>ONZH01012190.1:0-12015 GCA_900303285.1 Rhinella marina | reverse complement strand
CGAGAAGCTTTTTTCATCGCCGTTCTTGATTTGGGCCTGTCGCCAAGCCGGCTTGAAGAGGGACATGAGGAAATGTTTGCCCTGATTCCCAAACTCATGGTATCCACAGTCTGAAGAAGATGACGGTGGGGAACGGCAATTAGTGTCTGACGAGGTGCATGATGATGATGAAACAAAGTTGCCAATAAGTCAAGGGCAATTAGTGTCTTAAGAGGTTGATGATGAGGATGAGACGCAGTTAAGCAAGGTTCTTGTTAGGTCACTATGTCATAAGGAGGACCAGAGTGAGGAAGTGGATGAGGAGGTGGTGGATGATGAAATCGCTGACCCAACCTGGGAAGGTGGCAAGCCGGGTGAGGACAGCAGTACAGAGGGGGAGGGATCTGCAGCAGCACAACAGGCTGGAAGAGGCAGTGGGGTGGCAAAAGGGAGAAGGCAGCACACACCAACCAGGCCCACAACTGTTCCCCGGAGCACCCCCTTGCGGAAATCTCCCTTGCCAAGGGGTAGGTGTTCAGCAGTCTGGCGCTTTTTTGAGGAAAGTGCTGATGATAAAAGAATTGTAATTTGCAACCTGTGCCTTACGAAAATGAGCAGGGGCGTGAACACCAGTAACCTGACCACCACCAGCATGATCGGCCACATGGCAGCAAAGCACCCTAATAGGTGGGCTGAAGGCCTGGGTCCACGATCGGTGTCTGCGGGTCACACCACTGCCTCCTCTTCCCCTGTGTTACGTGCTGTCCAATGCCGCCAGCATTTTGTTGGAGCGGGTATTTAGTTCCACTGGGGGGATAATAACTGATAAACGCATCCGCCTGTCAACTGAAAATGCTGACAGGTTGACACTTATCAAAATGAACAAGGCCTGGATTGCCCCTGACTTCTCTACCCCACCAAAGGAAGGCAGCTGAACATGAAGGAACTTTAAATGTGGCTTTTAGGGTGTATTGAATACATTGTATTCCCATGTACCCCTTCCTCTTCTAGTCCTCTTCCTCCTCATCCCCCATCATATCAAACTGCTTATTAGGCTGCCCTCGACATTCACCAGCAGGCCCTCACCTCTAATTTTTAAGACGATCACTAGCAGGCCCTCACCTCTAATTTTTAGGATGGTCACCAGCAGGCCCTCACCACTAATTTTTAAGACAGTCACTAGCAGGCCCTCACCACTAATTTTTAAGATGGTCACCAGCAGGCCCTCAATCATAATTTTTTAGACAGTCAGCTCAGCAGCAGGCCCTCAACCATAATTTTTTAGACGGTCAGCTCAGCAGCAGGCCCTCAACCATAATTTTTTAGACGGTCAGCTCAGAAGCAGGCCCTCAACCATACTTTTTTAGACGGTCAGCTCAGCAGCAGGCCCTCAACTATAATTTTTAAGACGGTCAGCTCAGCAGCAGGCCCTAAACCATAATTTTGTAGACGGTCAGCTCACCAGCAGGCCCTCACCACTAATTTTTAAGACGGTCAGCTCAGCAGCAGGCCCTAAACCATAATTTTGTAGACGGTCAGCTCAGCAGCAGGCCCTCGGCCCTAATGTTTTAGACGGTCAGATGAGCAGCAGGCAGTCACCCCTAATGTTTTAGACGGTCAGATGAGCAGCAGGCACTCGTCTCTAATGTTTTAGATGGTCAGATGAGCAGCAGGCACTCACCCCTGATGTTTTAGAGGGTCAGCTCAGCAGCAGACCCTCACCCCTCACCCCTGACACTCAAAAACCCCTAATGTTTTTGAGTGTCAGCAGCAGGCCATCAATCATAATTTTTCAAAGGTGTGTCTGATGCCCTACTTTATGTGTAATAAAGGGTGTATTGGAGTGCCTGTTCTTTGTAATTTTTGGCAGCACTTGCGCTTTATATACAAGTAAATATATGTTTCCTAACAATATTTCCTCTAAAATCAATTTTATCCTCGGTTTTGGGCGTATTCTTGTCATTCCGTAAAAGTGGCGTAATACTCAGACAACATCGTTTCCAGCAGCGACTTTGGAGTCCAAGATGCATCCAGACATCCTCCCCATGCTGTTCCCAAACCATTTCAGTGGTGTTTCCATCATTTTCTGACCTTTCCCTATGAACCAGACACCCTGCCCTCTTCAGAGCAGGGGATGCCTGGTTTAGTGCTCTGGTTCTCCAATTGACTTCCATTGTGGTCGGGTGCTCGGTAGAGCACTCGAGCACCACCTATTGTTCTACCCGAGTACCCGAGCACCCGAGCACTACGGTGCTCGATCAACACTACTAAATGGTAATATACTGGGTAACACTGACATGGAAAAGGACCTAGGAATTTTAGTGAACAGCAAACTAAGCTGCAGATACCAGGGTCAGGCAGCTGCCGCCAAGGCCAATAAGATAATGGGTTGCATCAAAAGAGGCATAGATGACGGTGATGAGAACATAGTCCTGCCACTTTATAAATCACTAGTCAGACCACACATAGAGTACTGTGTACCGTTCTGGGCTCCCGTGAACAAAGCAGACATAGCAGAGTTGGAAAGGTTTCAGAGGAGGGCAACTAATGTATTAACTGGAATGGGTTGACTACAGTACCCAGAAAGAGTATCAGAATTAGGGTTATTCAGTTTAGAAAAAAGACGAAGGGGAAATGTAATAACTATAGTATGTATAAATATATCAGAGGTCAGTACAGAGATCTCTCCCATCATCTATTTATACCCAGGACTGTGACTGTGACGAGGGGACATCCTTTGCATCTAGAGGAAAGAAGTGTTTGACAGAAACATAGAAGAGTATTTTTTACGATAAGAGCAGTAAGACTATGGAACTCTCTACCTGAGGAGGCGGTGATGGTGAACTCACTAAAAGAATCCAAGAGGGCCCTGAATGTAAGGGCTCATTCACACACCGTAAATGACCTTATGTTATTCAAAACTGATTTTATTAACATTGTTAATCCTTTAGGTGTTCCACAAGAACTAAAGGAAAATTTCAAAATTTCACTTTTTTTTCCTTGCAGATTCTCCATTTTAATCCAATTTTTTTCTGTAACACAGCAAGGGTTAATGGCCAAACAAAATACCATATTTATTATTCTGTTTCTGCGGTTTACACAAACACCCCATATGTGGTCGTGAACTGCTGTATTGGCACAAGGCAGGGCTCAGAACGGTAGCAGCAGCATATGGATTAGGGAGGGCAGATTTCACTGTGATAATTTTAAGCAGCAATGTCATATTTGATGACCCCCTGGTGTGCCCTAGAGTAGAAACTCCCCAGTCCCTGTTTGAACCCATTTTTGAAATTATGGGATAAGGTGACAGTTTTATTGGTACTATTTTTCGGGTACATATGATTTTTGATCGCTTGATTTATACTTTTTTGGGAGGCAAGGTGATAATTTTTTTCAGTCTTTTATGGTGTTCACCTGACAGAATATGTCATGTGTTATTGTTATAGAGCAGGTCCTAATGGACTTGTAGACACCAAATATGTCTATTTTTTTGTTTGTTTCAGTTTTACACAATAAAAGCATTTTTGAAAAAAAAATCATGTTTTTGTCTCCATTTTCTAAAAGCCATCTTTTTAAATTTTTTTCTGCTGATTGTCTTGTGTAAGGGTTTTTTTGGGGGATTTTTTGATTGTTCAATATTACACCTTTTTGAGGCAAGGTGACAAAAAATAGATGTTTTGGCACATTTTTATTTTTATTGTTTTACAGCATTCACCTAAAAGTGAGAGGGGGGGGGATCATGTGATATTTTTATAGAGCAGGTCATTATGGATGCAGCAATACTTAATATGTCTATTTTTTTAAGTTTTACACAGTAAAAGCATTTTTGAAAAGAAAAAATCTTTTCGTTTTTGTGTTGCCATTTTCTGAAACCCATAATGTTTTAAATTTTCAGGTGATTGTCTTATATAGGCACTTGTTTTTTGCAGGATGAGGTGACTGTTTGATTGGTACCATTTTGGGTTACATATGACTTTTTGATCGCTTGGTATTACACTTTTTGTGAGGCAAGGTGACCATTTTTTTTTACAGCGTACACCTGATGGGGTGGATAATGTGATGTTTTAATAGAGCTGGTCATTACAGACACGGCAATACCTAATATGTCCGTTTTTCTTTTGTTTCTATTTTTTGCTATTTTATATGTCTTTATTAAGGGAAAGTGGCTTTTTTTAAACTTTCATTTTTTTTTATTAAAAACACTTTATTTTTATTTATTTTTTTGTCCCACTGTGGGACTTTAACTTTTGGGGGTCTGATCCCCTCTACAATGCATTAAAATGCATTGTGTACCATAATGCATTGCACTTCAGCTTTTTCACCAACAGTGAGCCTATGAGACCAAGTCTGGGGCTGGCAGTCTACAATGATTGGAGAGGGTTCCCATCTGCAAACCCTGTGCATGCCTTGGTCAGCATTAACCGCGGCGTACAAGGGTTTAATATGCAGTAGGAGCTTAGCTGTCAGTAATAGTCAGGCCCCTGCTGCTGATTGAGAAGGCTCAGCTCCTGCACCCGCCTGGTCAGAGTGATGTATATGTGCGGCGCTGGGACTTGCGGTAAGTCACATTCCGCAGCACCGTACATAGGGCGCTGGTATCCTACAGGTTGATTGTGCTTCCACTTCTGCATACAAACTACATACTGGTATTGTCAATTTACTTTGGAAAAAATGCACCGTTTGCAGTGAAATGTCTTTGAACTCTATAATCATTCATTGAACTCTATTAATTACTGGTTCAGCAATTACATTTTTGCACTATTAGTGCAATGCAATAATGCAGCCACTAACATCAATATAATGATGCATTGTTGACGGTGAAGTGCCTTTGAACTATGTATATGTTTAACCACTTCCAGTCTGCCCATTGACTAAAAACGTCCTAGTAGTGGATCTCTATCTCTGAATGGACGTTTTAAAACATCCTTGAGCTTTGCCCCCTGTGTGCAGCACCTGTACATAGAAGCTCCATGACTCAGCTGCCTCCTGACAGCCAAGAACATGAAGCTTTAACCTGAGACCTTTCTTCCTGGCCTCCAGGCTTTTGATCACTCTGACAAGCTGTCAAACCCATCACAAATGCTGGTACTATCTCCCTCTCATTACTGCCGGTCACAGAGCAGTTTACAACCACATATAGGGTGTTTCTGCAAACTTCAGAATCAGGAAAATAAATATTCAGGTTTGATTTGCGGATTACCCTTGCTATCTTATAGGAAAAATGAATTAAAAATTGAAAATCTGCAAAAAAAAATATTTATTTTTTAGTTTCACCTTCCTTCTGTTTTAATTCTTGTGGGAAATCTAAAGGGTTAACAAACTTTGTAAAAATCAGTTTGGATTACATTGGGGGCTGTAGTTACTAAAATATGTTCATTTATGGGAGGTTTCTATTATTTAAGACCCTCAAAGTCACTTTAGAACTGCAAAGGTCCTTTAAAATTAACTATTGGAAATTTTAATGAAAATCTTAAAAATTACATCTAAAATTCGAAGCCTTATAACGTCCTCAAAAAATAAAATTACATTTCCAAAATTATGCCAACATAAAGTGGACATATGGTGAATGTTCATTAATAACAATTTTATTAGATATCCCTATGCAACTTAAAAGCAGAGAAATTAATATTTAAAAAATTTAGATTTTTTTCCCAAATTTTCTGTAAATTTTGGATGTTTTATAAATAAAGGTAAAATATATTGACTCAAATTTACCATTAACACAAAGTACAACGTGTCACAAGAAAACAATCTATGAATGGCTTGGATAAGTAAAAGCGTTATTACCACATGAAATGACACATGTCAGATTTGCAAAATTAGGCCTGGTCAGGAAGGGGGTAAATGGCCCGGATGGGAAGTGGTTAATGTCACTAGTACAACAATGAAAATTTTGTACTATAAAACACACAGTGCAATGCAAAAATGCCTCTGCCTACCACCAATATAATGGAGCAGTGTTGGCTGTGAAATGTCTTTGAACTCTGCATTTAATATCACTGTAATGAAAATGGTATTTTTGCCATAAACTGATTTTGACATCCGTTCATCTATTCATCCAGCCATGCATGATAGAGGCTAGGAGAATGAAGCACTTCAGTGCTAATGCTTTAGAAGACCTTTTATGTTAACTTACATTGCTTAGAAAACAACAATAAATACAAAATATAATTAAACAATGCTCTAATTACTTTGTCATTAAAAGCATCGTCATAGTTAACATGAACACAATTATTTTGATAGTAGAATCTAAAAGAGCAATCAACATTATGGAAATGTACATGAGACCTTGCACAGAAGAAAACTTGAAGAACAATCTTCAAAATTTCATAAACATTCATGGGAAAGTGCACTGATGGAATATGATAACATTTTTCATTTTAGAGGCAATTAATATGATATTTACGAAGAGTGAAAAGCTTTTACTTTCCTTATATAATGGATTTATATTATCCAAGACATTTAGGACAATACTCAGAAATGACTCAGTCCATAGAGAATAGGGTCAATAAGCATGGTGAAAGAAAGCATTAGTGTAACTATAATGATTTAACATGGGGAGATAAAGAAATGAGAAGCCATCTTGAGATGTATGGGATTACATTCATTTACATTCATGCCACATGTCATGGGCATTTTCATTAATGTTCTCAGTGTTTGAACTCTCACCACTGTTATTATAACAAATGATTTTCGTTTATGTGACTTCAGCTTATTTGCAGCTAATGGTCATTTATTATCATTGCAAATATTTAATTTGTGTCTGTGATGAGCTAATAAGAATTACTACATCAAACATAAAATAGTCTTACAGATACTTGAGCATTGGGAGATTCCAGAAAGCATCTTGATCAATGTATTCAAGACTGTTTGCTTTTTCAATCCTTCTAAAAAGAAAACAAGAGATGATGAGATGTAATATATCTCTATACCATTTGCAATGTTTTCAATAATTCAAACATTTAGATTAGATTAAAGAGAATGCACTTTGATGGTCTATACTTAGTCCAAATCAATAGTGATGTTTGTGGGCCACAGAAATAAATCTTCGCTGAGCAAGAGAAATATGCTATCCTTGATATCTCTCCCTACTCTCATGGACCCTGCCTAAAAAACGAAATGGCCGCCCTAATAGGGGTGATCCTGTGTCAGGAACCTCATGAACAACCTATGATAATCCTGATACAGGGATAGGTGCCACCACCATAGATCTAGTCAGTCATCCTTTTTCAGTAGGTCCAATCAATTGTATGTTCACAATGGTAAATATATATATATATATATATATATATATATATATATATATATTAATGAGATATAATATTGAACCATAGTGTTCATAGTTTGCCACGTCTCTATTATTGTTCAGTTATAGGTACTAATTTGCCCTTGATAACAACTAACTGCAGAGTCTGCCACGTCTCACATTGACTGATTATACTGAAGATACACCATCAATTAATTTTTATAAAAAAACTCTTTAAATATAAATACCTACTGAGTACTGTAAATTCCTATTCATAGTCTTATAGTCTTAAAAGGACACTTCCACCTTTGTTAATGCATATTAACAGTCTATATGTGAAGATTAAAAAAAACACATACACACACAAAACAAACAAAAAAAACATATCATTTTTGAAGCTATCCCATGTATTCTTCTTCTAGTCCTAGCTCTTTGCTTGGGCCTTTAGTGGAGGTCCTTCTGCTGGGATGCCCATTTATCACGAGAATGGGTACCCAGTACCCAGCAAAACCCCCTGAAATTAATGTGGCCGCAGGTCAGGCATACAAACTGGCGCTATATTGATTTCTATGGAAGTTCCAGAAATTGTCAAGGACCATACTCATTTGCCTCTGGAACTCCCGTAGAGATGAATGGAGTGACAGTATGCATGCTCGACCCAACTCACTGTTGATTTGAGGGACGGGGTACCTGTTTTCGTGTTTGGTGGTGGTCCCAGTGGTAGGACCTCCGCCAATCTAATCACCTATGCCGTGAATAAGGACATAGAAAGAAAAACTGGAACACTTCTCAATGGCGCTGCAATCAGGGGGTCAGACTTCAGGTAAGTAATATGCAATTCTTTATTGTAGGTCTACGCGTTTCAGGGGCAGACGGCCCCCTTCATCAGGACTATTACAAAGAACACAATACACAGATCGGGAATTTAAAACAGTTTTGGCGCGCAGAATAGCTCCTAGTCTCAGTGGGGAGGGGAAAGCAGGATGACGTCGGGTTGATTGACATCACATCAAATACCCATCTTTCAATAAAATCTCATTTGTAAATGCAGCCATACGGAACAAAACTGTTTTGATATGGACATGACTGCTATATGTTATTACTGAGAAGAAAAAAAGCAGAAAATAAATGGATCTAAATCCCGAAAATCTGGTGGGCTGATTGTATCTAATATCATACACAAAGCGCTACCTCATTATGAATATAAATGTAAATAGGTTATTAATATCAAATAGAACTAAAATTAATAAAAACTAGAGATGACCGAGTAGTGAAATATTCGAAAGTTCGAAATTCGATTCGAATAGACCGCGAAATTCGACTATTCGACCGAATATCGAATCCCATTAAAGTCTATGGGAAAAAAATGCTCGCCACTTGGAAATCTCAATTCGACCACTTGGAGGTCACCAAGTCCACCCTGAAACCTCAGAAAAGGATGCCAACACTGCTGGAATGCAACTGGGACAGCAGGGGAAGCATGTCTGGGTGCATATAACGCGCCCAAGTCGCACTATTACGCCACTATCACAGCCTCTCAACAATACACTCCAAAGACAATGTAACCTCTCTGTAAAGTGAGACCATACAAGGAAACCTTCTTTCCTCTACATTGCCATGGACCCCAAGCCAAACTAGACAAATAGACCCCACCCCTAATTGTCATTGTGTGTGTGTGTGAGATGTGGTCAGACATGTCTTCTTTAAAATGTAAAAACAACTCAAACACATGCAGAAGCCTTAAAATGCCCAAATTGGTTGGCGCTTGAGATGTCAGTGACCCGACCTGGCCCAGTGTCATGTCTAGCAGGTAAAGCAGTGGGGATGTTGAGGGATGCGTAGGACCGCAAAAGGCAGGAAGAGGCCGTGGGCTGGCCAGAGGCTCATGGGGAAGGCAGGCTAGAGCCCGCAGGGCCGCATCTCTTCCCTATAACAGGCCCCCACACAAAGCTCTCCCATCGAGGGCTCTTAGGTCCTTGTTGTGAAAATATTTTAATGAGTGCGCAAAGTTAGCTTGAGGTAGCCCTCGAAAAAATTATATGGAGGCCCAAGAGGTGAGACCTCTTAAAAATTGTATTAAGGCCCAAGAGGTGAGCCATAATAAAAATTGTTTGTAGGCCCAAGAGTGAGACATCTTAAAAATTGTGTGGAGGGCTAAAGAGGTGAGACCTCTTAAAAATTATGTGGAGGCCCAAGAGGTGAGACCTCTTAAAAATTATGTGGAGGCCCAAGAGGTGAGACCTCTTAAAAATTATGTGGAGGCCCAAGAGTGAGACCTTCTAAAATTATGTGGCGGCCCAAGAGTGAGACCTCTTAAAAATTATGTGGCGGCCCAATAGGTGAGACCTCTTAAAAATTTTGTGGAGGCCCAAGAGGTGAGACCTCTTAAAAATTATGTGGAGGCCCAAGAGGTGAGACCTCTTAAAAAATTATGTGGAGGCCCAAGAGGTAAGACCTCTTAAAAATTATGCGGAGGCCCAAGAGGTGAGACCTCTTAAAAATTATGTGGAGGCCCAAGTGGTGAGACCTCTTAAAAATTATGTGGAAGCCCAAGAGGTGAGACCTCGATAAAATTATTGTGAGCCCCAAGGTGAGACCTCGATAAAATTATTGGAGCCAAGAGGTGAGACCTCTTAAAATTATGTGGAGGCCCAAGAGGGTGAGACCTCTTAAAAATTATGTGGAGGCCCAAGAGGTGAGACCTCTTAAAAATTTAATGTGGCGGCCCAAGAGGTGAGGACCTCTTAAAAATTATTTGTGGGGCCCAAGAGGTGAGACCTCTTAAAAAATTTTGTGGAGGCCCAAGAGGTGAGACCTCTTAAAAATTATGTGGAGGCCCAAGAGGTTGAGACCTCTTAAAAATTATGTGGAGGCCCAAAGGTGAGACCTCTTAAAATTATGGGAGCCCAAGAGGTTGAGACCTCTAAAAATTATGTGGAGTCCCAAGAGGTGAGACCTCTTAAAATTATGTGGAGGCCCAAGAGGTGAGACCTCTTAAAAATTATGTGGAGGCCCAAGAGGTGAGACCTCTTAAAAATTATGTGGAGGCCCAAGAGGTGAGACCTCTTAAAAATTATGTGGAGGCCCAAGAGGTAAGACCTCTTAAAATTATGTGGCGGCACAAAGGTGAGACCTCTTAAAAATTTTGTGGAGGCCCAAGAGGTGAGCCATGAAATATATAAATTTTTTTATTTACGGAGCAATTCTACGGCGGTTAAGGAGGAGGAGGAGGAGGAGGTGGAGGAGGAAATGGCAACTTCATACAGATTGGCACTTCACTTTTGGCTGCTTTCCACTGTTGGAGAAGCAAAGTCCGGGTCAATCCACTTGCTGTTCATTTTGATTAGCGTCAGCCTGTCGGCACTGTTGGTTGACAGGCGGCTGCGCTTATCGGTTATAATGCCCCCGGCTGCGCTGAACACCCTTTCTGATAGCACGCTAGCGGCAGGGCAGGCAAGCACCTCCAAGGCGTACAGGGACAGTTCCAGCCACGTGTCCAACTTGGCGACCCAGTAAGTGTAGGACGCCGAGGGATCGGGGAGGACAGGGGTACGGTCTGCCAGGTACTCCCGCAACATCCGCCGATACTTGTCCCTCCTGCTGATAGCGGCCCCGCAGTGATGGAAGTTGCACGAGGGGGTGCCATGAACGTGTCCCACACCTTGGAGAGTGTTCCCCTGGTGGCTGTGGGCCTGATCGATGTTGAGGGAACTCTGGGAGACCCTCTCCTCTCTGCCGCCAGTGATGGTGGGTGGGAAAATCTCCATCATGTTCTGCACGAGTTCCCTCTGGTATTCCAGCAATCGATTCGTCCTCTCCTCTACCGGAATAAAAGAGGAGACGTTATCTTTATACCGGGGTCCAGGATTGCGAAGACCCAGTACAGTTTGTTCTCCACTATCCGGACAACACGTGTGTCCCCGGGAAAAGCAGCCAGCATGAAGTCAGCCATGTGTGCAAGACTCTGAATAGGCATGACCTCACTGCCCCACCAGAAGGATCACTTGCCATTTCCTCCTCTTCCTCTTCCGCCTCCTCTCCGCCCCATCCGCGCTGAACCAATGGGACGCACACAGCCTGACTGCTACCCTCGCCGCCAGCATCCTCCTCCTCTTCCACAGCCACCTCCACGTCGTCCTCCTCCTCCTCATCCTCCTCCTCCTGCAACTGCCACCGTGAAGCAGACAAAAGTGTGGTCTGACTGTGTAGCTCCGTTGCGTCTCCTCCTACCCCCGTCTCCTCTGCGTGCAATGCGTTCTCCCTTATTGCGATGAGTGATTCTTTAAGGACGCATAGGAGCGGGATGGTTACGCTCACTATAGCGTCCTCGCTTGCTGACCTTCTTGGTGGACTCCTCAAAGATACGCAGTACATCGCATATGTCTGCCATCCATGGCCACTCGTGGTTGGCAAACTGAGGGAGCTGAGTTGGAGGCACGCGTGGATTCATAATCTGGTACTCCATCAATGCTCTCTGCTGCTCACCACACCCTGGCCAACATGGAATAGGTGGAATTCCAGCGAGTCGGCAGGTCGCACAACAGCCGATGTTCAGGCAAATGGAGGCGTTGCTGGAGTTTTTTTAAGCTAGCAGCAGCTACAGTAGACTTCCGAAAGTGAGCGCACAAGCGCCGCACTTTCACCAGTAGCTCTGGCCAGGTTGGGTTAAGTCTTTAGAAATTTTTGGACTACCAGATTAAAAACGTGGGCCAGGCATGGTACGTGATTGAGTTCGGCAAGCTCCAGAGCCGCCACCAGGTTACGGCCGTTATCGCACACGACCATGCCTG
>ONZH01012189.1:0-82467 GCA_900303285.1 Rhinella marina | reverse complement strand
ATTTGTGCAGTATACTCCTAATCTGTGACTGTATTTAGAATTGGATCCTTAATTATTTTTCATATACTTCACTATTACCAACTGCCTATTGGCTTCTTCTTTGTAGTATTCACTGACATTACCACCACAGTTGTCCCCCTTGCGCTCGTTTGATAAAATAATTTTTGTTGTTTTTTGCATCAGAAGGATCTAGGTGATTATGAAATCAGAAGCTTAGGAGCATTAGGGCTCAATGATAAAATGTTTGAGCGGTTTTTATATAGAGTATTATTGTGTGTTTTTGTTGTGGCGAAACGGCCGTCGCTTGCAGCATGCAGGAGGTGTTTGCCATCCGCCCCCATACTTGAATGTATTTGCCGGACATGTAATAAAGCCTTCAACTTTTTACGGTGAGTGCCGCTCTTTCTTTCATCTCTGGATATTTGATTTGCAAAAGACTTGCTGCTTGAGAGCTGAGCACCACCGTTGTTGTGATCGACACCCGGTATTCAGGTGGATCCTGCTGTAGGGTTGAGGAGTAGTGCCATCCCGTTCTTATTATCTAATATTTGATTTATTTGCTGGACTTTGCTACTATCTGGGATAGAGCACACGCATTAACAACCCATAAGCGCAATATGGAAGCAGGTGTATCCACCACCCCACAGGAAGATATTAGACCGGGAGTCGCAGGCGGCAGAGAGGGGGCGGAGGCATACTTCACTCAATGCAATGCACAAGATGATTTGCACACACTTAGCACGAAAGCTCTAGAAATGAAAACCTCCACTTTAGCAGATAAAGAGGTCCGTGCTTTCTGGACAGTTAACTCCTTAAAGTCTTATAGAGAGAGTAATCGAGTCCCTAGAGGGCTCAGAATCTACAAAGAAATACTGCAGTTCCATGAGGACGCAACATTTGTAGCAGATTGGCAAGAATTACATGCTGAATTCTCTCTACGTATATTGGATACTGTGTTAAATCGAAACATAATTGAATATGAAAAAATTAAGGAGGAATTAACTAAAGCGAAAACAGAGTTACAGGGACGCCTGACAGAAAATCAGTATCGGAACTTTGATAAAAAACTGGATAAAAAATTGACGTTAATCCAGGCAGATATAAAAGCAAGAAAAAGAGATAAGTTCATACGTGATAAACAGGACTACGATCAAGGCAAAGTATTTGATTGGAATAGTGGTAAAAGAAAAAGAAGGAGATATAACGGAGTGTGAAAAGTGATTATTGGACCACGGATTCAGATTCAAGTATTTCGGATGAACTAACTACTATAGACTCCTTTAATAAAATGGAGTTGGATGATCAAAATATCCCTTTAGGCACAAAACTAGAAGGGGGAGGGGAAAATACAAGAAAAAAAGGAGGCCAAAAAATGGCATTCAAGAGAAAAAAAGTATCTTGGAGGAATTGAACCCATTTCTTGCTGTTCAGCCATCAGTATGTAGCATGGTTGCGAACTTGGC
Organism: Rhinella marina; assembly: GCA_900303285.1. Classification (NCBI taxonomy): domain Eukaryota; kingdom Metazoa; phylum Chordata; class Amphibia; order Anura; family Bufonidae; genus Rhinella; species Rhinella marina. The sequence continues at coordinate 81,004 of ONZH01012189.1, read as the reverse complement.
GGGCCGACCCCTTCCACCCGACTGCCTGAGGGTCCTTGAAAAAGGCCTCGGGTTTAGTCTGGTGGAGGGGTTCGACCCGGTCCAGTTCGAGATCGATTTATTTAAAGCAGTTCGCAAATTGAATCTGCGTAGATTATATTCTAATAAACCCCCTAGGAGAACAGAATTAAAAGAAGGAGAGACCCCCACAGCTATTGGCCCTTTAGGTTTTAGTATGTCAGCTAACTTCAATGAAGAAGAAGTGGCCTGTCTACAGTTTTTGACTGAGGACGATCTGTCACATAAATCAGGAGACCCATCTATCTCTGCTTTTACGGGAGGAGTTCCCTCCACATTTTGTCCCCCCTTGCCCGCCGGTGGTAGTTTTGATACCTTCTATAAAAAGGTTCTGAAGGATATCAAGGCTTTAGTTTATCCGATAGATGAACCAAATATAAATAAAGAGGAAGTTAAAGCAATAAAATGGCTACAAAACAACAAAAATATTATTATCAAACCGGCGGACAAGGGGGGCAATGTGGTGGTAATGTCAGTGGAATACTACAAAGAAGAAGCCAATAGGCAGTTGGGTAATAGTGAAGTATATGAAAAATTAATTAAGGATCCAACTTCTAAAATACAGTCACAGATTAGGAGTATACTGCACAAATATGTGGAGTTGAAGATTTTGTCCAAAAATAAAGCTGAGAAACTATTACCACTGTTCCCAACTAAGCCTACTTGGTATTTCCTCCCCAAATTACATAAATCTGCCGAGCGTCCCCCTGGCCGTCCCATCGTGGCGGGTATAGGGTCAGTCACCGAGCATCTGTCCAGGTATATTGATTGGTTATTAAGACCTCTTTTGAAAAATATCCCTTCTTATGTGAAGGACACGAGCGATTTCCTCCAGGCACTGAATTCTTTTCAGTGGGTGGAGGGGCTCAGCCTTGTGTCCTTGGACATAGAAAGCCTCTACACCCGTATCCCTCAGGATGCGGGTGTGGAGGCGATATGTGAAGTATTGGAGGCACAAACAAGTCAGGCACCTTCATCAATTTTGTTAGAGAGGCATTGGAAGTGATTTTGAAAAATAATACCTTTATGTTCGGTGACACCTGGTATCGCCAATGCTTTGGGACGGCCATGGGGACACCGGTAGCTTGTACATTCGCCAATATTTATTTGGCCAGATTGGAGGACAAATTTGTCTACACTGTAAATAATCCCTTTCTTCCCTATATTAAGCTATTTTTACGATATATGGACGATGTGTTCATAATATGGTCTGGCAATGAAAATCAATTCCATGATTTTGTGACATATTTGAATCACTCGAATGATATGAACATGCTTTTCACTCATGTCTTTGGGGGACATAAACTTGATTTTTTGGATGTCTCAATTGAACTAAGGGAGGGGGAGATGAGGGTGAGCGGTTTCCGCAAACCCACTGCTACTAACTCTCTCTTACATCATATGAGTTACCATCCTAATAGTGTAAAAGAGTCGGTCCCCTATGGTGAATTCATTAGATTAAGGAGAATTAACAATAGTGAGGAGGGCTTCATGAAACAAGCGAATGATTTAAAAAAAAAGACTCCTGATGAGAGGTTATCCCCAGAGTATGTTAGAAGGTTCCCTGAACAAAGCGATGCAAATAAAGAGGGAGGATCTCCTGGCCAAATCAGGCAACACCAGGAAGAAATATAGAGGCAGAACAAGTATTTGCCCCTTTTCATTCAGGTATAGTCCTATGGCAGATAAAATTAAACGCATCATAAGGGAGAATTGGGACATACTGCTGGGAGATGAACAGCTTAAAGAATTAATTGACCCAAAACCCCTGATATCTTTTAGAAGAACTTATACCTTGCGGGATAAACTAGTGAATAGTAGATTTAAGGAGAATAGAGTCAGTACATGGCTAGATGCATTGCCACCTAGAGGTAACTATAGATGTGGTCACTGTTCACACTGCAAGTACAATGGCCAACTAAAATATGTTAAAGTAGGTAGTTTAGAACATAGGATCAGGGAGCTGATCACATGTAAAACCAAATATGTTATATATATGGTATATTGTACTTGCGGTAGGTTTTACATCGGTAAAACTATTAGGCCCCTTCATGAAAGGTTCAGAGAACACTTTTCATCAATAACCACAGGAAAAGGTTGTCCGCGTTTGATTGAACATATCAGGCTAGACCATGATAGTAACCCAGAAGTTTTGAAATTCATCGGACTAGAAACTGTGCCCACACAACCACACGGGGCGATAGACACAGATTTTTGCTCAGAAAGGAATCTAGGTGGATTATGAAATCAGAAGCTTTAGGAGCATTAGGGCTCAATGATAAAAATGATTTGAGCGTGTTTTTATAAATATTGTGTGTGTTTTCTTGTGGTTTTTTTTTTTTTTTGTGTTGTTTAATTGCATGCACAATGAATCTCCCTTTGATTACACTGTTGCGCATGTGAAGGCGTTTAGAGTGATTTAAAAAGGTGAGAGGTCACAGCTGATGTGACGTGCAGAGCCTGACGAAGCGCGGTGTGCGCGAAACGGCCGTCGCTTGCAGCATGCAGGAGGTGTTTGCCATCCGCCCCCATACTTGAATGTATTTGCCGGACATGTAATAAAGCCTTCAACTTTTTACGGTGAGTGCCGCTCTTTCTTTCATCTCTGGATATTTGATTTGCAAAAGACTTGCTGCTTGAGAGCTGAGCACCACCGTTGTTGTGATCGACACCCGGTATTCAGGTGGATCCTGCTGTAGGGTTGAGGAGTAGTGCCATCCCGTTCTTAATATCTAATATTTGATTTTTTTAAAGCCATTTGTTCTTTATATAAAGCTGCCTCCTCTCTTCACTTGTACTACAAACTTTGTGTCTACCTAAGACACTGGCGTCACGACAATCCAGGACCCTGCCGACAGACACCTTAAAATACCTAAAACCATCAAGGGCCCCTCGCCTCACCATCCGGCAGTGTTCCTGTGGACCAGAGGTGCCCCGGAGGAAAAGGTGTCCTTCCTCCCACGCAACTGCACACCGGCCCAGGAGTCGCCAAACCGTAAGTAGTCTTACCACCGGCAACACCATTAGACACTGTGACATATCCTCGACGCTCACGCATGCTCCTGCGGTCCTGCTCGCAGGGGCCTTCAGTTCGCAGGCGCTGGATGAGCGGCACTGCACTGGATTTGTAAGCAGGAGGAGGAGGTTATTATAATGTAGGAGGGTGGGCTGGAGCAGGGAAATAGGAGGGGTTTGGAGATGAAATCGCCTGGGGGCTTGGGCACCTTCTTGAATAACGACGCTTCCGGGCACTTGTGGTGAATTTGCATTACTTATAAAAGTGTTTTTTCGGCGATTTCAGCGAGGGACATGTATAATAAAGGTACTGTTTTAATGTGTGGAACATAGGCTATAGCCTGATCTGAGCAGTCTATGACGCTCAGATCAGGTGAAAGACTCTCTTTAAAGAGGACCTTTCACCTCTCCATGCCTATTTTAATAGCTTCATGCATTCCCCATGTAATAACAATTCTGGAGCATCTATTCTTATAGATCTATGTACCATTCTTTTATTATTTCCTCTAGAAGTTATGAATGAATTGCTAGCAGTTTGCAGTAAGGGTACAGAGGGGAGGTAACCAGTTGGGGTGTGTACCTGCACAGACTGAACATGGCAGCACTGATTGGATAGAGTGAGTCTGTGCAGGGACACACCCCCAACTTGTTACCTCCCCTCTTTACCATTACTGAGGGCTAATAACAATTCATTCATAACTTCTAGTGCAAATAATAAAGGAATGGCACAACACAGAGCCATAAAAATAGATACTCCAGAATTGTTATTACATGGAGAATGCATGAAGCTATTAAAACAGACATGTCAGGAGTGGTGAAAGGTCCTCTTTAAAATAATTGAACAATAGCCATTTTAGGTCAAGATTCAGTGTTGTTTTTTCCAATTTTTTATGTTTTTTTTTTTTTTTTGCCAACTGATCTAAACAGATTGACAACTAGCCACAAACTGAGAAGTTACCATCTTTTCTACATATGTAACATACTCACTTATCAATGAGGCATAGCTATTTACTAGTAGTCAAACTAGATCACTAGATCGCTGGTGCCTGGGGAACCCTCTGCTACAGCACATGGTTGATGGAGGGCTCCGTTACAGATTTCCAGTGCATGGTTTTCTATATATAATTTTTTGAAGTTAGTTTATGTATTCTACTTCCTGTCCTAGCTCTTCGTCTTCCTCTCCTAGCTAAAATGTTTCAAAGTAACTATACGACTATGTAGAACAGATGCCCCGAAATATAACTGTATCTTCTTGTGAAAATTTGGTCTGCTAATCCTGAGAATTGCTTTTTTCTACATTTGTGCACCATGGGTCGGGCCACTCCATTTGGTGCATCATCACTCCATTGTAATGCTGCCCAGCACCAATCCCTCTTGTTTGGTTTACAGTCAATGAGATTCGAGAGCTGTTAGCAATGACATGGGGGAACCATACGAGTCAGTGTGGGGAAGAGCGATGGCATTAGCGATCGCGCCCCTCCATACTGTGGAGGAGATTGCTGCATGTAAATGTAGGGGCACTCCTGTCACAGACAATGGGGCATATTGCTAGGATATGCCCCCATTGTCTGATAGATGCGGCTCCCACCTCTGGGACCCGCATCTACGCAGGGAACGGAGCAAGGAGAGCGGTGGCTGTTGGACCCCGGGTTTCCTGGGATCTGGCCACTGCCAAGCACTCACCCCATACAAGAAAATGGGAGCACACCGCGTGTGCGCGGCTAACGCTCCCATTCATTTCCATGGGGATGACGGAGATAGCCGAGCGCAGTGCGCCCTCCACCACCTTTCCCCACTCCGTTCTCGGTGTAGGTGCGGGTTCCAGAGGTGGGACCCACATATATCAGACAATGGGGGCATATCCTAGTGATATGCCCCATTGTCTGTGATGGGAAAACCCCTTTAAGACCATGTACTCCAACCTGAGAGGGAAGGGGGGGGGGAATCAGAGCATCACACATTACACTGATAAGAGCAAAGCCCTTCTGTGGGCATCTTTATCTTGGCCTTTCGAGAGAACAATAGAGCTATCATACTGTTCCATTATGTAGGACTCATGTTTCCACTTGAGACCATCATTTCTGTTGCTGGTCAATGTTTATTAACAGAGGCGAAAACCCACTCTTTTACTGCCCAGTGACGATAAATAGGTACCTGAACTGTTGGAGCTAGGTAGAGCACTGTAGGAATGTCCTCTTTCCTCACTACTCTTACTAGTCTTTCACCAGTGAGGCATTACACAATAACGGATGAGTTTCAGCATGTACCTTCTCTCAACATCTAACACAGTACCCTATTTTGCAAAGCTAGCTTTAGGTTGGATGGTACATTGTGTTTTTTTGACATCTCTCTTATGGTGTCCTATGTAGTGCACTAACAATTAAATTATACAGTATATAAAAACCATACCATACAGTGCCTGAATAATACTAATAAACTAGGGAATGTAACAAGCAGTGTATTTTGCTAATACACCAAGTATGGGATGGGGGGTGAGTCAAGATCTGGGTGCCCAAGTAATCTCTAATAGGGACTGATGATGTGCCCTCAGTGACACCACAGGTCACATACCCCTTTAAGCTGACACTGTTATTTATGCCTAGCATTACAGAATGTTAGCCCAGCGGTCCGTGCCTGCATTGCTGCCCCTACCTGCAGGCACAACCGCTAGACTCTCTCTTTCCCTCCTGCTGCCGTGCATCATGCTGAGAAGCACGGGCACCAAATAGCTTAACTGTTGTATCTGTGCTCCATGCCAGAGCTTACTTCCTGATTGAGTCCTGTACTGTTGTTAGGGCGTGCACAGGTGTGTCTCTCCTCCCTCATGAGGCAGCATGGACACGCCCTCTCTCCAGCCCATGGCTGGCTTGCAGGAAGTATTTAAAGGTGATTCCTGCCCCAGGAAGGTGCCTCAGCAATCTTGGTCACTAGCTAGTCTAGTTCCTAGTGTGAAGGTGTTTTTGGAGTTTCTGCATCTGGATTTAACAGATTTTGCTTGTTTTCCGCCTGACCTTGGACTTCGTTTACGGACTTTGCTTAATCGCTGCCTGCCCTGACTTCGGACTTCCTGACCACGTCCTTCCTCTCGGTGCTCGCACCTGTATATCTGACCTCTGAAGTGGCACCTGGTAACTAACCTAATGGCCCAAGCCTATTCTCCCCATCAGAGGCTCTACTGAAGACCAGGTGGGTTATAGCCAGTCAGTGGTGCAGTGGGTCCACACCCGCTTACATAACACATTCATGTTCAGATTTTCCATTCTCTCATGGGACCAGGCTTTGGAATGATAATGACCTCAGTAGAAGTTGAATCATACGTAACTTAGTAAACATTATTGGTGCTATATCATGTGTATGAAATAATAAGATTATAGTTTATAAAGCAATTAAAAGTGTCAAGTGATCTGTATAGACGTAACATGGTCCCAAGTACCGGTGGTAATTTTCTGAGCTTGGCCCAAGCTCCCTAGTCCAACCACATCTAAACTGAATGTATATTGTAAAATGTCTACAGAAATAGATGATTATATTTTATTCCATTCAGCTCCTCCTGTAAGATCTGTTTCAGAAAGGAGAGAAGTAGCTCTACGCTGCTCATCAAATGCCGCTGATGAACAGACGTAAGAGTCACAGTTGGTGTCATTTCACTTGAAAATATGACATAGAAGACTTCCTTCGTGCAGTATTTTTATTTGTCATTGACCACTTTTCCTGTAGTGACCATTATAATGATTTTTTTCAGGCCTGTAAATGTACAGACCTTTTCCCAGAAGTGCAATCATTCCTTTAATGTCTCTATTTAGTCTCTCTTTTCATCTACGACTTATTGATTTCTTCCTTCTACCCCTGGACATGATGGATGAATGAAAGCATATTTTCCTGTTTATTAATGAGAATAAGTTTTAAAAAATCACTTTCTCCTGCATTCAAGGTTAGCCCTATCTGAAGCTATCAGGACACACTAAAATGATGTGTCTTAATTACTTTAATATTTCAATGTCCTTTAATCCTAAATGTCGTCTTTAAAGAGCGTATGCCATGATTGATGGAAAAAATTAAAATGAGACAATCTCTTTCTAACAAAGCCAGAAACAACCCTGTACCTCACATGGATCCAGACCTTTCCACGTTAATTGCTCCATTTGCTCTGCAAGATTTATTTCAGGCTGGAAGCTCAGGAGGAGTGTCCATTCTGCTGTAGCTTTCCCCTATCACAGCTGAGGAGGAGTGTCCTTTCTGCTGTAGCTTTCTCCCTATCACAGATCAGGAGGAGTGTCCTTTCTGCTGTAGCTTTCTCCATATCACAGCTCAAGAGGAGTGTCCTTTCTGCTATAGCTTTGCCCCATCACAGCTCAGGAGGAGTGTCCTTTCTGCTGTAGCTTTCCCCCATCATAGCTCAGGAGGAGTGTCTTTTATGCTGTAGCTTTCTCCCTATCACAGCTCAGGAGGAGTGTCCTTTCTGCTGTAGCTTTCTCCCTATGACAGCTCAGGAGGAGTGTCCTTTCTGCTGTAGCTTTCTCACTATGACAGCTCAGGAGGAGTGTCCTTTCTGCTGTAGCTTCTCCCTATGACAGCTCAGGAGGAGTGTCCTTTCTGCTGTAGCTTTCTCCCTATGACAGCTCAGGAGGAGTGTCCTTTCTGCTGTAGCTTTCTCCCTATGACAGCTCAGGAGGAGTGTCCTTTCTGCTGTAGCTTTCTCCCTATCACAGCTCAGGAGGAGTGTCCTTTCTACTGTAGCTTTCTCCCTATCACAGCGCAGGAGCAGTGTCATTTCTACTGCAGCTGTCTCCCTATCACAGCTCAGGGGTTGTGTCCTTTCTGTTGCAGCTCTTTCCCTATCAATGCAACAGCTTCTAACAGAATATATGGCTTGAAGATTTAAACTAAACATGTGTAACCACCTCACTGAGGACAGGCCATCACTTAAAGGGGCTGGCCACTTTCTTGATAATTTATGATCACTGTGTTTGTAGGAGGATTATATGATGATGATATTTTGTGCCATCTGCTATATCTTATAAGTCATGTCCCTTTGTAGGGCAAATCTGTGGTGTCCGCTTAGAGTTTCTGTCCATGGCCGCTGATGGAGGGGCACATCACTCAGTCTCCTACATTCACACATACTGCACCTGCTCTAAAGTCCCAACAGTGCAAATGCAGATGGCAGATGCAGTGTATTTAAACGGAGACGACATCACCTTGTCTGGTCACATGACCCTCCATCAGCAGCCATCTTATGGACAGGATCTCCATATGGACAGCACAAAAGACTTGGCCAACCAGGGGGCATTCCTTATGAAATATAGAAAATGAAGCAGACTATTAACAAAGACTATGTTAGTAAGTTACATATAATCAACAGTTACCCTTTCATGTCTGCATATAACATAATTTAGGCCTATATTAGATTACATTTTTTTTGTCCATGATGTATACAGACTGCCTCTGCATATCACACAGACCCTTTATGAATGGGCCTGGACAAAAAAAGGATGCACCCAGACTCCATATGGATGTCTACATATTTCCACGTTTTGTGGATGGAAATTGGAACGATGGCCTCACAGTTATCTGTACTATATTATAAACTTCTGTAGTAAAAAATATTTTGCCATCAACATAAAAGCAAGAAACATTCATGTACATGATAGAAAACAGGCCTGAGGAGAAAAGGTTAATGCAAACATCTGCACCATTCATTCTGAATGTATTAATTTGCAAATGACTTTGTAATGAAAACATCCCTGATTCATGAATATTATGTCATGAGAATAAATGCAGCCCATAACTCAATGTACATCATTATTATCTACTTCTTGCCATTAAATAGAAGTCCGCCCATCATTCATGCACATGTTGCCTTTATCTAATTACCTCTGTTTAGCTGATATCAGGAGCTCATCAGAATTTCATTTTTTTGCATTGAGACACCATTTAGAAACAAAGTGTTGTTTTAGAAGATAAAGTGCTTTCCTTCAGCCCCTAGAAATGATGAACGTTGCTAACCAAATGGATTCTTGATTTGGCTCCTGAAAGGACATATTTGTCTGACAGAAAATCCATAAAGGAGACTTTTACAATAATCAGTATCTAAACGCTTTTCCAAACATTTATCGGAAGATAAACACCAAGCTAAGGTCACTTAAAAAGTGCTTATATCATCAGTATTGACCCCCAGAGGAGAAAAACTGGATAGGAAATAGTAAAAAGGTAATCAAAAGTTGAAATCTTCTTCGATTATCACATTTTCCAACATCTCTCTTAAAAGTATCGTAATTTATTATTTTAATAATATTGATTAAATGGGTTAATAATGATTTCATACTAATGATTTTGTAGCATTATTTATATGGTTCCATAAAATAGTGATAGCCTTTATTCAGAGTGCACAGTAAAAAACCTAACAAAGTTTAAATCTACGCGTTTCGGATCTAATAATACCGATCCTTCCTCATGACAAAAGAAAACACATAAGAGTGGATTTAAATAGCCATGTCTGCTGATTACAAACAGCTGAAAATTAAAAAGGATACACCCACATATGCAAATTGAAAACAATACAAAAAGCAATTTATGTAAATATATTAAAACAGTCACATATCATCTAAAAAGAGGAAGACGTGTATTACATAAGATTGCAAATATTCAATAATACAAAATTAAATCATGTTTGCGATTTATACCCAAAGGAACACAAGAGCCCATATGGAAGATCCAAAAGGATTCCCTGTTCAGAAGCTTGCGCTTGTAATCTCCACCCCTACTGGGGGGATTAACCCTTTCCAAGCCCTGAACACGGAAACCCATTGTTTCTCCCCGATGAACAGCTGCAAAATGAAGACTAACTGCCAAAACATTTCTACTCTTGGTGTTAAGTATGTCTGAAAGATGCTTAAGCACTCTAACCTTTAAACTATTGGTAGTGCAACCAATATTTTGGCGATGACAAATAGAACATGCAATACAAAATGATATATAAGTAGTATTGCAATTAATATATTGATTTAATTGATACATACGTTGGTTGGTTATAGAATAGATAGAGGAGTCAATCTGCAAATAGTTGCAGCAGGTTCATACACGGTGGTCACATTTGTAATTGCCTTTATATTTTGAACCATGTAGACAGTTTGTACTTTTTATCAGAAAACATGCTTGGACTTATTCTCTTTGCCAACGTTATTTATATGCTATCATATTCCACAGTGCTGTGCAGTGCAATAAAGAATACCCTGGAGAGCAACTTTAACCCCACACGTTTTCATTTTTCACTTCCTTACTTCCTGGAGCCATAACTTTTTTTATTTTTCCATTCACATAGCTGTATGAGGGCTTGTTTTTTTGTATACAATATGCCAATTGTAGTGGGAAGCTGGAAAAAAAATTGACCTGTAACCTTAATTTTCTGGGTCAATATGATTATGGCTAGAGATAAACGAATCATTCAAAATTTGCTTAGCCGAATATTCGCCGAATTTCTGACAAGATTCGTATTTAAACAAACTTATTCGTCAAATATACACGTTTTTTGCGAACATTCCTGCCCAAATTACGTACGTACAGTCAGCATAGTTAAAAGTACGCAATACCAAAGCATTAGCGTACAAAACTGCGTACAAAAAAACATCAATATCCTAGGCTGTTATGATCCCTTTGGGGCCTGTACTAATAAGATATAACTTTTATTTATATAATTTAAAACTTTATTCCAACAAACAAAAATATGTGAAGTGCCCAAAATGTAGTGTCATTAAAAACTTGTACCAACCACCAGAGTCCGGCTTTTATTTTACTTGTGTAATTTATTTAAATTATCCTTTAATTCGCTGGCTAAGGACTAAAGCCTACTTATGTTCTTAGGCTACTAGGAATACAGTAATTGTGTATGGTGCAATATGACAGTCTGTACGATTGGTTATTCAGAAGGGCATTATCATCATGCCCAACTGTTGCATTAGCCCTTACCACTTGTTATATAGATGACAATACCCTGATAGGTTTTAAACAGTGGGCCGCTGCAAGCAGCTCACAGGTATGCACTATACTAGAGTTGTCAGCTCCATTCTAAACAAATGCTGTAACCTAAATAGTTTCTCTATCAGAGAGCCGTTGCTCGATTATATACACCTGCCTGGACCATAATCGGGCGTCTAATATGGCCCTACGATCTTTGGTGGAAAGTACAGCAGTTTAAAAAGTAACAGAAATTCTCTCCCATTTGTTTAGAATGGAGCTGACAACTCTAGTATAGTGTATACCTGTGAGCTGCTTGCAGCGGGCCACTGTTTAAAACCTATCAGGGTATTGTCATCTATATAACAAGTGGTAAGGGCTAATGCAACAGTTGGGCATGATGATAATGCCCTTCTGAATAACCAATCGTACAGACTGTCATATTGCACCATACACAATTACTGTATTCCTAGTAACCTAAGAACATAAGTAGGCTTTAGTCCTTAGCCAGCGAATTAAAGGATAATTTAAATAAATTACACAAGTAAAATAAAAGCCGGACTCTGGTGGTTGGTACAAGTTTTTAATGATACTACAGTTTGGGCACTTCACATATTTTTGTTTGTTGGAATAAAGTTTTAAATTATATAAATAAAAGTTATATCTTATTAGTACAGGCCTCAAAAGGATCATAACAGCCTAGAATATTTATGTTTTTTGTGAATATTGGATTCTGGGCCATTAGGCTGGTTATTACAACTTAATGCAAAAGTGCGTACGAATCCTTAGTGTACTATTGACGCGCGATTGCTTCATACGCACAAGGCTAGGCCGCGGCAGACAATCTTTAGAGGCAGTCCATATGAACTAGAAAAATAAGGTGCTCACTGCTGCTAGCTATCAATAAGTGAATAATTTACTAAAAACACTGTACAATGAGTGCATAATAGGACACATTGCAGTACCAGAAAAAGAATACACACAATGGGCTAAAGTGCTGAACCATTAAAAACAGTGTAGCTAAAATACAGCAAAGACATAAGTATGCAAACATTTTAGTACAATCAATTTCACATTTGAAAGCATAAAAGGCTCAGATATACGTTTGAGTCTCTCCTTATGGATAGTTGGCATGATAAAACACTGTCTGTCTGGAACACATATTCCAAAATTCAGTTGTAATCCACGTGAGGTAAAATTGTAATCCAAACAGGTAATGTGTAATCCACATGGATAATAGAGAATAGCAGCAAATAGAGAACCTTTTTGGAAAAGGGGGCTCCCAAATAACCTGAGAAGGGAGTAAAATGGAAAATAGGCGCACTTCGGCGCAACAGGGAAATTTCTGCAGAATGGGGGGAGTCCTGACAGCCATGCCCATCTGGGTGAGGCAAAAGAAACTAAACAAAAACAACTGGCAACTAGCATCTCACCCATCAGGTGCAGTCCATGGTGTGGCTCCCATAGGTCCTCCTGCAGTGTCCTTGACACTGCCAGTAGTTGGGTTCCTCATATGAGAGACCTGAAGTCCTCCTCGCTTGAGCTGCTGCTGAAGCTCATCAAAGGATGCTCCTGCCTCTTGTAGGCCATGCTCGCTGTGGTGGTGGAACTCCAGTACCCTCTTCTTCCTGAAGTTGGACTTGACCGGGTCCGGGTGGTGGTGACGCACGCTGCAGCCATTTTCGCTTTTCCGGATGCTCCTGCTGGGACAGCAGGGGTAAGGACTTGTGGCTGCAGTGGTTCCAGAAAGGTTGCATCCAGGAAAGAAGCCCCAGCTTCCCCAGCTGCTGCTGGCTTCATCTTCCACGGCAGCTGGTATTGGTGGACCACCGTGGATTGGAAAGTGAACGATAACGTGGTCAGCTGACCCAGCTGTAAGGACTGTGGTGGTGGAGCTGGCAGTCCAGGAATCAGAGGCTCCGGCTGAGGCTGTGGCTTTTCCCTGAACTGAAGGATGCCATCTGGAAACTCCTGCAGGCAGCGCAAGCGTCCTGGACCTGGTGGTTCATCCGGCCACACTTCTGGTTCCGTTGTAGGCACCAGAGGCTTTGAAAGGAGGGTAACCCCAGTCGCAAATGGGCCTTTCAGGGACGCCATGGGGGTGTACTCCACCTGATCTCCCACGTACAGGCTATGCCGATGTTGTGTCAGGTACGGCCGTTTAACCAACCTGCGGCCCACAAAATACTCCTTTCCATCCTCATCATTCTGCAGGAAGCCAGACCCTCTCCCAATTGAAAACCAAATCACAGTTCCCTTTCTCCGTTCCAATGAAGGATCTCCCGGCCTAGGGTGGTCGAGTACCCATATGACCCAGTCCTCCACTGCAGTTTTATAGTCCCAGAGGGTCTGTGCATGGGCCGTCACAGATGGTGGAACAATTGGGTTCTGGTGTATGAAAGGGGTGGATCTCCTCCTGGGCGGCGAAGTGGACGCTCCAGCCGCCTCTGCCGCAGGAGCCAAAGCAGACGTTTCAGCCGCACAAGCCAAAGCAGACGCTCCAGCCGCCTCATGAGTTGCAGCAACAGCACCCTCAGCAGGTGGTAAGGAACACACAGGCACTGAAGCTTGGTTTCTCTGGCAGACTTGTGACACCCTGATGTCTTGAGCGGGTGGTGGTTCAGGTAAGTCCTCTCCAAAATACATCTCGTTCCAATTTGGACACAGCTGTTTTTTAGCCATGATGCTTGCCTCTTGCTCTGAGGTCAGCGCTGGTGTAAACTGGTTCAGACTTCACTTTCCCATTCTTGTGTGGGCGTATCGTCATTGTCCTGCCTCACGCAGAATGCATACGTTTCTTACGTTTCATACTTATCGTACGTATCGTTAGCATGTAAAATTTTGCAAAGATTTACGAATAATACGAAGCGAATCCAAAGAAATTCGGATTCGCTTCGCAGCTGAAAATTTCCAAGATTCGATACGAATCTACGAAGCGGCGAATAGATTCGCTCATCTCTAATTATGGCAATACCAAATTTATATAAAAAAATAAAAACTTTTCATCGCCACATTCTAGCCCCAATGACTTTTTTTATAGTCATGTCTACGGAGCTGTATGAGGGCCTATTTTTTGCAGAACAATCTGTAATTTTTATTTATACCAGTGTGTATTATTTTTTTATCTCATTTTATTCAATTTTATTGGGGAGGTGAAGAGAAGTTATGAAAAAAATGGCGAACTGACCATTTAGATTTTTTTTTCTATTACGCCGTTTGCCATATATGATAAATATTGTTATATTTTTTATAGTATGTAGAATGGCATCATGAGTCCATTTTCTTGTGGCCTGCAGTTGTGACCAGGCTATGTCACCGCTACTGACCACTGAGATATACCTGGAAATGTATTTCTATTGCAAACAGCAATCCACAAGTGCTGCATCGAGCAACGAAGACTGTACAGTGAAGCCATGATTTATTCTATCTCTGACCACATGGGGATGCTGTTATTTTAGATTTACATTGTTCTTTTCTCAGACACTGTTTTTTTGCAGGATAATTTGTTTATCGGTGTGTTATTTTAATCTAATTTCATTCTTTTTTTCTTGTTACCCCATATTTTCTGTGCTTTTCAGCCCTAACAGCTTGTATGGCTCTAAGAAAATGAGTCTAAATTGTTCTTTGAGGCTTTTTTTTCACAATCCCTTTTCAAAGGATAAAGTACAAGAACATTTACAGCATAACACTGTCATCAGGATAAACTGCACCACATTAGAATATATTCATTTTTCTCTATTGCTTTAGCAGATAACAATGCTTCATTATATATACAACTGTATTAGTATATTATGAAATATAAGAGACGGTCAGGAAAACAGATCATTATAACTGGCTACGTATGTGTATTTAGTATAAACTGCTTAACTGCAGTATTAATACACAGAATATATGTTGTTGGACTAAAATCCAAAGAAAATACATGCACAACACTGGGTACTGTATTATGGTCTTTAGTAAAACGTGGTCATTAAGTACTTGTGCTGAAATGTTCCAACTGTATTCCATATTATATAAAAAAAGTTAGGCTTCATAAGTAGTAATGAGAGAAGTATTCAAAATTTGTCGCGAAGCACATTTCTTTGTAAGTAGTGGGTGCAATGACAGGGAGCTGTGATAGTAACGCCCCCATCATTGTACCCCTCAGATGCCGCTTTCATAGCTGATCACGACATCTCACATTGATATTACAGTGTCAAATAAAGAAAATAAATCAATGAAATCATACTTCATCCATTTAATCGCCATCTTGATTGTAGATCTAGAGCAAAATCTTGCGTGGTCCGTGGTGATGTCATATGTCACCACACATGGGATTTTGTGCGAGATCTTTAATCAAGATGGAGGTGGCCGGCTTATCTGGATCAAATGGATGAGGTAATTATACTTTTTTTCCATTCCATTCAGGGAAAATCAATTTGCTACCACGAAGCACGTGGAAATTTGACTTTGTGGCAAATTGAATGTTCCCTGAAATTTGGATTGAAGTACACAAAGTCAACTTTGATTCGCTCAACACTATTCACAACTACAGAGAAGAGTAGGGGCAAAACGACATACATGTGCATTATTCGTGTTCAGGGGAAATATGGGGTGGGCTCACAAGCTAGGCCCACTCTATACACAGAGAATGCTGGCTGTGTAATACAGCTGACACCAAGTCGCAATGACCCTTCAGATGTCGCAATCAATAATGGCTGTGGCAACCATGTGAACCATGTGACTAAACATTAAAGAAGAAAAATATTTTTAAAAATATAAAAAACACCTTTCACAATTTTATATCTAAAAATAAATTAACAATAAAAAATAAGCCTAATTGGTATCACCACATCCTAATAAAATATCAAAAAAATATTTATCTTGCATAGTTAACTTCATAATGGAATAAAACATGATAAAAAAATTCATAGGTACCCCAAAATGGTACCAATAAAAAAATTCAGTTTGCTCTGCAAGAAAACAGTCCTCACACAGTTCTGTAGATGGAAATGTTTTGGTGATGCAAAAAAATATTTGCTCAAAGATTATTTTTCTAAACTTGTAAAACATAATTAAAACAACATCAATTTGGTTTCACCATAACTCTACTGAGGCCTAGAACAAGTTCTACATGTCATTTTTAGTTGACAGTGAATTCTGTAAAAGCAAAGCTAAAAAAAACCATGGTAGAATTCAGTTTTTTTCAGTTTCACTCCACAAAGAATTTTTTCCCATTTTTCATTATAATGGTAAATTAAATGATGCCATAAAAAAATACAACTTGTTCCACAAAAATAAGCTCACAAACAGCTACTACATGTGAAAGGAAAAGTAAAAAGTTATGGCCAGGATGAGCGCTATAACATAAGCATTTTAGGGCAGGTGTGTGTTGGGGTGGGGGTGACAGTGATAAGGTAACAGCGGCTGTATACATGATGCTCAAGGGGAAGGGAGAACCACATGTATAGGTAAGACAGATGGGGAACAGTTAGTGGCTGAGCTACATGGAGCAGATAGGAGAGCTGGCAGCACAATAGAATTGCTGTGTTGAATAGGAGGAAGTTAAATATCTAATGGTTCCTGCGTTTTTTTATTGTCCTAGACAACAGCACAGTGGGAAACAGGACTCTACTAAAAAGAGTTACTCAGCTCAGGGACCCAGTCTTGTTGCCTTCACCCCGATCATCAACCGTACTGAAAACAATTGACAACGTGCTGGATTGTTACTGAATTCTTACTTGATAACCTGTTAAACTGCGTTGTTTAGACGAGCAAGTCATAAAGGGAGGGTAACCACATGAAATAGCAGAAGTGGTTACAAATTATGCTTCCTGGTTAGAGCCACAATTGCCCTTGGATTTATAGAGGATCTGTCACCTCTTCTGATTGTTATAGAAAATAATGATTGATCCCTGTTAAAGGGGTATTCCGGTTACCATAAATATAGCTTATGTTGTAGACTAATTCATCGTCAATAATTACCTAATATAATGTCAGTTTCACATATTTGCTGTTCAGTAGTTATACAAGTAGTTTTCTTCCTCTGCTACCCACTGTGTTCCTCATAAATTACCATGGCATCGACCTGTAGTTCTGAGCCTTTGTTAGGTCGAGCATGCTCAGTGTGTTGCTATCAATTCTCTAGCTAAATGTTAGTGTGCTGCTGATTACTGAGCAGAGGGGGCGTGACCGGACTGGAATATCAGGCAGTCGATCAGTAAACATCAACACTCACAGCAGAAAAGCTAGACATTGTGGGGATTGTAGTTTTGTGAGGGAAGATCAGGAGCCATGATACTCTCAGTGTGCCGCAGACTCACACAGGAGCTAGACAAATGGAAGGTGTAAAGGTTGCAAGGTAAAATGAAGCTCTGATTATAGGTATAGGTATGGGTTCTGGTTGGGTCACAGCTTGCAGCCTTAATGCAGTTTTTCAAAAATTAAGTTACTTTACCAGAATACCCCTTTAAGTCACATCCAAAATGTATAAATTTGGTGAATACTTAAATTGGTTGTCACTTTGATCCAATATCTCCATGGATAAAATTAAAAAGTAGAAACCTGCCGTACAAGAACAGCCTACTCTTGTACTGTAATGGTTAAAGCGGGGACACTAACCATGTTAGAAATTAACAAATGAAAGAAGATATGTCTGGAATGGAACAGAGAATACAAATCCCAAGGGCGTGCAAGTGTGATGTCAACCTACAGACTGCACAAACAATCAGTCACTTGGTTCTCATTACTATGTGTCTCTTGTGTTGTCTTAATTTATACACACTACTTATTGACTCCTGCAGAGAGACCTGTATAAATTTTGAAGAAGGAAAATCAATATCTGTGTTATAGCCATAGGAAAAATGACAGGTCATGGAGCAACAATGGATGGCTGAGCTTGCCTACCTAGCCAGATGATCAGGAGGCGTCTGCTTTTTGTGCTGCTCGGTGGGAGTGATAACGTCAGGACTACAGATGAGCGTTCTTGCTGGAAATTGATGAAAAGAGCCACATTAATTAAATGCAATGGCACTTAAGGTCCTGATGTATGGCAAAAAAGACACTTATCTTGAATCAGGCAGTGCTTGAAAACTTCATTATTGCTAATACGTACATACTGTAGATACACAACGTACAGAATACCTTAAGCCACATTGACTGCGGCTAGTGAAATACTGCAGAAGGCTGTCGTGGATTCTTGTGATTACAGTTAGACGGGAGCATTTGTCTGTAACTTATAATTAAAGTCTGCTTTCATAATTCTTTGTCATAGATGTAGATGGTAATTGGATGTAAGTAATATAAATAATATAAAAAATTGTAAATAATAAGGGATACATTACATGTAAAATGTGTTTCATCATTTTGTCATTACCTAAATATATAATTTTTTATAATGTCTTATCTCTAGGGGCTCTAGGGTAACAATTGTGGACCCCATTATGAGACGGGTTCCACATTCAGAATACTCATCTATAAGCCAGAGCAGAGAGTGGCTGCGTCTCTCATCCTAGAGGACTCAGTGTGTAAAGCTTCATTCACATCCACGTTAAGAAATCCGGTAGGCTGTTCCAGCACATAGCCTGCCGGATCCTCTACTTCACCGCCGGATAGTCATTGACTGCAATGAATTCCCACAGCGATTCGGCTGATTTCTGGCATAAATGACAGGATCAGGCAGACAGATATGCTAAACAGAGACGTGAATGAGGGTGAAATACTTATGGGTGTGGCCTATGACCCTCACTTAAAGGCTATGTACACTTTTTTGGGGCATTTTTTTTATTATTGCATTGTACTCATTTTGAGCTAAAATCATTTTTTAATTTTAGAGCTAAGATGCTCTAGAAGCAGCCTCTGGATTTTCTCTCTTTTCCGTCATTGGGGGAGCAGACAGACTCCTTATCTCTACTCTCTGACCTTATAAACACTGATTATAGTTCAGTTCTTATCTTGCTGATAAGAACTTGGCTTAAATAAGTGTTTATGACCTCTTAGTAAAGTAGAGATAAGATTTATTAGCTGACCGGCACAAAGTGAAAGTGAAAGAAACAGTCAAACAATTAGAAAAACAGTTAACCCTGTGACAGAATGACTCAATATTTTTAATAAAGGCCAATTGAAACTATGATTTTTAGCCAAAAATGAGTAAAATGCAATCATAAACAAAAATTGTCTCCAAAGGTGTACATAGCCTTTAAGGATAGTGCAGTGACACATGGACACGGCAAGTTTTACTCAGATTGAGGAGACAAGCATACAGCTATTATAGTCTATTAAAGACAGACTCCACAAGTAGTTACCACTAGCAGCAGGGAAGTCGCTATACACCACATTTAGTTGCCACTAGCAACAGGATAGTCTTTGCACTCCGCAGGCGGTGGGCACTCTTAGCAGGAGAGTCTCTATATTTTGTATAGTAATTTGGATGTTGTGATTTTGTAACTGAAGGCAAGCCACAATATCTGTAATGGGTACCTCTATACAAGGCTAACCAACTACTTAACCCCACTGTCTGATAACCAGATCTCTCAGATCTGACCTTTTATGTACTGTATAGGTATCTTCATATGTGACTTTTGGGCTGCATTTCTGCCAAATGGCAGGGAAATATTTCCACATGTCAAAGTGGTGTAAAGTAGAACTGGCTCAGTTGCCCATAGCAACCAATCAGATTCCACCTTTCATTTTCCAAAGGAGCTGTCAAAAATGAAAGGAGGAATCGGATTGACTGCTATGGGCAACTAAGCCAGTTCTACTTTACACCAGTTTGATAAATTTCCCCCACTATGTATAAATATATGCATTTTCATTTTAAATATAACCAAATAAAAGTTTATGCAAGACCATGAGTTAACAGTTATAATCACCTCATGCATCTATATACAGTCATGGCCAAAAGTTTTGAGAATAACACAAATATTATATTTTCACATGATCTGCTGCCCTCTGGTTTTTATGTGTGTTTGTCAGATGTTTTTATCACATACAGAAATATAATTGCAATCATATTATGAGTAACAAAAGCTTATATTGACAGTTAGAATGAGTTAATGCAGCAAGTCAATATTTGCAGTGTTGACCCTTCTTCTTCAGGACCTCTGGAATTCTCCCTGGCATGCTCTCAATCAACTTCTGGACCAAATCCTGACTGATAGCAGTCCATTCTTGCACAATCAATGCTTGCATTTTGTCAGAATTTGTAGGTTTTTGTTTGTCCACCCGTCTCTTGATGATTGACCACAAGTTCTCAATGGGATTAAGATCTGGGGAGTTTCCAGGCCATGGACCCAAAATCTCTATGTTTTGTTCCCTGAGCCATTTAGTTATCACCTTTGCTTTATGGCAAGGTGCTCCATCATGCTGGAAAAGGCATTGTTGATTGCCAAACTGCTCTTGGACGGTTGGGAGAAGTTGCTCTCGGAGGACATTCTGGTACCATTCTTTATTCATGGCTGTGTTTTTAGGCAAGACTGTGAGAGAGCCGATTCCCTTTGGGTGAGAAGCAACCCCACACATGAATGGTTTCAGGATGCTTTACAGTTGGCATGAGACAAGACTGGTGGTAGCGCTCACCTCGTCTTCTCCGAATAAGCTGTTTTCCAGATGTCCCAAACAATCGAAAAGGGGATTCATCAGAGAAAATGACTTTACCCCAGTCCTCAGCAGTCCACTCCCTGTACCTTTTGCAGAATATCAGTCTGTCCCTGATGTTTTTTCTGGAGAGAAGTGGCTTCTTTGCTGCCCTCCTTGAGACCAGGCCTTGCTCCAAGAGTCTCCGCCTCACAGTGCGTGCAGATGCACTCACACCTGCCTGCTGCCATTCCTGAGCAAGCTCTGCACTGCTGGTAGCCCGATCCCGCAGCTGAAACACTTTTAAGAGACGGTCCTGGCGCTTGCTGGTCTTTCTTGGGCGCCCTGGAGCCTTTTTGGCAACAATGGAACCTCTCTCCTTGAAGTTCTTGATGATGCGATAGATTGTTGACTGAGGTGCAATCTTTCTAGCTGCGATACTCTTCCCTGTTAGGCCATTTTTGTGCAGTGCAATGATGACTGCACGTGTTTCTTTAGAGATAACCATGGTTAACAGAAGAGAAACAATGATGCCAAGCACCAGCCTCCTTTTAAAGTGTCCAGTGGTGTCATTCTTACTTAATCATGACAGATTGATCTCCAGCCCTGTCCTCATCAACACCCACACCTGTGTTAATGGAGCAATCACTGAAACGATGTTAGCTGGTCCTTTTAAGGCAGGGCTGCAATGATGTTGAAATGTGCTTTGGGGGATAAAGTTCATTTTCTAGGCAAATAATGACTTTGCAAGTAATTGCTGTTAAGCTAGCTGATCACTCTTTATAACATTCTGGAGTATATGCAAATTGCCATTATAAAAACTGAAACAGTAGACTTTGTAAAAAATAATATTTGTATCATTCTCAAAACTTTTGGCCATGACTGTACACATCTTTTAGATCTTAAAGTGTCCCTGTACTTAAAAAAATCTAAAAACCTTTGATTCAAATGTAGATGTGTCTTCAATGGCTTCTGTGGCATGATATCACACTCAAATTTAGAACTGCTACATCTGTATGTCATGTGACATATCAAAAATTTTGATGGGGGGGGGTCTGAATGCTGAGACCCCCACCAATTTCTAGAAGTGGTAGAAAGAAGCACTCACACAGAGCTTGTTGCAAGAGATGACCTAAGTAGAAAGTCTATGATCTCGTATCAAGTCTGTCTCCTGCAGTGAGGAGATGTGAATGTTTTTTGTCCTCCTTCCAGAGAACATGAAGGTCTCAGCACTCAGACCTTCATTGATTAAAACCTTTGATATGTTTCTATGACATATCAAATGTTTTTTCAAGTATAGGGAGACTATCAATATATCTGTTCAAGGAACTTGCACGCTCAATATCTGGACAATTTGGTGTCATATTGCCCACATTTAGGTCATGATGCCTATTTTACTGAAGAAAAAAAAAAACATGTCAACTATACTATAGACCTTCCATCATACTGATTATGGTGGACAGTGTCAGATAAGAAGAGTGAAATATGTGAACTAATGATCATTACAGCAGTACTTGTAGAAATGTTCTTATTATAGGGTGTGTTTATTTGTACTTCTTCAAATATTCTCATTTGTAAAGCATTCATATGGTGAAGGGAACTTGTATTTGATTATTTTAACTCTCTCTTTCCATGGGCTTCAATAATTTATTTTAGGATATTTTAACAAGAAAATGTGTAGATATGCGTATCTCATTTCCCACACAGACACATAGCCACATGTCAGCATATGCTGTCAACTTATGAATAAGTAACAACAATAAGTGATAGGATTCGAGGCTGCTGCAATAACTCAGGAAATGCAAATGGGCTTCATACATTTTAAATGAAATGACCTCATATTGTCACTTTTCCATCTCATGAAATCAGTGACTTTATAGTAACACCACAAATTACCCAAAAGTTTTCAGCAGCAAGAAAAAGTTCTGCAATTTGTACACAACAATGAATGCCCTGGCACAAAGCTCAAAGGAAACATCTATATAAATGTAGAGAACACAAGCTATAATCTCCGGTTTATAAGAAACTGATTAGATTTCAAGAGGTTGTCCCACAAAAAATATTCAACATTTTTCAAACCAGCACCAGGATCTGAATACTTTTGTAATTGCATGTAATAAAAAATTTTGTATAGCCACTGAGTTATTCAATAAAATGTATCTGTATTGCGCCACCTGCTGTTTTTTTAAATTTATATCTTTGTCCTGCTCACTTGAGAAGGCCGCACATGCTCAGTTTCATTCTTCAATTGCCTCCTGAGCTGTGATGGGGAAAGCATGGACACACCTCCTGAGCTTTGATAGGGAGAGCATGGACACGCCTCCTAAGCTGTGATAGGGAGAGCATGGACGTGCCCTCTTAGCTGCAGCAAAAAAGACACTCCCTTTGAGCTTTCAGCTTGATATAAATCTAGCAGAGCAATGAAGGGTAAGATCTCTGGATCTATGTGAGGTACAGGGCTGGTCCTAGCTTTGTTAGGAAGATACTGTCATGTACTATATGATGTCTGATTTTCATTTTTTACATTAGTCATGGGATAACCCCTTTAAATTAAAAAATCAATAACAGAATTGCCTCTTCAACCTTAGCAAAAGTATTTGAACAAAATGTAAACATTTTGTGAAAAATGACAGGAAAGCAGCTTATATAATTGCTCCAGCGTGTTAATAGAAATGTAATTCATTGGAATGGGTTATCTAAGACTCTATTCACACCTTGTGGTTTACCTTGTCAGATTCTTTGCACAGTGAACACGACCAGAACCTTCTGTCATGGTCTCTGAGTGTTTGATGGGAAGAATATAGCTGCATGGAGTACTTTTCTTCCTGAAATCTGAAAAAAACTACAACAGAGACTTTGAATGGAGCCTCAATGTAGACGTGAGCATGCGAAAAAGAGTGAATAAACAGAAAAAAGAATGATTTTTAATGACAGGAAGCAGCCATGATACTAAAGTCATCTTCAAGTCACTGCTTTTATCAAAACCAGCGTTTTCTATGCCAGTGTTGAGATCTCCTACGCCACCAGAGGATGTTGTTAATTTGCGCCTCGTCACAAATGAAGTGAATCCTTCGGCAGTCCGTAAATCTTTGTGCGAACTGAGAAAATAGATAATACAAATTAACTGTTCAAAGGTGACATTTTACATTCTGTAAGAAGTCCATGCACAGGGGGGGGGAGGAAGGAAGTTATAGGGTAGGAAACATATATTAAGTATTTACCTAATAAGAATGTTGGGCTGGGTCAGGTCACGTTATAACATATTGCTGGCGTAGGAACTAGCATATCAGTAGGCATGAATTCCAACCATGATTGCCATTGGTAGAAAAACCGTTTGGTCTGATGTTCTCTATATGCCATAATCTTTTCATATAAACAATTTTGCTGGACTCTGGCAATCGTGGCTGCAATTGTAGGAGTGTCAGTAGATTTCCAGCATCTAGTAATATTCAATTTAGTAGCAATAAATAAGTGAGCAATTGGAACTCTGCAGGAAACTGGGATTGTATGCATACCCATGAAAAAAAGGGCCCAGTATGGTGAAGGAACCAGAGTAATGCCGCATAAATTCAATTTCATTTTTTACTCCCTGCCTTCCCAGAGAGATAACTTTTTATTTTTCCATTCACATAGCCATATAAGGACAAGTCATACTTTCTAATGGCACTATTTAATATTGCATGTGATGTAGTACAGAATTCCTTATGTGGTAAAACTGATCTGTTAACCTTGATTCTCTGGTCAGTATGATTACAAGAATATTACATGTATATAGTTTTCCTTGTGTTTTAATAATTAAAATTTTTTTTTAAACTTTACAAAAAAAACACAACATGTTTTCTTTTCATCGCCATGTTCTTACTCCCATATGTTTTTATATTTATGTAGGAAGCTGTGAAAGGGTTTATTTTTTGCATGACAATCTGTAGTTTTTATTGATAGCATTTTGGAGTGTGTTGTATGTGTAAAAAAAAAAAGTTATATTTTTAATAGTACTGCATTTTGAGATGTGACAATACCTGTGATTTTTATTTTTTATTGTTTAATTTCTTTTGAACTTTTGTTTAATTGAGGAAAAGGAGTGATTTAAATTTTTATATTGTATATGCTTTAAAACTTTTTTACAACTTGTATTACACTTATATTAAGTCCTCTTAAGGGACTTGAACATGCAATCATCTGATAACTTCTCCCATAGTCTGCAAATGACCATTGCAGCCTATGGGAGTTTCAATATGTTTCTATGGAGCCCTGCCATAGGAATGTATTGCTATGATAGTCTAAAGCCTTTCTAAGGCTCGAGGCTACCACAATGAACAAAAGGCTCCCTCGATCACTATGTAGGGGCGCTGTTTAGGTCCTGGGAATGCAGGACTCCCAGGGAAAAGCCGCTAACAGTTCACAATGACATCTGAGGGGTTAAATGTCTATGATCGACGTTACACATATAATGTCCTACTACTTGGTGATTGGTATTTCATATTGACTACTAAACCTCTAAAAATGCTGCAAAGTGTTATTAGGTATAAGGTCTCATGCACACGACCAAATCTTTTTTCTGCATCCGATCCACATTTTTTCGTATTGGATATGGACCCATTCATTTCAATATGCGATCCGCAACCGTATGTCCGTCTGTCCATATATCCGCCCCGCATAAATATAGAACATGTCCTATTCTTGTCCCTTTTGCGGATGAGAATAAGCATTTGGACAATGGTGCCCGTGGAAACTGTGAAATGCATATGACGAGAAACTGGAACAGTGGGACTGCAGACAGGTGACTTTTTAAATGGGGTACATCTTCTGACCACAGAGGTTGTCAACTCCAAGACGGAACAACCTCTTTACTTTTTCTCATGATGCAGATTCAATACAGTACATCGCAACATGCAAGCAAAACCCTTGATAGCCTGTAATTGTCAACACAACCATTGGGGGTCAGGCATATAGCATATACATCTCTTGACCATATATTGCAAAATGTTTTTTTTTGTTGTTGCTCATCTTGTGCCACATATCTCAGGGTATGTGGAGCCAGGAGGGACAGTAAAGAATGACACTTCTGTAACAAGAAGTCTGTAAAATGATAACCTACCTAACAATTTACATTTTTATTATGTGATTTCATAACTAGAGATGAGCGAGCATACTCGTCCAAGCTTGGTGCTCGTTCGAGTATTACGGTACTCGTAAGTGCTCGCTGCTCGGACGAGTATCTCTCCATGCTCGAGGAAATGGCAACTTCCGCATTGTGCATTTTTGGCGCCTAAAAACTCATCCAATCATAAGCCAGGAGACTCTGCAGTACACCCAGCATCACGTGGAGCCCTTACATGTCGATAGCAGGGGTTGGCTGGCCTGATCAGGTGACCCTGGAATATACTAGTGACTGGCCGCGGTGCTCGGCTCAGATGCCGTCTGGATGTCGTTAGCCATAGAGCTGCTGCGTTTCAGGGAGAGTGTTAGGGCCTGCATTTAGTTCTTTGTTAGGCAGGAGTGATCTCCCAAGAACCCAACAGCCCTTCTAAGGGCTAAAAGAAATTTTTTTTTTGTCTCCTGGCTTGGCTGGCTGGCACTAGTAGTGCAGCTATCGCCATATATAACCCCCCTTTTTTTTTAATGTTATATCTCAGTGATACAAATCCATTTCACACAGCTGCGTGGAACCATTCTGTGTGTCACAGTTCAGTACACTCACTACAATCCGTATTTTCTGTCCAGGTGACACTTTCTGTACGTCACTTAATCCAACCAGGTCTTTTGCTCTCACGTATATAGCTTGATCCCAAAAATCTCTGTGTGACATTTGTCTGGGTCGCAGTCAAAATAGCCACCGTCAGCAGGGTGTCAGTTAGCTCTACGATAGTTTATGCACGTCACGTTCCAAAAAAACAAAACTAAAAAAAAATATATATAAAAAAAATATATAAAAATAGTTTTTTTGTTGTTTTAGCTCAGTGATACAAATCCATTTCACACAGCAGTGTGGAACCATTCTGTGTGTCACAGTTCAGTACACTCACTACAATCCGTATTTTCTGTCCAGGTGACACTTTCTGTACGTCACTTAATCCAACCAGGTCTTTTGCTCTCACGTATATAGCTTGATCCCAAAAATCTCTGTGCGACATTTGTCTGGGTCGCAGTCAAAATAGCCACCATCAGCAGGGTGTGAGTTAGCTCTACGATAGTTTCTGCACGTCACGTTCCAAAAAAAACAAAACTAAAAAAAAAATATATAAAAAAATATATATATAAAAAAATAGTTTTTTTTGTTGTTTTAGCTCAGTGATACGAATCCATTTCACACAGCTGCGTGGAACCATTCTGTGTCACAGTTCAGTACACTCACTACAATCCGTATTTTCTGTCCAGGTGACACTTTCTGTACGTCACTTAATTAATCCAGACTGAACAAGTTTGTGGGTTTCAGTACAGCAGGCCCATTTATTTTTTATTTTTTATATAATACAATTATATACAGAAAATGTTGAACCCCAGGGCTAAGGGTCGAGGACGAGGGCATGGGCATTCAATTACTGCAGGGGGCAGAGGCCGTGGTCCTGGGCAGGGTGAGACAGTACCTGCTGATGAGGGAGCAGGGGAACGCCGCAGAGCTACACTCCCTAGCTTCATGTCTCAACTTACAGGGACACGTGGTAGAGGACTGTTGAAACCACAACAGTGCGAACAGCTGATGTCGTGGATTGCGGACAATGCTTCAAGTAATTTGTCCACCAGTCAGTCTTCCACGCAGTCCACCCACGTTACCCAAGGGAGCACTCCTCTGGCTCCTCCACCTCAACCTCCTTCCCCCCAGTCTGCCCCCTCCCAGGAAAATTTGGAATGCGATCCAGCATACTCTGAGGAACTGTTTTCTGGACCCTTCCCAGAGTCACAAACCACTTCTCAGGTTGCTGCTGACCTCTTTCCTGATGCCCAAGTTTTCCAACTGTCGCAGTCTGTGGGTGATGATGATGACATTGTTGACTTAGTGGAAGAAGTGTGTAAAGAGGTGTCGGATGATGAGGAGACACGGTTGTCAGACAGTGGTGAAGTTGTTGTCAGGGCAGGAAGTCCGAGGGGGGAGCAGACTGAGGAATCGGAGGATGACGAGGTGACTGACCCAAGCTGGGTTGATAAGCCGAGTGAAGACAGTGCTTCTGAGATGGAGGCGAGTGCTGCACCAGAACAGGTTGGAAGAGGCAGTGGTGTGGCCAGAGGGAGAAGTAGGGCCAGAGCTGGTGCATCAGCAGCAACTGTTTCACGTAGTGAAGCTCCCGTGGCGAGGCCTAGATGTTCGCAAGTCTGGAGGTTCTTTAAAGAAAGTGAGGATGACCGACGGACTGTGGTGTGCAACCTGTGCCACACCAGGATCAGAAGGGGTGCCACCACTACTAGCCTATCCACCACCAGCATGCGCAGGCATATGAGTGCTAAACACCCCACTCAATGGAACCAAGGCCAGTTCACCACCTCCTGCGGGTCACACCACTGCTCCTTCCCCTGTGTCTCTCGCTGCCTCTGCTAGTCAAACCCCCTGCCCAGGACCCCGGCACGAGCGCCTCCCGCCGGAAAAACCCACACCTTTGCCTCCACGATCCTCCACAGTGTCCACCAATGGTGTCCCAGCGCAGCGTTCAGCTGTCTTTACAGCAGACGCTGGAGTGCAAGAGGAAATACAGTTCCACCCACCCACATGCCCAAGCCCTCAACGTCCACATCTCCAAATTGCTGAGCCTGGAGATGCTACCCTATAGGCTGGTAGAGACCGAGGCCTTTCGCAATCTCATGGCGGTGGCTGCCCCTCCGTATTCGGTCCCTAGCCGCCACTATTTTTCCCGATGTGCCGTCCCAGCCCTACACCAGCACGTGTCAGAGAACATCATCCATGCCCTGACCAACGCTGTTTTTGAGAAGGTCCACCTAACCACGGACACGTGGACAAGTGCTGCCGGGCAGGGACACTATATCTCACTGACGGCACATTGGGTTAACTTGGTGGAGGCTGGGACCGAGAATGACCCTGGGGCCGCTCATGTACTGCCCACACCGAGGATTGCGAGGCCTACCTCGGTCACGGTCTCTCAGACGTACTATGCCTCCTCCTCCTCCTCCGACCCCTCCTCCTCCACCGAATTACCATCCGTGGGCACGGCGCCTTCAGTCGGTAGCTCTAGGCGCAGCAGCAGTGCCGTGGGTAAGCGCCAGCAGGCGGTGCTCAAACTGCTGAGCTTAGGTGACAAAAGGCACACCGCCCAAGAGCTGTTACAGGGCATCACGGCGCAGACCGATGTGTGGCTGGCACCGCTGAACCTCAAGCCAGGCATGGTTGTGTGTGACAACGGGCGTAACCTGGTGGCGGCTCTGCAACTCGGCAGACTGACACATGTGCCATGCCTGGCCCACGTGTTCAATCTAATAGTTCAGCGGTTCCTCAAGACATACCCCAATCTGTCTGATTTGCTTACCAAGGTGCGCTGCATCTGTGCGCATTTTCGGAAGTCGACCACAGATGCTGCCACTCTCAGGGCAGCGCAGCGCCACCTACAACTGCCTGCTCACCGACTGTTGTGCGACGTGCCCACGAGATGGAATTCAACATTAAACATGTTATCCAGCGTTTACCAGCAGCGTAGAGCGATTGTAGACTGCCAGATTGCAACTTACACCAGAACTGGTAGTCAGGTCACTCAGATTCCTCAAGTCTACAATGAGGAGTGGACGTGGATGTCTGATATCTTCCAGGTGTTGAGCAACTTTGAGGAGTCAACACAGATGGTTAGCGGCGATGCCGCCATTATCAGCCTCACCATCCCGCTGCTTTGCCTGTTGAAAAACTCACTGCTCAGCATCAAGTTGGATGCTTTGCGCTTGTCACAAGAGACGGTGGAGGAAGATACGTCGCTTGATAGCCAGAGCACCCTCCGGTCCGGTCTGGGGGATGAGGAGGAAGAGGAGGAGAATGTCGTCGAGACAGAAGAGGGTACCAGTGCTCAGTCCTTAACTCTTGAGCGTGTATGGGTTGAAGAGGAGGACTTGGAGGAGGAGGAGGAGGAGGAAATGGAGAGTCAGGCCAGTGAGGAGAGGGAATTCTTACTTGTTGAGACTCTGGCGCACATGGCAGACTTCATGTTAGGCTGCCTATCCCGTGACCCTCGTGTTAGAAGCATTTTTTCAAACACCGATTACTGGGTGTTCACTCTCCTGGACCCACGGTACAAGCAGAACCTTTCCACTCTCATCCCTGCAGAGGAAAGGAGTATGAGAGTGAATAGATATCAACAGGCCCTGGTGCACAAGCTGAAACAATCCTTCCCATCTGATGCCGCTAGCGGCAGAGGTCGTGGTTCTGTGGGCCAAGTAGCGGGGGAGAGGAGGCGAGCAGGCAGCTTGGCCAGCACTGGCAGCGGAACGCTCTCCATGGCCTTTGCCAGTTTTATGTCACCCCAGCAAGACACTGTCACCTGTCCCCAGTCTAGGCAGAGTAGGGGGGAGCTGTACAGAAAGATGGTGAGGGAGTACCTAGCTGACCATACCAATGTCCGTAGCGATCACTCTGCTCCATACAACTACTGGGTTTCAAAGCTGGACACGTGGCCTGAACTGGCGCTGTACGCCTTGGAGGTGCTGGCCTGCCCTGCCGCTAGCGTGCTGTCAGATCGGGTATTCAGTGCAGCTGGTGGCGTCATCACCGATAAGCGTACACGGCTGTCAACTGACAGCGCTGACAGGCTGACGCTTATTAAAATGAACAAAGCCTGGATTTCACCGGAATTCAAATCTCCTCCGGGGGAAAGCAGCTAAAGATTAACATTACTTATGTATCCGATTCCTCTTCTCTACTCCTCCTACTCCTCCTCCTCCTCCTCCTCCATGTCATCTTTGCCTAACGTTGACCAAAAAAACGCCATTTTTTAGAGGTCCAACTGGCACTCTTTTAACACAAGTTTTCAGGAGGGCCCCCTACAGGCCCTCTCTTCAAACAATTTTTCCAGAGTTCCACCTACAGGCCCTCTCTCCAAACAATTTTTCCAGAGGTCCACCTACAGGCCCTCTCTCCAAAAATTTTTCCGGAGGTCCACCTACAGGACCTCTCTCCAAACAATTTTTCCGGAGGTCCACCTACAGGCCCTCTCTCCAAACAATTTTTCCGGAGGTCCACCTACAGGCCCTCTCTCCAAACAATTTTTCTGGAGGTCCACCTACAGGCCCTCTCTCCAAACAATTTTTCCGGAGGTCCACCTACAGGCCCTCTCTCCAAACAATTTACGTCTTTTTCCTATCTTTCTCTCTCTCCAAACTATTTTTCCGGATAGCTGCCATATACGGTATTAAACTGAGAAGAATACAGAGAACACATGCCACACTTGATCAAGCTCATAATTTACGACTGTACCGGTTGATGCTAAATTTTTAAGTTGGGGTCCTGCGTCGTCATTCACTGAATTTCACTGATCTCCTCAACGTCTCCTCAAAGAACCGAAAGACCATTGTGGAGAGAGCGGCACAGCTCGCCATCAAAGTAACGAACCCCAACGCCAGACTGCTCAGCGAAGAGAACGAATAAATATCTCTGTGGTTATTTGTGCTAAATAAAAGTTAAATAAACACAAAAAAAAAAATTTGATCTGTTCCTGTGCCAGATCCACCCAAGTTGAATCTGTCCCATCATGAGAAAGTCCCCCCAAGGAGTCCCCACTGTAACTTGCTTCACTTTCAACTACCTTACCCCCCGACACCAGTGTCTCGCCATTGTCCACCACCTCCTCAGACAACACTGGTAAATCCCCACTGTCAGCACACGGAAACAGCAAAAGGTCTTGCGAATTGGAGCAGAGAATGTTCTGGGGTAGCACATCAGAGAAGGGGTGACTATGAGGTTCCAGGGAGTACGTGACCACATGCAATCTCCATCCAAAAAGTCATACTGAGGCTCACCACCATGCTTTACACTACAATCTTATTACTGAGGCTCACCACCATGCTTTACACTGCAATCTTATTGAAAGACAGACAATCAGGGGTTCACCGCCAGGTTGTCAGGCAGCATTTTTAAGTGGGTCACTATTACCGTGTCCCTGAAAACTGCCTTGGGGTCATCGCCAGACTATTTTTATCAAAGGCCATGGGGTTCTATATACACAGTGCTGACGGAAGCCCATCAGCCTTTCTAAACACAATTGAATCTGTCCCATCATGAGAAAGTCCCCCCAAGGAGTCCCCACTGTAACTTGCTTCCCATACAACTACCTCACCCCCCGACACCTGTGTCTCGCCATTGTCCACCACCTACTCAGACAACAGTGGTAAATCCCCACTGTCAGCACACGGAGACTGCAAAAGGTCTTGCGAATTGGGGCAGAGAATGTTCTGGGGTAGCACATCAGAGAAGGGGTGACTATGGGGTTCCAGGGAGTACGTGACCACATGCAATCTCCATCTAAAAAGTCATACTGAGGCTCACCACCATGCTTTACACTGCAATCTTATTGAAAGAAAGACAATCAGGGGTTCACCGCCAGGTTGTCAGGCAGCATTTTTAAGTGGGCCACCATTACTGTGTCCCTGAAAATTGGCGGTGATGGACTTTCATTGCACCTAGTTGGGTGCTTCCCTAACATGTGATGGGCATGTGCCTCGCCTTTCTTTGTCTGGGTGAGCACAATTGCCATGAGAGTAACCACCAGGCTGTTGCCTGAGAATTTGGGGTAATGGTGGGATTAGGCAGCCTCAGAGGCATCCATGCATGCTGCCCCTGCTGTTTCCTGTCCATTTCCGTGGTGTTTCCATCATTTTCTGAGGTTTCCAGGTTTTCACCCAGCCTTCCCTAGGCAGAGCCTTGGTCCCCTGCAAAAAATGCTCGAGTCTCCCATTGACTTCAATGGGGTTCGTTACTCGAAACGAGCACCCGAGCATCGGGAAAAGTTCGACTCGAATAACGAGCACCCGAGCATTTTAGTGTTCGCTCATCTCTATTCATAACCCTTTCCAGCACAAAAAAACAAAGGTGACAGTTTCTCCAACAGGATCAGGTACCAAAGACATTAATATTTACTGTGCTTCTGTTAAAGCGGATTAGTCAGCTGAATATGGTGTCTTGTGTGATGGTAGCACATTACAAATAAAGGTTTTGTACTCCAATTAGCACAAATGTCACAAAACAATTTGGGTTGTTTAATTAATATGAGCAACCTCTATATTTATGAGTACAAGTGGGCACCCCTGTTATACATACTACTAGCACTATCATGCTTATATTTTTGCTCACAGTCACTACTTCTTGATTTTTGTACAGTGTGTTCAGTTTATACAGTATTTATGCAATGTGATATTTTGTATTTTTATTACTACTATTGATTCATTTTTTTGGTGGTGTGATTGATATAATTGCTTGTTCACTAACTGGTTCTCTAACACATAGCTTGGCTTTAATTGCTTATGACTTTTGTCTGTGTGTCTCCTGATGTTTTTTGAAGTCAATAGAAATGAGTAAAGTGTATTTTTTGAAGTCTATAGTAAAATGATGTACGTAATGTTTTTTTCCCCTTTTTAGTAATGAGGTGCAGTCTTTGTTGCATGTTTGTTTGCTTTTTTTTTTGCTAAAGTTTGATAAATACATGCTGATTTGTGTATACACGAGTGTTCCCCATTTATTATATTGTGAGTACTATTAAAATTATATGACATTTTCAAATTAATGTCATTGATCTATCTATCTATCTATCTATCTATCTATCTATCTATCTATCTATCTTCTATCTAAAAAAAAATGAGGCAGCATTCCAAGTACAGTGAAGATGGGTGCTGGAGCCACCCATCTTTACTGTACTTGAAGTGCTGGCTCATTTTTGTTTTTTTGGATTATCCATTGGATATACGGCCTATGGTCTGGGAGGGATTACACCCATTTTCTCAGACAGTGTTGCTGTGTTTTCATTTTTTTTTTCTATCTATCTATCTATCTAAAAAAAAATGAGGCAGCATTCCAAGTACAGTGAAGATGGGTGCTGGAGCCACCCATCTTTACTGTACTTGGAGTGCTGGCTCATTTTTGTTTTTTTGGATTATCCATTGGATATACGGCCTATGGTCTGGGAGGGATTACACCCATTTTCTCAGACAGTGTTGCTGTGTTTTCATTTTTTTTTCTATCTATCTATCTATCTATCTATCTATCTATCTATCTATCTTCATCTAATATCTATCTAGTTGTGGTGTATTCTTGGCAATAATGTGTTATGCACACGAACATACGTATTTTGCAGCCCATGTGGTGTCAGTGTTGCACCTCTTACTTTTTGCAGACCCATTGACTTCATGTATAGGACATGTTCTATCCTTTTTTAGAACGGACATATGGATGGGGAAAGAACACGGATCATCTGAATGT
Source organism: Rhinella marina (assembly GCA_900303285.1). Taxonomy (NCBI): domain Eukaryota; kingdom Metazoa; phylum Chordata; class Amphibia; order Anura; family Bufonidae; genus Rhinella; species Rhinella marina. The sequence goes on along the minus strand of ONZH01012189.1, from coordinate 47,031 downwards.
CTGTTCTGCAAAACTAATGTCTATTTTGCAGATATGCGATTTGTGTAACGTAAAACAGATACAGTCATGTGTTTAAAGGGGTTGTCTGGGTTCAGAGCTGAACCCAGACATGCCCAAAATTGCATCCAGGCAGCCCCCGCTGAATCGTGCAGGGCAAAGGCATCTTATGGAGTTCCGGTGAGGTACCGGGCTCTCCATAGAATAAGCTAGGTGGAGGCTTCCACCTAGCAGTGAGCCCGGTTACATCACCTACTCTGATGGGTGGGTGTTAGCGCTGCCCTAGCCATTTTACAGTCCGCCCATCAGAGCCGGTGACGTTACCGAGAACACTGCTGGGCAGAGGCTTCTGTGTGTGTTATTATAAGCAAAAAAGCCCTGTCCTGCGCAATCCTGCAGGGCATGCTCTGGTGCTGATATCACAGGGCCTGTCTGGGTAAAATTCTGGGTATGTCTGGGTTCAGCTCTGGACTCAGGATTCAGTTTTCTGGGTGTGGCTCAGGCAGTGTTTTACTAACAGTTGTTGAAGTAAAGCAAGCATCCTCATTACGCATAGTGCCCGGTGTCAATGCACTACAGTACATGATCTAATATTTTAACATGTACTGATGCATTCATTTAGCACATCTTTTATGTAACATGTAAATGCACTTATAGTTTTCATTATCTCATAATAATATTTCAAATTATTCTTTTCTAGAATCAAATATCAGAAGAATTGTGAACCGAGGCTATGTTTGCGCCCTGTTACGGTTTTACCAAGACTGGCACAGGAGTGACTCTGCCAACCACTACATCCCCATTCGTAGAGGCTTGTTGCGATGTCTCAAACATATCACCAATGTTCGGTCAGGGAGAGAAGCATTTCATCAAGCCAATGGGATGGAAATCCTCTACACCACAGCACAGGTAGACTGATACTATTGATACAAATCAGTTCACCTCCATCCACTATGTTGGTGAAACATATAGAAAAATTTTGCGTACGAGTTTCTGATGGACAACCACTCTTAGTAATAGCACAACCGCCCTAAACAGTGGAACACAACTGGTCGACAGTCCCTCCTTAAAGGCTATGTACCCTTTTTTTTTTTTGTGGGGGGGGGTTGTTCTTTATTAAAAATATAGAGCCCTTTTTTCTGTACATAGCTGAGATGCTCTAGTAGTAGCCTCTGGATTTTCTCTCTTTTCTGTCAGTTCAGGAGCTGACTTTATAAATCAGGGGTCAACAACCTTCGGCACTCCAGCTGTTGTGAAACTACAATTCCCAGCATGCTCCGTTCATTTCTATAGAGTTCTGAGAAGAGTAGAGGAAGTATGCATGATGGGAGTTCTAATTTCACTACAGCTGGAGTGCCAGAGGTTGCCTACCCCTGTTATAAACACTCATAGCTCAGTTCTTATTTTACTGATAAGAATGTTGCTTAGATAAGTGTTTATGGCCTCTTAGTAAATTAGAGATAAGGTTTATTAGATGGCCAGCACAAAGTGAAAGTACCAGTAATAATTAGAAAAACAGTCAACCCTTTGTGACAGAATGGCTCAATATTTTTAATAAAGGACAATAAAAAATATGATTTTTAGCCAAAAATTAGTAAAACGCAATCATAAACAAAATTAGCCTCCGAAGGCGTACACAGCCTTTAACTAAGTGCAGGTGCTTACAAGGGACACAATCAAGGACAAAACAACAAAGTGACAGGCAGGCACACAAGAACAAAAACAAAAATAGAATAAGAAATCTCAAAGTCAGACGGACTGGGTCAAAACCAGGAAAATGCAAACAGCGCCAAGGGTAAAATATGATTCCAAACTGAGGTCAAACACAAGCAGTCCAATTAGGGTCCTAACATGTCAAGCATGAGCAGATCCAAAACCCAAGTCAAAGTCAAACCAGGAAACACAATAAAGCCAAATCCAGGGCTAAAGCAATAGCCAAGGTCCGGAAATTAATAAGGAACATGATGTTGAGGTAAGTAACACTGTTTACAGGCAACCTGTTGCCAGCAGTTTGCCTGTTAAAATAGGTCGCTCTTCCTGGTCACTTGACGTGCCCAGCATCACATGACGAGTGATGTCAGTGTGCCTGAAATGGGAGCACCAGTCCTAATTGACCAGTGCTCCCTCACAGGGAGAACTGACCGTCTCCCTGGCAACTGGACTCCGGCAGCACTGCGGAGGAGAACGTCTTCCGGTGCTGGACGTCACAGCAGCATGGGGTGGGTCAGGTTCTGGGTTTACTGATTTAAATTCCTACTGGGATTCGCGTCCCTACCTATTCCTTGGTTGAACTTGATGGACTTATGTCTTTTTTCAACCGTATTAACTATGTAACTATGTAATGTGAATATTTTAGATATTGCCCTCTTCACTGTCTGCAGAGAATTTTGCTGTGTGACCTCCAAAATCACCTACATTTGACTTCTGACCCTGATTTTTACCCCAGTTATGCTTTTTTTAAACTGTGATCACAATGCGTGTGTACACACAGTTTTTCTGCGATTTTCGGCACGGAGTAGTAATGCTCTCTGTTGCACCATCCCAATACCATTCAGAGTAATTTCAAAGTTTGCAGGCTTTGAAAGCCAGTATACAGTATGACTTTTCTATCATCTCTCTTCTTTGAAATCTAGATATTATTACTGTGCAGCAAAGTCCTACAGAGTTTAATCTATTAGAGTAGATTACAATCTGTTGCAGAGCAATATATTGAAGTAAAAACTGATTCTTGCTTGATAATTCCACCATATATATTACATTTTCACTGCACTATGTTACTGACAAATCTATTTATAAGGCTGAGTTTACATCTGTGTTGGAAAAAAAATAGCGTGGCCTTCAGCCAAATGACAGACACCATGATGGAACAAAGTCAGTAGGGGCAATGTTGTTGCCTCTCATATGATGGATCAGACACCCCGTCAATTTTAGTTGTCCGCTCCTATGATGGATCAGAAAACAGTAAATGTCAATGCAGATGTGAACTTAGCCTAAAGAAAAGTAATTTCAATTTTATATGTGTTCCTGTGAACTCACTAAATTATTCTAAATAAAATTGCCTATAAAAGGGTTTAAAGGGGTTTTCTGCTAGGAATGTCATGTGATTAGAGATGAGCGGAGTTCACAAATCACTATGTTAAAACACTATTAATCCTATCAATTTTAACAGCTGCTTAGACAGAAGTGCACCCATCTAACGGCCGTTAAAAAAACGGTAATACACTAGTGCAATATGGTCTTTTCGTTTAAAAAAAAAAAAAAATCACTCACCTCATCCACTTGCTCACACAGAGGCAAGTCCGCTCCTCTCTTGACTGAAAAAGACCTGTCACTGCTAGATTTGATATTAAGGGTTATTTGTACTTCTGATTACTGTAACACATTTTCTTTATATTTTCTTTATTTATAGGAATGTCTACATTGCAAACACTTGGATCCCTTAGTCAGTGCTGCAATCCAGGTTTTGAGAAAGTGTTGTCCAAAATGTACTCTACCTCTGTCTTCTATATCAAGCTCCTATACATACCTTGTTCCTGGAACACAAAAACCAATGTCCACAAGAATCTGCTCCCAAGAAGGTTTGCAGAGAACCCTCTAATACTAAGACATATTCTTTTAAGCATTAGACAAGGCATTTTGAGGATTCCCTGAGTTAGACCTTGTGGCTTTTGAAAAGCAAAATATGTACAGTACCTTTAAAGGCTATATTGGGGTTATATAGTTCAGTCATATTTCAATTGTTAGCGTAAGTACTGTGGTGATAAAAAGTTTTCAAATCCTCTAGCATTTTCTGAGTTTCTTCATAAATGTCACAAAAATTGTGATCGTATAGAACATCCTTCCACTAATTAATAACAGCCACCAGTTAATGAGTGATTCTTCTGAAATGGACCTTTAGAAAAATTCTATTCTTATTAAGTTTATACACTTAAAAGTATCTCATTGGCAAAGTACAATAGTGTACAAGGGTAACTCAAAGAACAAATCTTGAAGGGGTTCTCAGCAAATGGCATTTATCATGTAGATGACGTTAAGATAAGGCACTTACAAATCTATTGTGATTGTCCATATTACCTACTTTGCTGGCTTGATCCAATCGCATTATAGACTGTGCATATCCAGGGGTTATGAGCACCCTGCAATCCATCAGTGGTAGCTGTGCTTGTACAATGTCGGAAAAAGTGCTGGCCTCTGTGTTGGACGGGCTGGTGAGAGTACACATAGCAATTTCCGTCCCAGCCACCTCGTATCTTCACTACAGTGGTGGTTATAAACGCTGAAAAACAAGCAGTGTATAATGCGATGGAAAAATGAATCAAGCCAGCAAAAGAGGCAATATGGACAATCACAATATATTAGTAAGTTCCTTGTAGCAACTTTGTTTACACAATGAATGCCTTTAGCTGAAGTGAAACAACCCCTTTATTTAGAAATCAAACGCAGGACGATTAAAAAGGTTGTCCCACGAAAAATATTCTACAGTTTTCAAACCAGCTCCTGGATCTGAATACTTTTGTAATTGCATGTAATTAACAATTTTGTATAGCTACTGAGTTATTCAATAAAGTGTATCTGTATAGTGTGACTTAATTTCTTATTTCTTTGACCGGCTCACTGAGAAGGCCGCACATGCTCAGTTTCATATTTCAACTGCCTCCTGAGCTGTGATAGGGAGCGCTGAGACACGCCCTCTTAGCTGCAGCAGAAAAGACACTCCCCTGAGCTTTCAGCTTGTTATAAATCTAGCAGATCAATGAATGGGAATATCTCTGGATCCATGTGAGGCACAGGGCTGGTTCTAGCTTTATTAGAAAGGTATTGTCATGGACTATATGATGTCTGATTTTCATTTTTTACATTATTCATGGGATAACCCCTTTAATAAAGTAAACCAAAATATCTAAAAACACCCACAATTATATACTTTGTCATAAATTTATTCATTACATTCTACATGCTTTAGCATTAAAAGGATTGTCTCATGACAGTCCCTTTAATGCCATCTTTGGGGGTAATAGTTTATTTCTAAAATATACAGATCTGCATTATGTTTATGTAACTGTAGCTGCTTCTGGATGTTGGTGAACCTACTATCATATCCTATCACAACATGGCTACAGTAAAACTATGTGAGTCAGCCCATTGTTGTTAGACTTGTGGGTTTAGTGCCATTGTCATCCAGTAAAACTCGCTATTCGCAGAGCCTAAGTTCAGTTACGCTGACATTTACTTGTATGATTTGTCAGTATAACCTTAGCGGATTTGTCCAGTGGAGCAAAATTATTACTAAGATACTCAGAATTTTCTAAAATAATAAAATAATAGATACTCATCTTACCAATTCCCAGTCATTACAACTACTATCTGACACTGTTGGTCTCTGCTAAAACACACACAGGAGTCCATATACTGAGGGATCAGGTTGACGTTGCACAGGGGATGGGAGGGAGCAGCTGCAGAACGAGGGACCCACAGACACATAGAACACTTCTGCTTCCTCTACCGTTTCACCTCAGTGCTGGATTCACAACCACTCTGCTCAGTTCTACTGTATAATGTTCTCCATGCTGCTACTGCTTTTGTGGGGTTGACACTGAGCAGGATCTCCTCTTCTCTTAATGCTATGTATGAGAGACATCAAATGATCTAGTTTCTGGCCACTCTTAATTTTAGCTCAGGGAAAACTGACAATTTGAGAAGGAGCTTGTAGAGGGTAAAACCAATTATAATGCAGGATATCAGTCATATAATGGCAACATATAGAGTTATTGTTCATGTTCACACACGGCATATTCTGAAAATTCACCTGAAACAATGGATATGCTTTAATATCTGTACTCTGCACATGGGGGGATTCCTTTGTCCATAACGTCATTCATACACACTATCCTGGTTTATTGTTTAATGGATGGTATTCTCATGAAAAACATACCTTAAAGTGGTATTCCAGAATTTTACTTTAAGAGGGCAGCACTACATTTACTAGCTCTGACCACTACACAATATAAGGAGTTATGTAGCTCCAACACCAATTTACATAATTACTCAGGAACAGCTGAGTGGTGGGCTGCAGGGTTTCAAACTCCTTCTGATCAGATATTAATTGCCCATCAATGGTAAAATCTTGGAATACGTCTTTAAAGCTTCTCATAATTTAAATTGAGCATTTTGAAAATCCCCATAGAAAAATTGCTGGATAAAGACATATCACTTAAGGTGAGACCTCACAGCAACCAGTGTGGCCAGTCACAGTTTGGTCTTATCCTTATGAGATTTAGGTAGTTTAATTATACCTTTAAATGACCTAATGATCCTAGAAAGTCATATACTTTTTTCCAATATATAGATTTAATGCAAGATCACAAGAATTATTCTGTTGCTATGATTTTTGTCTCAAAGATCTAAACACCAAAACTGAGCTAATTTTTATTTAGTTCAGGTCCCAGACTTTCTCGCATCAGCCTATTCCCTCTTCTCTATGAGTTCTGAATGCATTAGACATGTTTTCAGGTTATGTGGTAAGAATTATAAAGCAAAACATTAAAAATTTATATTATTCTTATTCTTATCAGTTTATTCCATTTTATTTCATAGATGAATCTGAGGATGAAGATGAATATGTGGATAACCTCACAAATGATGAAAACATGGAGGAAGTTTGTATTTCATTCTACCTGACACATTTCAATACCTGCTAGATTGTAATATAGTTTAATGCTGATAATATTTAGGGATGCAGTGTGAATACACACAGTAGTATAAAGCTTGAGACGTGATTTGTCAAACTGAAATACAAACTGTAATACAGTATTCAACCTTTTAAAGCTGCATGCCTCCTTTTAATTAAAAATAAATGAAAGATGGTAGCACCTCTTCTGTAGTCAGATGAAGACTCTGTTATTTTAACATGTTACATGAAGTTGAATTGCTGTCCTCTTGCATTTACTTTGGGCTTTGTTTGAAAGGACATCTGCACTTTGCAGTTGTTAGCTTCTCAAACAATATAGCTGCTCAATACTGATATATTTTTTTTATCAGTGTACACACATTGTACCCTTCCGTTAAAGAAAGAAAAACACATAATGATCATTGAAATAACTTGAAAGTGACAAAAGTAATAATAAATAAAAATTTACTGAAAATAACCTAAAGGAAATCAGACATTGCTTCTGACCACTGAATTGTGGTTCAACAGAACAATTTAAAAAAAGCAATGTAATGAAACTGGCATGAACAAAAATGATGGTATCTCTAGAAAAGATTGAAAATAATTTGACCACAGAGAAATTTTAAACTAACATGTGTCCTGTAATTAGCATCACAAGTGTCTTCAAACTTCTAGTCACTCAGTCTGCCTATTTGAAGGGTAAAAAGTAGTCACTGTGCTGTTTGATATCAAAGAAAACTAAGGAGAGAGTTGTCTCAGGAGCTTAGAAAGAAAATGATAGACAAACATGTTAAAGGCAAAGACCACCTCCAAACAGCTTGTTTCTGTTACTACAGTTGCACATATAGGGAGTTATTTACAAACATATATATGCCACTTTTTGATGTATATCTGCAACTTTTTCCCATTCGCGCCAGGTCTAAAAAAGGGGCGGGGTGTGGAAGGGGTCAGGCAGGCAGGCCTGTCTAATTTCTAATTTTCTACGCCTGTTTTAGGAGTAGAAAATGGTCTAAATCTATACCAGCAAGCGAGCTGGCGTAGAGACAGATGGTGGATACGCCGAAGATATTTAGAGGCTTGCGCCTCTATATGAATTAGATGTATCCAACACCAGCTAAAAAGGTATTAAGACCAGCATCTAAGACGCCAGTTTAAATAAATAAACCCCATAATTCAAAAGTTTAAGGTGACATGTGACATTCTCTGTATGATATTACTGTAATGAAGTCAATTTTAAAAACAAAATAAGAAATACAGTGAAAATTCCCCCAAAAAGACCAGCTATTTGAGAACACACCAATGAATTAGACTACAGATGAGTGAATTTCTTAAAATTCGTTTTGACTCCAATCTGCTGATTCAGTCCAAAATTTCAATTTGGCTCCAAATTTAAATCTAAATCAGAAGTGCCCCAATTGGCTTCAAAATTGGTATATGACTTCTAGAACGTGTGTTTCTTTCTTGTTTGATACATATAGCTATGTGTAAACATATGGTTGATGAAGTGAGCAAACTGTCTGTTTAAAAACACATTGTGCCATCAGATTTATGCTTTTTAAAAATTTTCCAACAATAGTCCCTTATTGGGGGCAGATGGTATATAACACGTACAGTGTTATTAGGAAAAAAACAACAACAAAAAACAACAACAGCAGTTTGTTCTGAATAGGTAGTCCAAAAATTATGCGGAGAAGCAGATGCTTGTCAGTGTTTATATATATATATATATATATATATATATATATATATATATATATATATATACATACACACACACAGTAGTGTCAGAAGAAGGTGAAGGTGTGGAACTTCATAAAATTTACCACTACTAAGTGGCATGGCAGCAACTGCACCACCAGCAACTTGGCCAGCTGGAAGTTCAGCCTGCTTCCAAGGTAATTACTGGTTGCAAATAGTTTTCTCACACATTATGGCCACACATTATGTTATGGATATCTCATGATGAAAAGGAGGACAAAAAGGAGGAGTCTGAGCAGGAGAAGAAGCAGCTGCTGATGATGACAAGGACACAGTACAGCTTGGGAATGTGGCCTAGCTGCCAGAAAGAACACTAGGATAGGGAGGACAGACTTTCCCAAAGCTTATTTTAATCCTGCAGATCTTGCACTCAGTAGTGGTTTTGTGTGCTGGCCTTCTGGGGAAAAACTGCCATACTGGAGGTACTCACACGCAGCTAGCAGCAACTGAGCTTGGCCTAGGTCTGGCATGTTTTAAACCTGTGCCAACAGTATCAGTGGCATCACCAGATCTTGAGCTGACCAGAATAGAAGCAGATCTGGCCCTGAAAGTTTTTTGGGGAGGTGTAGACCATACTGTACATTGCATGTGCTCTTTATTGCTGCTGTGGCCACCACCCTCCTCCTCTGATGTCACCTCCTCCTCAGCAACCCAGTCCCAGGTCTTGTCCAACATACAATCAACCTCATAGTCCTCACCCTCTCCTCCACTTTTATTAGACTGTGATATGTCATTGTGGGCATCTTGAACACCTTCCCGATTCCCTCCTCTTTATTTGCCCCAAGTGACCCTGTCATCATGGCTACCACTACCCCTACACCACCACCATGGCTACAAATGCCACTACTACTATCACCACCACCAACACAGCTATGCAGCTACCTGAACCTCCTCATAATGGTAGTCCAAATACTGATGATTCCCATGCAAGTCATCAACAGGAAGTATCTTCCACAGCACATGGGGTTTCGTTGCTTCTACTTAAGAAAAAAGTAGGTGTCCCTCTAGGAGGGGGCAGTGAAGACAGAGGTGTTATAAGCGAAAGGCTTTTGTGACGCTGCAAGGTGGAGGAGCAGGAGGAATGTGCTGACCCAAGGCTCAAAGGCACAATATCATTATCTTTGTCATCAATAATAATGATGCGCCTTCTGGACATGAGGGAGAACTGTGGCTTGCTGCTGCTACTATTGCTACAACTACTAGCTGAACAGTTGGTTCTGCTACTGGTATAAAGAGATGCAAATAAGCTCTTAACAAGCTCTACCTCTAATGCCACCAGATCTAAGGCAGCTATCCTATAAGTCAATGTTTAACCCTTTAAGAAAGGCCTTGAAACACGACTCAGATATTATATCAGATATTAAATAACAAGGTCTGCCTCTAATGCCACCAGATGTAAGGCAGCTATCCTGACAAGGGGCAATCACCCAGAAACAGCTGTCTGCAGAAGAGGTGCTGGCTTATTTAATATTTGAGTCATGTCTTAAGGCCTTTCTTAAAGGGTCGAACATTGATTTATAGGATAACTGCCTTACATCTGATGGCATTAGAGACAGAGCTTGTTAAACACTCATTTACATCCCTTTCTTCACAGAATTCCAGAGGAGCATGTATGGCCTACAAGTTTTCTCACACCGATTAAAGCGCTCTCACTCCAAGCAGAGATAGTACCCCAAAAAAATTGCTACTGGTATTTGCACTGCTGCAGCCACCTACATTCTGACTGATAATGAGGCACAGGTCCTTCGTTTTCCACTCTATCTTTAACAAAGCATGTCATTATGAAGTCTATAAATAAGAAGTAAAAGGTTTGGTGTAGAGATTATTAAACGGTAAAAGAATTGCAAGTGTTTTTTTTTTCTAATTTATAGACAGATGTATAATTAAATGTCCCTTTGTTTTTACAAACACACCGCACACTAGTATTGACAATTTACAATGGTATATTAATGGAATACAATGAATTAAATAAAAATGCATGGCATATTGATGCAATACAATGAAATTGCGCAGAATATTGGCACAATACAATGTGTTAACTAAAATTGCATGGTATATTGATGTAATGCAATGTTTTGAATAAAACTGTTATATTGATGCATTGAAATGTGCTGAAATGCCTAATTACAAACTGTAGCTACATTGAAAAAGTTTTTTAGTAACTAACAGAGGCACAATTAAACGTGCCCTGCTATGAACACACTGACAAAATATGATAAACTGCCTAATTATACATGGAAGCAAAATTGCATCTGTTTTTCAGTGATTAAAATAGGTAAAATTATATATCACCTTCTATGAACATACTGCTATTGATGCACTGAAATATGATGAAGTGCTTACTTATTATCAAAATTGAAACTGTTCTTTTAAGGAAAAAAGGGGCAACTGTGCAGCATTTGCAGCAAAATGTATGCTGCTGGTGGTGCTGGGAAAAAGCCTATAAAACACTTACAAATTGTAGAAACATGGGTTTAATAAACATGTACCGAGAAAGTTAGGTTGATGCAGGATTTTGGTATGAAACATATACACACAAACACACGCACACTCTGAGCGACCAACCTATGCTTTCCCTTATAAAATCCTGACTTCTCCACCTATTTATTCAATCTATAATGTTGTAGTTATAGTGTAAATATGTCCTTAAACTGTCTCTACAACACCTGGATTGCTGGCTTGTGTCTTTAATTACTTTCTGCTGTATGCATCCAAGACACATGCTTTCAGATCACAAGATAAGCTCAGAGTGGTGTCTCTGTCTTCTGAGCAAGCCTAGTAATTGAAGATCCTGCCAAAATTCTGCCCCATCATTGGCTCACACCCTGTCTGTCAGTATCTTAGCCAATCAGGGCAAGTCCAGCCTCCCAGGGTCATGTGATCCTCTGTCTTCATCTTCCTTGCTGTTTTTCCCACCAATTTTCACAGTAAAATGGCACTGGCATCATTTTGCACAATTCATCTGGCGCAAATCTCCAAAAGTTCGACAGCAGATATTAATCTAATATGTAGATTTAATCAATTTACTAATCTCTAATTTAGTACAATTTTTTCTGTGGTACATTATCAGCATCTTATATACAGTAGATGTATTAGGCATATTCTTTAGAGAAGTCCACTTCTGTAGAAGAAGACTTTTCTTATAGAAATAGGTGGTTGAATGACAGAGGTTTTGTCTATATTTGATTGACATATCACCCTTGCAACTGACTTCAGTTTTACTAAAGAGGAGACAGATATGTTCAACCACATGGAAATAACAGTATATCGTTATTTTTCTAGGATGATGATTTGGAGACAGACTTGAAAAAATTGAAATCAGTGCCTCAGCCCGACCGACCAGTTGAGGAATTTAATCAGTATAAAAAATTCTGTTTGGAAATTTTTGACTTCAAGGTAAGGTACACTACTAAGTTGGTATGTCTGGAAATGGCTGAATAACTAGAATTATTATGCATGTACAGGCATATCTTTCCATTAAATGGAGGTCCAACAAAACAATTCACTTTTCTAGTTTGTTGAAATCGAGTTGATTATTGAGTGTCCTATGGGTCTAATCATTATCTCTAGACTTATCTACTGCAGTACAGTAGTTACTTACAATGCATGATTGGGATTTATGACAGCAGGGACCTTTAATATTTGAGTTCAGATAGAAATGTAATATCTATGTGGTTCAGTTTATTTGTTTCCAAGACACAAGGATATATAACCATGACTTCGAGAGTTACATTTTTTAGCCATAACTAGCAAGATAGTGGCACCCAGGAGACATAACTTCCCATTAGAATATGCTGGAAAAATACATATTAACTTATGACAACTGAACATTAGTATTGAAATTATCTTTGAACCTTAACAGTGAAGCCAATCCAATACTCAAATAGTCTCCTTTGTCTTATATGACTGTGTTCATATTCACATAGGATATGTTAATTTAATTAACATTTTTGTACCCAAATGGATGTAACATAGTAACATAGTAACATATTAACATAGTTTATAAGGCTGAAAAAAGACATCTGTCCATTCAGTTCGGCCTGTTATCCTGCAAGTTGATCCAGAGGAAGGCAAAAAAACCCTGTGAGGTAGAAGACAATTTTCCCCACTTTAGGGGACAAAAATTTCTTCCCGACTCCAATCAGGCAATCAGAATAACTCCCTGGATCAACGACCCCTCTCTAGTAACTATAACCTGTAATATTATTACCCTCCAGAAATACATCCAGGCCCCTCTTGAACTTTTAGTGAACTTACCATCACCACCTCCTCTGGCAGAGAGTTCCATAGTCTCACTGCTCTTACCGTAAAGAATCCTCTTCTATGTTTTTGTACAAACCTTCTTTCCTCCAGACACAGACGATGTCCCCTCGTCACAGTCACAGTCCTGGGGATAAATAGATGATCGGAGAGATCTCTGTACTGACCCCTGATATATTTATAAATAGTTATTAGATCTCCCCTCACTCGTCTTTTTTCTAAAGTGAATAACCCTAATTTTGATAATCTTTCTGGGTACTGTAGTCCACCCATTCCAGTTATTACTTTAGTTGCCCTCCTCTGAACCCTCTCCAGCTCTGCTATGTCTTCCTTGTTCACATGAGCCCAGAACTGTACACAGTACTCCATGTGGGGTCTGACTAGTGATTTGTAAAGTGGCAGGACTATGTTCTCATGACGGGCATCTATGCCTCTTTTGATGCAACCCATTATCTTATTGGCCTTGGCAGCAGCTGTCTGACGCTGGTTTCTACAGCTTAGTTTGCTGTTCACTAAAATTCTAGTTCCTTTTCTATGTCAGTGTTACCCAGTGTTTTACCATTTAGTATGTACTGGTGACTTGCATTATTCCTTCCTATGTGCATAACCTTACATTTGTCAGTGTTAAACCTCATCTGCCACTTCTCTGCCCAAGCCTCCAATCTATCCAGATCCATCTATAGCAGTGTACTGTCCTCTTCTGTGTTAATTACTTTACACAGTTTAGTGTCATCTGCAAAAAATGATATTTTACTTTGCAAGCCTTCTACAAGATCATTAATAAATATATTGAAGAGAATAGGACCCAATACTGACCCCTGTGGTACCCCACTAGTGACAGTGACCCAATCTAAAGTGTGTACCTTTAATAACCACCCTCTGTTTTCTATCACTGAGCCAGTTACTTACCCACATACAGACATTCTCTCCTAGTCCAAGCATTGTCAATTTATATACTAACCTTTTATGTGGTACAGTGTCAAATGCTTTGGAGAAGTAGCAGGGTAACTTTAAGTGTCTGCGCTGGTATTAAAGTTCCATAGGAAGGTGTGTATAAAGTAATTTGTTTGGTGCACAATAGTCTTTACGATATGAAGAAATTAGTACCTGAGTACCGGAGTATTGTTCCTCCGGTGTTCTTCCTGCGTGCACCTTCCGTACGCACGCTGCCCTGGCCGGTGGCTAACGTGCACGTGGGTGCTTCGGCTGTTCGTTGCTACGTTACGGCTTCTGTGTGACATCACACGCTTTGTACGGATGCCTGTGTGGACCACAAATCATTCAACGCGTTTCGGAGTAATCGTACTGAGGAAGGAGAAGCCGTAACATAGCAACGAACAGCCGAAGCACCCACGTGCACACTAGCCACCGGCCGGGGCAGCGTGTGTACGGAAGGTGCACGCAGGAAGAACACCGGAGGAACAATACTCCTGAGGAACTGTATACAGAGTTACTTGCCCATCGAGAGCTTCTACAAATTAACAGGTACTAATTTCTTTATATCGTAAAGACTATTGTGCACCAAACAAATTACTTTATACACTCCTTCCTATGGAACTTTAATACCAGCGCAGACACTTAAATTGTTTGTTACCCTGCTACTAGCTTTTATTTTTAGTGGATATGGGCATATCCACATACAGTGTCTTGCAGCGGCTCCCATCCCGATTTACTGGGATAGGGAAGAGATTTCCAGCGAGAGCACGGGTGTCAAAGAAATATAATATGCATTGGAGAAGTCCAGATATATGACAGCTATTGTTTTGCCGCGGTCAAGTCTAGAATAGTATAGAAAAAGTATAGAAACTGATTAAATTAGTTTAACATGACTGATCCCTCATGAAGCTATGCTGATATGGAGTTATTTGCTTATTTTCATTGAGGTACTCCAAGATAGCATCTCTTAGAAAACCTTCAAACAGTTTACCTACGACAGATGTTAAACTTACCGGCCTATAGTTTCCGGGCTCTGTGTTTGTTTTTGAATATTGGCACCACATTTGCTATGCGCCAATCATGTGGAACACTTCCTGTGAGTATAGAGTCCTTAAATATTAGAAATAAGGGTCTGGCTAGGACATTACTTAATTCTCTTAGTATACGCGTATACCATCCGGTCCTGGCGATTTGTCTATTTTAATCTTTTTGAGACACCGCTGTACTTTTTCCTTGGTCAGAAAGGGCACTTTTAATGAGGAATTTACTTTTACATTCTGCATTTCATCTGACAGTTTATATTCCTCAGTGAATACAGTGGAGAAAAAAAATATTGAATAGCTTTGCTTTCTCCTCATCGCTGTCTGCAACTCCTGCCTCATTACTCTCTAAGGGGCCAACACCTTCAGGTTTATAATTTTTACCATTTATATAATTGAAGAACATTTTAGGGTTAGTTTTACTCTCTTTGGCAATTAATCTCTCAGTCTCTAGTTTGGCTGTTTTTATTTGTCTTTTACATATTCTAATTTTTTCCTTATATTTTTTCAATGCTTCCTCGCTCGCCTCCTGTTTTAGCAATTTAAATGCTTTCTTTTTGTCATTTATTGCTTTCTTTACAGTTCTATGTATCCACATTGGTCTTTTCTTGTTCCTTAACTTGTTATGCACATAAGGTATGTACCTCTCACAATTAGATATTAGGATGCTTTTAAAAATATCCCATTTTGTGGCTGTATTTTTATTTTTGAGGACTTTGTCCCAGTTAGTTAGGCCTATGGCCTCTCTTAGTTGGCTAAATTTTGCTTTTTGAAGTTTGGACTTTTTGTTCCTCCTTGAAGAAACTCTCTTTTGAATGACAATCGGAAGGTTGTTACTTTATGGTCAATATTTCCCAGGTGTCCCCCAACCTGCACGTCTGTTGTTCTGTCAAGTCTATTGGTTAATACTAAGTCCAGTATGGCTGTCCCTCTAGTCGGGTTCTGAACCAGTTGGGAAAGGTAATTGTCTTTGGTTATTGCCAAGAACCTGTTTTGTTTATGAGATGTACAGGTTTCATTTCCCAGATTATATATCTGGGTAGTTGAAGTCCCCCATAATAACGACCTCATTCTGATTTGCTGCCTCATCTATTTTGTTTAGAAGTAGATTTTCTGTGGACTCTGGTATATTAGGTGGTTTATAATAAACTCCTATTAGTATTTTATTATTGTTTTTGCCTCCATGTATTTCTACCCACAGTGGCTTCACATGTTCATGTCCCTCAATTATGTCTTCCCGGAGTGTGGACTTAGACAAGACTTTACATAAAGGCAGACCCCTCCCCCTCTCCGATTTTGGTGATCCTTTCTAAACAGACTATAACCCTGTACGTTAACTGCCCAGTCATAGCTATCATCCAGCCATGTTATTCCCACTATGTTGTAGTTCTCCTCACACATGACTAATTCCAGTTCACCAGTTTTATTAGTCAGGCTTCTGGCATTAGTATACATACAATTAAGAGGTTTATGTATATTTTTTTACCCTACACCTTTTCTTCTGAACTGTTCTAGTCCCTTCTTCCATTCCTCCCCCAGTTCCATTACCTCGTCCCCGGTCTGTATCTGCACTGTCTTCCCCTCTTATGTAATTTCCCTACTCCCCCAGTCCCTAGTTTAAACACTCCTCCAACCTTCTAGCCATCTTCTCCCCCAAAACAGCTGCCCCTTCCCCATTGAGGTGCAGCCCATCCCTACGATAGAGCCTGTAGCCGAAAGCGAAGTTGGCCCAGTTCTCCAGGAACCTAAACCCCTCCTTCCTACACCAGTTCTTGAGCCACTTGTTTACCTCCCTAATCTCCCGCTGCCTTTCTTGTGTGGCTTGTTTTAGAGGTAGTATTTCGGAAAACACTACCTTTGAGGTCCTTGCCTTAAAGGGAAACTGTCAGCTCTGAAACATCCCCTGAACTAGAGTAAGCGGTGTATAGTGTAAGTGATGCTGAATCCGATTATGTAAGTTTTATCTTCATACTCACTTCCATTCTGACGCTGTGCTCCCACAAACCAGCAGTAAAATGCATTGAGAGGATTCGTCTTTGAGTCCTCTCCATTATATGAGTAAGCACCGGAGTCCACTGAGTGCATTTTACTGCTGGTTTGTCAGAGCACAGAGTCAGAATGCAAGCGAATATGAAGATAAAAATTACATAACCGGACTCAATGTCACTTACACTATACACCTCTTACTGTAGTTTGGAGGGTGTTTCAGAGCTGACAGGTTCCCTTTAAGCTTATTACCTAAATCCATAAAATATTTGATTTCTCCCTCACATACTGTAGTGAATGCTTTAGGGACAAGAGAGCAGCTTTCTGCTAGCTGGTAATGTAGTTGTAAAGGGTATTTAAAGAGGACCTTTCATCACTCCTGACATGCCTGTTTTAATAGCTTCATGCATTCCCCATGTAATAACAATTCTGGAGCATCTATTCTTATGTCTCTATGTTGTGTCATTCCTTTATTATTTGCACTAGAAGTTATGAATGAATTGCTATTTGTCTTCAGTAAGGGTACAGAGGGGAGGTAACAAGTTGGGGGTGTGTATCTGCACAGTCTGAACATGGCAGCACTGATTGGCTAGAGTCACGTTTTTTATTGTAGATTTTTAATGTGTGTCTGCAGTAAATCTTGTTGGCGCACAACTCAGGGGAGACAATAGCATTTTTAACCCCTTAGTGACATAATTAATTTTAGCCATAAGGGCCAATAATATTTTTGCTCCTTTGTGTTCTAGCAGTCAAAAATTGTGTATTTTTTATTTTGTGGGATTAGTTGTAGGTTTTGTAGGAACCATTTTGGGGTATATATAGTGTATTCAATAACTTATTTTATTTTTAGGGAGAAAGATAAAAAAAACTGCAGCTCCGCAACTGCTCCTCCTCCTCCTCCAGCCCTCCAGACTGATGGGGGGGGGGGGCTTCTTTATCTGCTCATATGCTCTGGTTTGTTACAAGCTAGATGGGCTTTGTATTGTTTGTTGACATTCCAAGCTTTCAAACAATGCCAGAATAACTGCAATGTCTTCAGTACATGGGAAGATATCACTGTTGGAAATCGGGATGCAGTGAATACAGCTGAAAGTGAAAGTAAAAGCAGGTTTTTCCCTCAATTTTCCTGACTTGATTTCTGATAGTGATATCTACCCTGTTACTTGGACTAATGCTGTCATTTTGGTCTTAAAGGCTGGAATGCCAGCTTTCAAGCAAGATCAGGCTACCATTGAAGAGATATCAGCATCTAAAGCAGCCCTCCCGCCTCCACTTACAGTTAAGTACTTTTCTGACAGCCCTTGCTGAGCTTGGGCAAAACAGTTAGGTGGTTAATGGGATAAGGTATATTGGGAAAAAACATGGCACTTTACTCCACTGAACTTAGGTTAGATAAGTCTTTTGTATCTGCATTTGATATAAATGTAAATTATTAAACATCCCTCACGTACCCTTAGATGTGTTTTCGATATAGTGCAGACATGATTTCTTCACAATTGCTAATTAGGTGGACCATTCCTGGTGGTATCTAAGAGCAGTGTTGTGTACTACAAATCAATTATCTCTCCACACATGCTGCTCCCCCCGCCCCTTTCTTTCTACTGTTTACTATTTACTTTACACTTAATTTCTCCAAACTGAAATTGTTTCTGAACTTTTCTAGTACTACATACAGTAGTCTTCAGAAGTCTATTTAGAATAATATATATATATACACCATGTTCCGAATTATTATGCAAATGATATTTATCTCTGATTTTCCTAAATGGTCGGTGCAAATGACAGTCAGTATAATAAAAGTCATCACCCATTAGAGTATACATCGAATTTTATTGAACAAACCTCCCAATATTCTTCAAAATTTAAAAAAACTCAAAATGCTATTATGCACAGTAGAGTTTCTAAACATTTTATATGTTTTTAAGAACTGAAAATGCTCATTTGTGGAATTTGCAGCATTAGGAGGTCACATTCACTGAAATAAAAAGCTATTTAAATCCAAAACATTCTAACAGACCAAGTTACATGTTAACATAGGAACCCTTCTTTGATATCAACTTCACAATTCGTGCATCCATTGAACTTGTGAGTTTTTGGAGAGTTTCTGCTTGAATTTCTTTGCATGATGTCAGAATAGCCTCCCAGAGCTGCTCTTTTGATGTGAACTGCCTCCCACCCTCATAGATCATTTGCTTGATGATACTCCAAAGGTTCTCTATATCTTCTTTTATGCCCATAGCAGCCAATGACACAGAGGTATTCTTTGCAGCATGAGATGGTGCATTGTCATGCATGAAGATGATTTTGCTCCTGAAGGCACGTTTCTGCTTTTTGTACCATGGAAGAAAGTTGTCTGTCAGAAACTCTATATACTTTGCAGAAGTCATTTTCACACCTTCAGGAACCCTAAAGGGGCCTACCAGCTCTCTCCCCATGATTCTGGCCCAAAACATGACTCCTCCACCTCCTTGCTGACGTCGCAGCCTTGTTGGGACATGGTGGCCATCCATCAACCATCCGCTACTCCATCCATCTGGACCATCCAGGGTTGCACGACACTCATCAGTAAACAAGACTGTTTGAAAATTAGTCTTCATGTATGTCTGGGCCCACTGCAACCGTTTCTGCTTGTAAGCACTGGTTAGAGGTGGCCAAATAGTAGGTTTATGCACCACAGCAAGCCTTTGAAGGATCCTACACCTTGAGGTTCGAGGGACTCCAGAGGCACCAGCAGCTTCAAATATCCGTTTGCTGGTTTGTAATGGCTTTTTAGCACCTGCTCGCTTAATCCAATGAACTTGCCTGGCAGAAACCTTCCTCATTCTGCCTTTATCAGCACCAACACATCTGTGCTCTGAATCAGCCACAAATCTCTTCACAGTACGATGATCACGCTTAAGTTTTCGTGAAATATATAATGTTTTCATCCCTTGTCCAAGGCATTGCACTATTTGATGCTTTTCGTCAGCAGAGAGATCCTTTTTCTTTCCCATTTTACTTGAAAACAGTGGCCTGCTTAATATTGTGGAACATCCAGTTTTCCTTTAATTGTGCTCACCTGGCAAACTAATTATCACAGGTATCTGAGATTGATTTCAGTGATCCAAAGAGCCCTGACACACAATACCATCAATGAGTTTCATTGAAAAACAAAATTTTTTATCTTTATGACACTTAAATCCAATTTGCATAATAATTTGGAACATGATATATATATATATATATATATATATATATATATATATACACATATACTAACTGCCCCAAACCACTAGACTTTACTGTCCTGATTGCAGTGTCAGTGGCCCTTCTGTATACCACTGAGGTCAGTGACTGACTGCAGTGGTCAAGTGCAGTATATGAACATATCAATGCTGTCAAAACTTTATGTGATAACTGCGGTGGTATGAAGGATAGGAGCGTCAATGCTGGAATGGAAGAGGTTATACTAATAATATCCCTGCCATTAATAAATAAATAACCCAGACAACCCCTTTAAAGGGGATCTTTGGGAATTAAGAAAATAAAATGACTGAAAATACTTCAATGTTACTTTATTATAAATATATTCCCAAATACACATCATTACTTATAATAGCTTGTTTTGTATGGAGAGCAATATTCAGGGGAAATAAAATGGCCGCCATCCTATTAGTACACACAAAACCACAGGTTCCTTTAGAGCAGCGAGCTAAAGTGCTCCCTCATCCTCCTCTCTGCTCTACTTGTCAGATTATGATCCTGAATACGGCTGATAAGATCTTCAGGTTAATCTCTGTAGGAATTGAGTTCATAAGAAGACATGAAGTACAGAGAGGAGGGTGGGTGTGTCTTAATGAACACCAACACTTGTATACAGCCTCCATTACCACAGTCTGTCCTCTCTCTACTTCATGTCTCCTGATATACTCCATTCCTACAGAGATTCATCTAATGTTCTTATTAGGCCTCATGCAGACATCTGGGGAGCACGGTCTGTGAAAACCTGGACTGTGCTCCTGCTGATGAGTGCAGGAGTGCACGGCGTCATTGGTTGCTATGATGCCATGCGCTTCGTGCTGCCACTGCTATATAGTGTATTACTATACAGTGGCGGCAGCAGGAAGCGCATTTTCATGGACCGTGCTCCACGGATGTCTGCATGAGGCCTTAGCCGTATTCAGGATGATAATCTCTGATGAGCAGAGCAGAGAGGAAGATGAGGCAGCTCTTTAACTCAGTTTTTTTAAGTAAATTGTCCTGCTGTGTGATTAGGACAGGTTTTGTGTGTACTAATAGTACTGTGGCCATTTTGTTTCTGTTAATGAGGGATTCAAACTAATTAAAGGTATTTGGGAATATATTTATAATAGAGTAACTATTTTCACTTTCTTACTTCCCAGACACCCCTTTAAGTAATTCACCTTTTTCTCAGTGTATACTGAAGATGACACTCTGTGGATTCAGGATTTTACTGTAATTTTATTCTGTATTGCTTCTTTATTCAATGATTCATTAAAGGAGCTGCATGGGTATGATGTATAGCGCTATATCTTTAATTTAAAATACGTTTTTCTTAGTAGATTATTCTTGTGGCATTGAATAATGTTCCTGTACAAATCATTTGTTATTGCGATCCTTACCTTCCACAACACTTATTGTGAAATATTCCTACTCCCCTTCAGACTAGTAGAACACATCTAAATTATCAGGCAGGGCACGCCACTCTGTCCTTACAAACCAGAACAAGACTTCTAGAGATATAGTTTATACCACCATGTATTCTGTAGGGCTGAAGTGTATTGTTTTGCTTCGATTTTTGATTGCCTGATAAATTAATATGATTGTGATGAATATTTTAAGCACTCATCTTTGCTGTTTTGATTGATGAAATAACGGATGAATCTTCTAGTAAGCTGTTCAATGATGTATGTTCTTGTCTATTGATTGGCCTGTCTGTCTGGTTCATTAATTATACTATACCTATTAACCAATCTGTTTATCTCCAACCTTTTTCTCTGTAGAACATACAGCACACATTTCTTTTGAGTCATTTCTTGAACATTTTCTTGTTCTTTGTGTAGAACTTTCTCAGATTTTATTTTGTTTTCAGGGCAAAGCAGTATTCATAAAAATTAATGTTATGCTTCTTATATGATATTTATGGTGTTTCTCTTCATGTAATACTATAGTATGTCTTCAAATTCTTTCCAAATTATAGTTAGGATAAAAGTCAGTAAATTATATGCTTTTAATAGATGGTCATTAAAATCCAATTAAATTTTCCTACAATTTCACCTTATTGACTTCTTAAAGGACAATGCATCTGACATGGAAGAAGTCCTGAATGCAACCAAGAGTATCTCCAGTGTTAATACACATAACATTCCAACCACTGAGAGATATATGGATGACTGCCATACAACAGTGGACCGACCCAATCCTGGAGACGCACACTTTCCCAAGACACATGTGAAACAAAATATCTTGAACACCATTTTCAGCAAACCACAACTCTTGGAGGATCCATCATTGAACAAGCAAGAGCAGATGAAAAATAACCAGAGAAATCAAACAAGTTTGGTCTGTTCCAATTTGGTTTACACGGAGCCAATCTCCTTTCCCACTAGATGCATCAAGACTGTCAAACTGAAACACAGTGATGTTGCTGATGAATCTGAAAGTTACAAGGTGGTAAAACAGCTTTTGGAACAGCACAAAGGAAATATACCTTTCCATGATCCTCACGTTTACATGTCTGTAGCTGGAAACACTAAATCTGTTCCTGATTATAAAGTATTGGCATTTCCTGACTTTTGGGGCCACTCCTCACCTCCATTCTCCCAAATGCTTGCGGAAAAGAGATTTGGATCACAAAGGTGATTCTTTTCAATTAATATACTCAGTTTTCACTAAAAAAACCCCCCAAAAAACTAGAAACAATTTCTATGGTTGGAAAATTGCATTTAAAGGGGTTGGCCACTTTCTGGCTACTGTTGACCAATGTGTTTGTGAGAGGATTATATGACACTTACTATTTAGTCTTTGTTGAAATTTTGCACCATTTTCTATATTTCATAAGGTATGCCCCTTTGTCAAGTCTTTTGTGGTGTCCGCACAGAGGTCCTGGCCATAAAATGGATGCTGATGGAGGGTCATGTGACCAGGCAAATCACCTCCATGTGATGTCTCCTAAATTCTAACACACTGCACCTGCCATCTGCACATGCACTGTTGGAAGTTTAGTGCAGGTGCATTGTATATGAATGGAGGAGACATCACATGGAGGTGATTTGGCTCTATCAGCCGCCATCTTATGGACAGGACCTCTATTTGACTAGCACAGAAGACTTGGATAACAAGGGGGCATGGTTTTGAAATATAGCAAACAACACCGAATATCAACAAAGGCCATATGGTCCTCTTATATACACATTGGTCACAGGTAGCTACAGAGTGGCCAACCCCTTTAACTTTATCTCAGATGATTTGGCCACAATTTTCCAGCATCACTAAGCATCTCAGTCTTTCTAATAAGTGTTTTAGCTGGATTCACACATGCAGTTTTTGGTGCCAATATAAACCCCATACTTTATATTTTCCTCCTTTATAATCTACCTCCAGATTTGGCTAAATAATGGCATCAAATCTTCATGCAACCTAACACTGGTTTGTTTGCTTCTGTATTTGAGCAGTATTTTTCCTATTGCTTTTGACTACATAGTAATTTCTTGTGTGGCATTTGTATTTCATATTAACCATACAGGACATTAGGGGACCCTTCAGAAAGCCTGGATTTTAGCACAGTAGGTTGTGCTACGAGAATCCAAGTAAAGGGAAGGACTCATGCACATGGTTGAGTTACTGCTCCATTCATAAACTATATATTAAGCACCAACTATAGGACTGGATCCCATCCTTGGAGACTGCAAAAAGCTTTCCCGATCTCCTAGGATGGGAATCATTCCTATCTTGCTTCTAAATTCTGTATATGGATCATGCATTGATCTGTAATATGCCATCATAAGTTTGGAGCATAAAAGCTAAAATCTATACTTTTAATTTGTTTATTTTTTTGTTTCTGAGAAATTACTTGCAATCATCAAGCATCTTAGTATTTGAGAACTTACATGACATTTGTACCAAGAAAACACTGGCCTTCCATTTACCAATGTGAGCGCACAATTGCAATTTTATCATCCAGCCTGAGCCACTGTGATAAATTTGGTACTTGTCTAGATAGCTAGTCTAAGTTTAAGCAATTTATGTAATTGTTTCCTTTTAAGCTAGAGGTCAACACTCCAACTGATTTGAAACTAGAACTTACGTGGGTGTTCTTGTAACTCTTATTGAAGTGAAAGGAAGATTCCGGGAGTCATAGTTTCAGGACTGCCAGAAGTGGTTGATTCCTGTTCTAAGCTTTTGTAATAACCCTTATATTACCTATGTTGAAAATATCATGTTATAGGCTTAGTCTTGAAATATTCCAATCTGCAAAGTTTCAAAAGCACCTAAACTATATCTGTTTTATTTGTATAATGTTTAATTCTCTATTCAGACAGAATGATAAATTCTAAATTCTGCAGGATTCCTGTTACCAGAAAGCCATGTATTAACTGTTGGGTCCCCTGACAATTAGTTAAGGGGATGCCCCAAGATTTGAACTTATCCTTTATTCACAGGATATAGGTTAATTGATCAGAGGGGGTCTAACGCCTGTGATCCCCAGTGTAAATGGAATGGTTCAGCTGTATCCGTTAGTCCCACAGAGATAAATGGAGTGTATTAATGAATGCCTGACCACCAGTTAATTTATACAAGGGGGACCCCCATCGATTAGATACGTATTTCCTATCCTATGGATAGGGGATAACTTTAAATCTTTTGACCGCCCTGCTGGCACTCCAACAATCTGCTATGGTACCTAACATCAAATGTTCCCTTTCAGCACCAACAGAGAGAAAACTAAACACAGCTTTTATTTGCATACATTTGCTCAGCCCTTTGAAGCAAGAGATCCAAATTTTTTTTTTAAATCGGTATTGTCATAATTGTAACGACCTTCAGAATAAGGATAACATGTTATTTGTGACATAAGATGAACAGCACAAAAATTAAATTTAAAACAAAATGGCTGAACTATCATGATAAATCATTTATGGCTTAGCCTAACAATATGCCATAAATTCTAATGGCTGGAGATGAGCCCTTCCATTCCATAGTTTAGCTCCTTAGGCTTTTTAAAAGTTGGGTGGTATGTGTGTGTAGTGTATATATGGTGTATTTATATGTAAACATGTGTCGTGACACCACGTGTCCGCCATTGAGTAGGGAACCTGCTGTTAAAGGGAACCTGTCATAAACTTTATGCTGACCTAACGGAGGGCAGTATAGCTTAGTGTCAAAAATGCTGATTTCAGCGGTGTGTCACTCATCAGCTAAAAGTTAGTGGTTGCTGAGAACCAACATCATAATTATTGCAGCCCAGGCCTTGAAAAGAGTCATATCTACCTGAGAAGAGTCATGATTATTCATAATCTCCTGCTCTCCTGCCCATCTGCTGATTATTGGCAGTTCTCTCCTAGAGAGAAAGTGAGAAAACTAGGTAGAAGCCTGTCAATCATCAGCAGGTGGGCAGGGAGAGCAGGAATTCATGAATAACCATGACTCTTCTCAGGTGGCCGTGACTCTTTTCCAGGCCCAGTCTGCAATGACTGTGATGTTGGTTCTTGGCAACCACTTACTTTTAACTTATAAATGACAGTCCGCTGAAATCAACTCACCTGTCTCTACTTTATTCTGCCGTTAGTATGGGCTGCATGAAGTTGATGACAGGTTCCCTTTAAAAATTTGAATCCCACCCTGGTTGTAGGCCCTTTTTAAATAAAGCTAGTGTTTTAGGAGAATTAAAAATAAATCTCAACAATTAGTGGGTGGGACCAAGTCACAGATTATGCCATGTGCATTTACAGATCTTTCCACTGAAATATAAGCCAGTGGAAAGATATGTAACATGATTTTCAATGACAATCCGATAATGATTGTAAATGATTTCCGTTGGTAACGGAATATATTGGGGAACTTGCATATTTCTATCATGGAGACATTACTATGTAGTCAAGTAGAAGAGCTCTCCACTTTGTCTAACGTTGCAGTAGTCTAAATGTAAAGTGGCTAGCGAGTGAGAAGTTCTAAAAAAGCTGAAGTGCCTGTTACTCACTATTAAAATAACACGCATGCTCTTGGGCTCAGACCGCCATGCTCCCATAACGGATGACACTTTAACAGCCTCTGCTGAAGTAGAAAAGAATACAGAAAAGCAATTTTATGTTTCAAGCAACCCTTTTTCTGTTTCATTTGCGCATCACAGCTTCTCCTTAGAATTTGTCTCTCTCTATCACATCAACCTTCCCTGTAACATCTGTACATGCCGTGTCTGCCTATCGATGGAGAGGGGTTCACTGCTCTCTTCTCTGCACTTTAATTCATCATATTTGGTTTAGCAGAAACTGTAATGAAAAGTGCATTATGTTGTCACAAAGCAGAATGCCTAAGCTGCTAAACCTGCTTGAGAAGAACATAAATACAAGATGGTTATCTTAAGAAAGCCCCAATCCATATATTACGTAAATGTCTGCAGAATTTATATTTACTGCATTTATACTCTTAATACACTTTCAGGAAACAAAACAACAGGCAGAATAAAAATTGTGAATGCCACTAAAGATGGCTAAAAATTAAGGATTGTTCCATTTAATGGCATTTCTTTGTTCTGCCCTGCTACATATACTATGCTACATACTACATTTCCATGAGCACATGCAAAATCATGTATTGCATTCACATTGCTGTTGTCATAATTGTAATAAAGAATATAATAAGTCTGTCTCTGGATTATAGTTTATTTAATCCAGATCACTCTTTCTAGTAGCATATTATGGCTATTAGCTTTGGAGCTATCATCAATATATTATTTTGTATAGGTATAGTAGTATACAGATGTAAAAAAAACTTGCATATATAGAAGTCCTGATGCAATATTTCAAATTATTAATTAAAGGGGTATTCCCATCATAGACAATGGGCCCATATCGCTAGGAAATGCCCCCACTGTCTGATAGGTGCAGGTCCCACCTCTGGGACCCGCGCCTACAACAAGAACAGAGCGGGGAAAGTTGTGGCTGGAGGACCCCAGGTTTCCTGGGAAGTTCTGAAGTTCTGTGGTAGGGTATCATGACTATAATTCCTTCTAACCCCATTCACCTTCGTTTTACGAATCTTGTTTGTTCAATTAACAAATGCACTGGACTTATGTTATAAATTAAAGAAAATCTGTGTATATGTTCTCCCTATTGCATTTCTAGGGACAAGATCTTCGAGGACATTCAGAGGTATTTAAGGCCAAGTGATCTCCTTAATCGGGTTGTGTTTGACTTGGATAACCCAAGGTAATATAACTACTCCTCTCAGTGCTATGTGTGACTTTATAAATTGTTTGTATGTAGTTAAGTAAAACTCACCGCACTGGAAACACTTGAATGGTCTAAGAAAAACTGCACAGATATAGCATCAACATATTTTAAAGCATTTACGTACTGTAAGCATTACAAGTTCATAATTCAAAAACCCCATAGAGAGTTGTTAAATTAATAATAATGGGCTGTACTTACAGTTCACGCTGCCCTAGGCACTAAGCCTGAGGGTGCCCCATTTGAAGGACCATTTACTTTCAACAACTATTGGCATGATTTGTTAATTTCTCAGCAATATCCATGACCATAATTGGTCAGAATTAGGCCCCATTCACACGACCGTATATTTGTGGGCCCGCATTACTGCGGACCCGCAAATATATGGGGGCCGCCCGGCGTGTGTTCCGCAGCGCTCGGAACACACGCCGTGCGGCCCCATTGAAAATGCCTATACTTGTCCGTGCGTACGGACAAGTATAGGACATGCTTCAAATGAGCCACGGCACGGGGCTAGCTCGTGCTGCGGCTCCCGGCCCCATAGAGGTGAATGGGGCCGCATCTATTCCCGCAATTTTGTGGATAGATACGGCCCCATTCATACGGTTGTGTGAATGGGGCTTTAGTGTTAGCAAAGGAGAAAATCAACAGTGAAACTGTTGACTATCATCTCCTAGAGATGAGTGAATCGTCAAAGATTCTCTTCGGCAAATATTCGCAGAATTTTTAAAAAGATTTGCTTTGGATAAGAATTTATTTGGTCCAAGTTGCTTTGTTATGGGTGCCATGATTGATAAATCGCTCGTGGTGATATTTACACAAATCATAGCAGCCTAGAGTTGTATACAAAGGTTAAACATGCCCCCAAATAATAACATATAGAATGACAAAATATTACCACCATACCATAATGACACCACCATACCATGACTGATAATCTTAAGTAAGTGTGCCAAAATATTTAAAAGCATTTTATGATACATAGTGTGATCATATCATCAGATGTGAGCTCCACTTTTTCAGTGATATATCATCTTAGGTCATTCAGATCTTGTGGTTGTTGGGGGAAGGGGAGGGCACAGCTACACTGAGTTTTTGATGTAGCCCCACAGAAAGAAGTTGCTGGGTGTTAGATCTGGTGATCATGGAGACCAGTGAAACACTGTTGAATCGTTTATTCTAGCTTTGCCGATCCAATGTTTTTGTAGAGTTTGATTAAGGTGTTGGTGAACATCCAACTGGAAACTGAGGAGGAGCACTATCCTGCTAATAGACTAGGCTTGGCAGATCTTCCTTCATCTTTGGCATAAGCCATTCCCTTAAAGAAGAACTCCCGCAAAACATTTTATTCTCTGACCTGTTAGGCCTCGTCCACATTTCTGTGTCAGTGACACATCCGTGAAAAAAAGCGTAAGGGTTTTAATCTGTGAAGCTGTCCGTGAAGGATCCGTGGTTGGTCCGTGTGTTCGTTTTTACCATCTGTGTGGCATCCGTATTTCACTGACGTTGCTCAGCTGAAAATTGATTTCCAAAGAATCTCCTATTAGTCATCAGTGAAAAACGGACGCATCACGGACACAACACGGATGTGTATCAGTGATTTTCACGGACCCATAGACTTCAATGGGCGTGCTTGGTCCGCATCACGGATCAAAGTAGTGCATGTCCCCGTGATTTTTTTTACTGACCCACGCTTAGTAGAAAAATGCTGAAATGTGAACAGATACATTTAAATCAATGGGTACGTGTGCTGTCCGTGTAAAATGCGGACAACACACGTCAGTGAAAAACGGAAATGTGGACGAGGCCTTAGAAAGGTGCATGATATAATCTGTAGTGATTGTCATTTTCTTATCAGTGACTGTTTCTGTGAGTAAAAACCTCTCTTCTTATTGTAGCTGGGTCATGTGACCAACTCCCTGACCTCCAACTGACCCAGGACAGCAAGTCAGTAATTGCTCTATTCATTCCTATGGGAGTCTCACTTTCAGTCTCATAGGAATACATAGAGAATTAGACTTCCTGTCCACACATAAGTCTATGTGTGAGATAAGAAACTTCAGGATTATATAAGTCAAAAATTCAGACACTGGTAAGAATATTTGTTGGGAGTCCTTTTTTTATTGGGAGTTCTTCTTTAAAATTTCCAGGTAGGAGTAGATAGTGACAGTCTACTGGAAGAAAAAGGAGAGTCAGCGGGGACTGGCTGCTATGCAACAGTCTGAGCGATGTGGCGCCCGTGCCCACCATGGAAAGTTGGAAGATGGCGGGCACAAAGAACCATCATGACACACACAAGGTTGTTTCATTAGGGCATATACACAAGTTAGCCAGATTAATAGAAATTTTTATCAGACCTGCCGATTTCAGTGAGAGGAGCCAACTATAGTACAGTATGTAAATGTATATTGGGCAGTGCCCAATCTTTTTGTTCCCAGGGAAGGTGATCTGCCACCAAAGGTGTCTGCAATTGGCTTACGCTCTTCTTGCCACTGACAACACATAAATTATAGATGACCTGTATTTGTCTATAGTAGTGCACCAATTCTGACCAATGCCACACCGTATCCTAAGTGTGTTCATCATACAGTATTTGAATTTTTTTATGTTGATGGAAATGGAAAGTTGTCAATGGAAAGATGACTCTTAGGGCTCTTTTACACGAGCGGATTCAGTCCAAGAAATCCGCAGCGTGTAGGAGAGCCAAGCCCCGTTCTAGACAGAAGAGGCACGGAGCATTAGCATGATTGATAATGCTCTGTGCCTCTCTGTAATCTTTTTACTACAAAATCACAGTGACATAAAGTTGTCACTGTGATTTTGTAGTAAAAAGATCAGAGAGCGACACGGAGCATTATTAATCATGTTAATGCTTCGTGCCTCTTCTGTCCAGAAGGGGGCTTCACTCTCCTACACGCTGCGGATTTCTCGGACTGAATCCGGTCGTGTAAAAGAGCCCTTAGAGCAGTAAAGAAAAAGGAAAAATATAGGCTCTGATTCATTACTCTTCTATGGCGCTCTTGATGGGGTCTGCTCTTCCAGAGGAGCCATATAATTTATAATGGGGAACAGGACTCCTCATAAATTACGTGGCTCGTCCTGCAGTCCGAGCGCTGGAATGAAAGCACGGAGCTGCTGTAGATTTCAGTTATTAGTTATGCGTTTCTGGCATAAATAATGGTGAATGAGCAGAGGAAGATGGTCACATCTCTGCCCTTTTTTGTAAAATTGGCAAGGTCCATCTAAATGCCAATTGCGACTAGAAAAGTCACAATGGCATTGAAAAGTTGCAAATCCCGTGGATTTGTGACTTATGTATGCCAAAATATGTAATATTGAAAATAATGAATTTCCCCCAACGCTCATGAAAATTTGGAAGTCCAGGAGACATTTTAGACATGGTAAGGTGGGGGGAAATATGTCAAAATTGGAGATATTGAGCAGGAAGCCAGAAGGTGTAGTTTAGTGAAAGGCTGACGATTGTGTATTGGGTTCTTTTATAATTACTGAAAGTGGAGAGGAACGGCTTCTATTTGGACTTCTGTCATTTATTAATCTGTGACACTCATTCCTATAGAGATGATGTTCATTAAGACGGTTCTCATTTTTCAGTGTTGCAGAAGGTTCAGAAAAGATGAATTGCCTTAAATTCTTTTCCAAGTTTGAATCTGGAAACCTTAGAAAAGTAATACAAGTTCGTGAGTAAGTAAACATTCTATGTGTGAAAATCATAAACTAGTGTGTAACTAGTGTGTAAACTAGGGAGAAGCTTTCAGCTATCCCCTGCTTAGATTGTCGTAAAAAGTGCCTGAAAAACATATGGAACTGACAGTAAAAGAGTTGCCCATGGCAACCAATCACAACAGAGCTTTCATTTTGTAGTCTGCTCTTGAACAGTTTCATAAATTTGTGACTGATAAACATGACATCAGTGGCCTAGGAAAAGGCCTCAGCGCTGAAAGGAGCATCGCGGCTCTTCAAAAAGCTGATCTGCTGGGGAACTGTGAATCTGACCCCCACCTGTCAAATACTGATGCCCTATATATAGGAGTTGTTTTTTTTAGATAATAGTCTTGACATCTTTCTTCTCTAACAGATTTGAATATGACCTGATCATGAATGCAGATGTTAACACTGACCAACATCACCAGTGGTTCTACTTTGAAGTTAGTGCAATGAGAGCTAATGTCCCTTACCGCTTCAATGTCATTAACTGTGAAAAGGTGAACAGCCAATTTAATTATGGTAAGCGCCTATGGGATTGGAAGGTTTCCTATATAGGCTCCACATATAAAGTCATGTATAACAGGTTGAAGAGATTAATGTTTTACTGTTATTTCCACTCAGTAGTACAACCCCTGGTGAAAATTATGGAATCACCAGTCTCTGAGGATGTTCCTTCAGTTGTTTAATTTTGTTGAAAAAAAAACAGATCACAGACATGACAAAAAACTAAAGGCATTTCAAATGGCAACTTTCTGGCTTTAACAAATAATAAAATAAATCAAGAAAAATAATTGTGGTAGCCAGTAACAATTACATTTTTAGAACAAGCACAGGGAATAAATTATAGAATCACTCAATTCTGACGAAATAATTATGGAATCACCCTGCACATTTTCATTACAAACAATAATACCTGCATCAGATTAAATCTGCTCGATAGTATCCAGGTAAAAAGGAGTGATCACACCTTGGAGAGCTGTTGCAACAAGTGTACTGACATGTGTCTAAAACATGGACCAAGTACAAACAACATGGGAAGGTGGTTAAAGGCAAGCATACTGGTAGACCAAGGAAGACATCAAAGCGTCAAGACTTAAAATTTAAAGCAATATGCCTTGAAAACAGAAAATGTACAACAAAACAAATGAGGAACAAATGGGAGGAAACTGGAGTCAACTGAAACTGGAGTCAACTGTAAGAAACTGCCTAAAGTAAATGGGATTTACATACAGAAAAGCTAAAAGAAAGCCATCACTAACACCTAAACAGAAAAAAACAAGGTTACAATGGGCTAAGGAAAGGCAATCGTGGACTGTGGATGACTGGATGAAAGTCATATTCAGTGATGAATCTCGAATCTGCATTGGGCAAGGTGATGATGCTGGAACTTTTGTTTGGTGCCATTCCAAAGAGATTTATGCAGACGACTGTCTGAAGAAAACATGCAAATTTCCACAGTCATTGATGATATGGGGCTGCATGTCAGGTAAAAGCACTGGGGAGGTGGCTGTCATTACATCTTCATTAAATGCAAAGGTTTACATTGACATTTTGGACACTTTTCTTATCCCATCTATTGAAAGGATGTTTGGGGATGATGAAATCATTTTTCAAGATGATAATGCATCTTGCCATGGAGCAAAAATTGTGAAAACATTCCTTGAAGAAATACACATAAGGTCAATGTCATGGCCTGAAAACAGTCCGGATCTCAATCCAATTGAAAATCTGTGGTGGAAGTTAAAGAAAATGGTCCATGACGAGGCTCCAACCTGCAAAGCTGTTCTGGCAACAGCAATCAGAGAAAGCTGGAGCCAGATTGATGAAGCGTACTGTTTATTACCCATTAAGTCAATGCCTCAGAGACTGCAAGCAGTTATAAAAGCAGAAGGTGGTGCAACAAAGTACTAGTGATGTGTTGGAGTGTTATTTTGTTTGTTTGTTTTTCATGATTCCATAATTTTTTCCTCAGAATTGAGTGATTCCATAATGTATTCCCTGTGCTTGTTCTAAAAATGTAACTGTTACTGGCTACCACAATTATTTTTCTTGATTTATTTTATTATTTGTTAAAGCCAGAAAGTTGCCATTTAAAATGCCTTTAGTTTTTTGTCATGTCTGTGATCTGTTTTTTTTTTCAACAAATGAAACAACTAAAGGAACATCCTCAGAGACTGGTGATTCCATAATTTTTGCCAGGGGTTGTAGACAGCGGGCCATCATAGCTATAAGTAGCACACAGCAGTCTATCATAGATATAAGTAGTATACAGCAGTCTATCATAGATATAAGTAGTACACAGCAGGCCATCATAGATATAAGTAGTACACAGTAGGCCATCATAGCTATAAGTAGTACACAGCAGGCCATCATAGATATAAGTAGTACACAGCAGGCTATCATAGATATAAGTAGTACACAGCAGGCCATCATAGCTATAAGTAGTACACAGCAGGATATCATAGCTATAAGTAGTACACAGCAGGCTATCATAGTTATAAGTAGTACACAGCAGGCTATCATAGCTATAAGTAGTACACAGCAGGCTATCATAGATATAAGTAGTACACAGCAGTCTATCATAGATATAAGTAGTACACAGCAGTCTATCATAGATATAGTTAGTACACAGCAGGCTATCATAGCTATAAGTAGTACACAGCAGGCTATCATGAATATAAGTAGTACACAGCAGGCTATCATAGTTATAAGTAGTACACAGCAGGCTATCATAGCTATAAGTAGTAGACAGCAGGACATCATAGATATAAGTAGTACACAGCAGGCTATCATAGCTATAAGTAGTAGACAGCAGGACATCATAGATATAAGTAGTACACAGCAGGCTATCATAGATATAAGTAGTACACAGCAGGACATCATAGATATAAGTAGTACACAGCAGGCCATCATAGCTATAAGTAGTACACAGCAGGCTATCATAGCTATAAGTAGCACACAGCAGGCTATCACAGCTATAAGTAGCACACAGCAGGCTATCATAGTTATAAGTAGTACACAGCAGGCTATCATAGCTATAAGCAGTACACAGAAGGCTATCATAGCTATAAGCAGTACACGGCAGGCTATCATAGTTATAAGTAGTACACGGCAGGCTATCATAGCTATAAGTATTACACAGCAGGCCTTCATAGTTATAAGTAGTACACAGCAGGCTATCATAGCTATAAGTAGTACACAGCAGGCCTTCATAGTTATAAGTAGAACACAGCAGGCTATCATAGATATAAGTAGTACACAGCAGGCCTTCATAGTTATAAGTAGTACACAGCAGTCTATCATAGATATAAGTAGTACACAACAGGACATCATAGATATAAGTAGTACACAGCAGGACATCATAGCTATAAGTAGTACACAGCAGGTCATCATAGATACAAGTAGTACACAGCAGGCTATCATAGCTATAAGTAGTACACAGCAGGCTATCATAGCTATAAGTAGTAGACAGCAGGCTATCATAGCTATAAGTAGTACACAGCAGGCTATCATAGATATAAGTAGTACACAGCAGGACATCATAGATATAAGTAGTACACAGCAGGCTATCATAGCTATAAGTAGTAGACAGCAGGCTATCATAGCTATAAGTAGTACACAGCAGGACAAAATCCTTTACCATGTATTCATCAGCTATTGGAATAGGAACCTTTACGCTGGACCCTTGTGTACCTAGTATATAGTTACTGCAAAAACGTGACAGCAGCCAGATATGACAATGGATGAGATGTGATGCTCTCTGCCATAATGATTACAATTTCATGTTTCTGCGAATTTGTAGACTTCTCTGGTTACAGGATTTGAAACAGTTTTGCTTAAGAGTACAGTATGACCACATGGTACGGTTATGACGTAGCTGTGCTGTGGTCGAGTGCCATACAGGCCACAACTGGCTCTTTTTAACTGATGAAGACCACACTGTTTAGGCGGTCTGCGTTGTTAATGGATGCATAGTACTGAAGTTGCTGTGGCTATTACCAATGCAGACCAACTAAACAGTGAGATCTCCATTAATTAACAAGTGCCAGCTGTGGCCTGTTCGACCATGAGGTACTCAACCTCAGCGTGGCCTCGTCACAACCATGACACAACCACGCCTATTTGTCTAGGTTTTCAGATATAGGACATTGGGACACATTTTTCATGCTAGTATAATTTTAGCCTGTCACACGCTCGTCTGCTTTAAGACAGGAGATTTAGTCCTATCCTTGTCTGTAATGAAGACAATAATAGGACATGATCTATTTTTTTGCGGAATGGAAATATGGACATACGGAAACGGAATGCACACGGAGTAACTTCCATTTTTTTTGGAAGGACCCATTGAAATGAATGGTTTGCAAAAAAAAAAAAACGGAACGAACACAGAAAGAAAATACGCTCGTGTGCATGAGCCCTTGAGCTGTGTTCACACTGGCATCAATGCTACTGTTTCTAACAGATCCATAAGGGTATATGCATATGTGTCGATTATACCGTTTTTCCATGCAGATTTTTGTGCGAATTTCACTGTGTTTCCGTGCCAAATCTTCATGTATTATGCTTTATTTACACAGTGAGTGGGATACATTTATCATAGTGTTTGTGCCCGTTTTTAGTCTAAAAAATGTTGTTTTAGACTGTTATTTTTTTAGTCGCATTTACTACAGAAATTGCGCCTGTTTTGGAGGACCTCATTTGACTATTTTGATTTTTTGACTAATTCAGAAGTTTTCTAACTTTTGCAACTTTTTTCTGACCTATTAATTAAAGTGCACCTTTTTATCACCTGAATTTGTCACAAAAACAGTGTAGCCTCTGCTCCATTCCAGGGTTGTTGTACTTTTCTTAATCTGTTGCTGAAGTGTGACCTTTTTTGTATTAAGGCTTCATTCACACTACCGTATGTTCATTTCCGTATCTTATCCGCATTTTTGCAGATAAGATGCGGAACCATACGGACCCATTCATTTTTCCATAGGAGAAAAAAAAATGCGGAAATCACACCGTGTGTATTCCGCATCCGTATATTATGGAAGTTCTCCCGCAAAAAAAAGGAAACATGTCCTATACTTAGCCTCAAAACACGTCCGTAGCCCCATTAAAGTCAATGGGTCCGCAAAATTACGGAACACTACGGAAGACTTTCCGTATGTCTTATACGGACATGGAATACATACGGTAGTGTGAATGAAGCCTAAAAGTCACACGGGTGCTGGCCCGTGCCTGTATTGCAGCCCGCATACGCCGGATCTGCAATACACGTACACCGGCCGTGTGCAGCCCACATCACGGATCACGGACCCATTGACTTCAATGGGTCCGCAATCACAGAGATGCGGAATGGAGGCTCGGATCGGAACTCTACGGAAGCACTATGGTGTGCTTCCGTGGTGTTTCTGGCTGTGCCTCCGCACCGCAAAAAAGTAGCGCATGCACTACTTTTTTGTGATGCGGACCGTCAGATGCGGATCGCGGACCCCATTCAATTGAATGGGTCCGCGATCCACATGCGGCGGCCCCAATGTCAGTGCCCGTGCGTTGTGGACCGCAAATTGCAGTCCACAGCACGGGCACTGAATGCACACATGTGCATGAGCCCGCATCAATATAAAATCCCTGAACAAAACCTTTAGGCCCCTTTCACATGAGCGTGACGGATTAGGTCAGGGTGCGTTCAGGAAAACTCGCACCATTTTGCATGCAAGTTCAGTCAGTTTTGTCTGCGATTGCGTTCAGTTGTTCAGTTTTTTCCGCGCAGGTACAATGCGTTTTGATGCGTTTTTTATGCGCGTGATAAAAAACTGAGGGTTTTCAAACAACATCTCTTAGCAACCATTAGTGAAAAACGCATTACACCCGCACTTGCTTTAGGATGCAATGCGTTTTTCACTGAAGCCCCATTCACTTCTATGGGGCCAGGGCTGCGTGAAAAACGCAGAATATAGAACATGCAGAACTGATTTTTAGAAAAAAAACGCTCATGTACACAGACCCATTGAAATGAATGGGTCAGGATTCAGTGCGGGTGCTATGCGTTCACGTCACGCATTGCACCCGCGTGGAAAACTCGCTCGTGTGAAAGGGGCCTTAAGGGCTCTTTCCCACGAGCAAGCTTTCTGTTTAATTCGTGCATTGCACCCGCACTGAATCCTGACCTATTCAATTCTATGGGTCTGTGCACATGAGTGTTGATTTTCACACATCATCTATGTATTACGTGAAAATTGCAGCATGTTCTATATGATTTGGGTTCTTCGCGCAGCCCTGGTCCCATAGAGGTGAATGGGGCTTCCGTGAAAAATACATTGTATCCAGATGCAAAGCGTTGTTCACTGATGGTTGTTAGGAGATATAGTTTGTAATGCTTCAGTTTTTTTCAAGTGAATCAAAACTGATAACATCCATGTGGAAAAAAATTGAACCACTGAACAGAATCACAAAACTGAAACTGACAGAACTGACAGAACTTGTGTGCAAAACCATCAGTTTTTTCCTGAACAGATCCAGACACAATCCATATTGTTTGTGTGAAAGTGGTCTTATGATGTTTTTTTTTTTCCCAATGCTTTTTTCTCATACAGCTTTTCATGGGAAGTGACATTACAAAGGGGCACATACTTTCGTATAAAAAAAATCCAGGATTACAAAAAAACATTAAAAACACTGGGTGCTAAAACACACATAGGCAAAAACCTCATAGATGCCTTAAAAATGCTGCATAAATGCTGATCAAGTCAGGCATTTTTTGACCCCCCCCCCCCTTCCCCTAAAAAAAATGCAAATGTCAGGATCAAAAAATGTGTAAAAGAACCCTTTTTCAGAAGTTTCTGTGACTGAAAACTAGTTCTATTCATCTCAATGGGGCTTTCTGAATCCATACTTTTGTGGTCAAAACAAACACTGGAGCGCATGTTCAGTCGTAAAAGTTTCTGCACTGAAATCTACTGTGTGTGAATGCACCCTAAAGCTTCTTTCACATGAGAGAGTTGTCCGTCACGGTGCAATGCGTGAAGCGTTTTTCACGCATCATTTCTGCATTCAGGAAAAATCACAGCATGTTCTATATTCTGCATCTTTCATATTCTATATTCTGTGTCGTTCCATAGAAGTGAATGGGGCTTCAGTGAAAAATGGATGCAATGCATTTTTCAGTGATGGTTGCTAGGAGATGTAGATTGCTGATCTTCAGTTTTTTTTACACACATGTGAAAAACGCATCAAAAACTGATTGCACCCACGTGGAAAAAACTGACACACTGAACGCAATCGCAGACAAAACTGACTGAACATGCGTGCAAATTAATTTGTTTTTTCCTGAACAGACCCTGATGCCTCATTCACACATCAGTGTGTCAGTGTGTCAGTGATTTCCATCAGTGATTGTGAGCCGAAACCAGGTGCGGCTCTAAACACAGAACAGGTGCAGATCTTTCCCTTATGCCCCTTTCACACGAGCGGGAGACTCGCATGTCTCCCGCAACGCATCTACAGGGCTGGACTCTGCACTGACAGGGATCGCATAGCATTATATGCGATCCCAGTCAGTACCGAGTCCAGCCCTGTAGATGCGTTGCGGGAGACATGCGAGTCTCCCGCTCGTGTGAAAGGGGCATTAGGGCTCATGCACATGACCGGTGACAGACTACTTTTTTGCATTCAAATGAATGGGTCCGCGAACCGCATGCGGCGGCCCTAATGTCAGTGTCCGTGCGTTGTGGACCGCAAAGTACGGTCTACAGCACGGGCACTGACTGCACATGCTTGTGTGCATGAGCCCTTATACCTTATGTCTGTGGAGGCTCCAATCCTGGATTTGGCGCACAATCACTGATGGAAATCACTGGCCAAAACAGTGATGTGTGAATGAGCCTTGAGAGAATCCATAATGTTCATATGAAGGAGGCCTATGGTATGTATTTTGCAGCCTTCAAAAAATGGATCCGCAAAAAATACGGATGACATCCATGTGCATTCCGTATTTCGCAGAACAGAACAGCTGGCCCCTAATAGAACAGTACTATCCTTATCTGTAATGTGGACAATAATAGGATATGTTCTATTTTTTTGCGGAGCGGAAATACGGACATACTGAAACGAAATGCACACAGAGTAACTTCCGTTTTTTTTGCGGACCCATTGAAATGATTGGTTCTGCATACGATCCGCAAAAAAATACACGGAAAGAAAATACGCTTGTGTGTGCATGTGGCCTAAGAGTTATTTTACAAATGTGACTTTCACAATGCTGATTTCTCATCTGCTCCTTCTTTGTCCTACTCAGATATGAACCACTTTCAAATAACAATGAGCAAACTAATTAAAAGCAACGACTGAGCGAGATGAGAGCGTGCAGAAAAAATACATATGAGACAATCTTTCTTTATGAGACTCACAAGAAAAACAACATGTCACTGTCCTGCCTATCTGTAATGCAAAACAATGTTCTTCCTTTCATTAATTAGACAGATCATCAAAGTACATTCTGTGTTTACAGAAATTTGTAGAATTATGATCGGGTCTAATTATTTATAATTAGTAGCGACTGGTGAATATGAGCAAAGAGTAACATTCCCTGGAGGATTATTGGCTTAGTCGATGTCAAATGAAATATATAAAGGAAAGTTCATGTACTTACAAGAAGGGACTACTGAGGGATACTGTATGTCAGTGGGGCGTACATATCTATACAGTATATCTATAACTGTATCTATTACGTGCATGTACTGTAAGTATTCAGCTTGTTGTACATTAAAGGGAATGTGTCATCAGAAAATGACCTATTGTTTAAATCACATTTCACGTGTCTATCTATATTTTTTTAAAAATGTATATAATCCTGCAATTTTCACACTAGCCACTAGGCCTAATATGAGGTGATCCACAGTTAGCTTTTCAGTAGCTATCTTTTTATCACCACAGGCAGGATTACATTGACAAGTAACACCTCTTTATAGATAACACAAGATCCACCATTCATAATAAGTGTTATCATAGCTTATCTACTCCCCCTGACCTCTGCACAGGTCATAGAGCATGCCTAGAAAACTCTCCCAGAGAAGTCTATGGGGGACATTTACCAAGCCCTATACGCCATAATTTTGGCATAAAGTCACATGTTAAGGTGCAGGGCATCTGTACAGTCATGGCCAAAAGTTTTGAGAACGATACAAATATTAATTTTTACAAAGTCTACTGCTTCAGTTTTTATAATGGCAATTTGCATATACTCCAGAATGTTATAAAGAGTGATCAGCTTAACAGCAATTACTTGCAAAGTCAATATTTGCCTAGAAAATGAACTTTGTCCCCCAAAACACATTTCAACATCATTGCAGCCCTGCCTTAAAAGGACCAGCTAACATCGTTTCAGTGATTGCTCCATTAACACAGGTGTGGGTGTTGATGAGGACAGGGCTGGAGATCAATCTGTCATGATTAAGTAAGAATGACACCACTGGACACTTTAAAAGGAGGCTGGTGCTTGGCATCATTGTTTCTCTTCTGTTAACCATGGTTATCTCTAAAGAAACACGTGCAGTCATCATTGCACTGCACAAAAATGGCCTAACAGGGAAGAGTATCGCAGCTAGAAAGATTGCACCTCAGTCAACAATCTATCGCATCATCAAGAACTTCAAGGAGAGAGGTTCCATTGTTGCCAAAAAGGCTCCAGGGCGCCCAAGAAAGACCAGCAAGCGCCAGGACCGTCTCTTAAAAGTGTTTCAGCTGCGGGATCGGGCTACCAGCAGTGCAGAGCTTGCTCAGGAATGGCAGCAGGCAGGTGTGAGTGCATCTGCACGCACTGTGAGGCGGAGACTCTTGGAGCAAGGCCTGGTCTCAAGGAGGGCAGCAAAGAAGCCACTTCTCTC
Source organism: Rhinella marina (assembly GCA_900303285.1). Lineage (NCBI taxonomy): Eukaryota > Metazoa > Chordata > Amphibia > Anura > Bufonidae > Rhinella > Rhinella marina. The sequence goes on along the minus strand of ONZH01012189.1, from coordinate 6,341 downwards.
CAGAAAAAACATCAGGGACAGACTGATATTCTGCAAAAGGTAGCAGGGAGTGGACTGCTGAGGACTGGGGTAAAGTCATTTTCTCTGATGAATCCCCTTTTCGATTGTTTGGGACATCTGGAAAACAGCTTATTCGGAGAAGACGAGGTGAGCGCTACCACCAGTCTTGTCTCATGCCAACTGTAAAGCATCCTGAAACCATTCATGTGTGGGGTTGCTTCTCACCCAAAGGGAATCGGCTCTCTCACAGTCTTGCCTAAAAACACAGCCATGAATAAAGAATGGTACCAGAATGTCCTCCGAGAGCAACTTCTCCCAACCGTCCAAGAGCAGTTTGGCAATCAACAATGCCTTTTCCAGCATGATGGAGCACCTTGCCATAAAGCAAAGGTGATAACTAAATGGCTCAGGGGAACAAAACATAGAGATTTTGGGTCATGGCCTGGAAACTCCCCAGATCTTAATCCCATTGAGAACTTGTGGTCAATCATCAAGAGACGGGTGGACAAACAAAAACCTACAAATTCTGACAAAATGCAAGCATTGATTGTGCAAGAATGGACTGCTATCAGTCAGGATTTGGTCCAGAAGTTGATTGAGAGCATGCCAGGGAGAATTCAGAGGTCCTGAAGAAGAAGGGTCAACACTGCAAATATTGACTTGCTGCATTAACTCATTCTAACTGTCAATATAAGCTTTTGTTACTCATAATATGATTGCAATTATATTTCTGTATGTGATAAAAACATCTGACAAACACACATAAAAACCAGAGGGCAGCAGATCGTGTGAAAATATAATATTTGTTGTCATTCTCAAAACTTTTGGCCATGACTGTACACCATAATGTGCGATTTTTTGAGATTTTCGCCACTTTTCCCCGAAGTGCCTAGAAAAGGGGTGTGGTTTATCAGAACGGGCCTGGTTTCACACTGCCTGCTGCATTTACTATAACTTTTGTCAGAAAGTGGCGGAAGTTATAGCTGAAGTCTATGCCAGTCTGTAGCTGGCGTAGACTTCACTTTCTGGCGCACGGCAGGGCAAAGATGCGCCTGATTTATTAAGAGACTTCTGCCTCTTAAAAATCAGGCCCATCTCACGCCAGTGCAGGGAGAAAAGACTGGCGGATGGATCGGCCAGTCTTGAGATATCTCAACCTATGAGTTAGCGCCTGTGCATTGTGTCTATGGCCTATGTAGCTTCTCTCAAAAGACAGGAAGCCTTATCATATTTTAGGCCTAGTGGCCAGTGTGAAAATTGTAGAATTTTAAAATTTTTAAAAATTTGTAATTTTGTGACATGGAAAAAAATCTAAAAAATGTTTAAACTAATGGCGTAATTAGGTCATTTTCCAATGACACGTTCCCTTTTCAGCAGTTTACTTGGATTTTTATTTGAAAGGGTGACCAACCCAAGTGTGGACAAACAAGTATGAAGTAAGAACTCCGGTTACATGACCCTGTCCAGCAAACTAGATGGAACTTCCACCAATATCCCCCCCACTTCTCTTCTTCTGCCTTCCAGTTTAGAGTGTGTCACCACCATGGTTGGTCAGTAGGAGGTGCTAGAATCTTTCTCCCAGTCATGGCATATGCACTCGTTCCATGGGGTCCAAACCATAACTGGTGGAAGATTCTGGCACCACCTGCAGACCACTTATTGTTGTTACAAACTGTGGACCAGAAGACAGAAGAAGAGAAGATGTGGACATTAGTAGAAGGACCATCTTGTTTAGTCGATGGAGTCATGTGACAGGACTTCTGATCTCGAGATACTGGATTCTTATTTGCATTAATATATAGTTGTGACAACTAAACATTTTAATGTAGTAAACTGTAATAGTGAGGATTAAAAAGAAAGGGCTAAAAACTGTGGATACGGTAAGTGAAAAATGTTGGCAAATTGTAGACCACAGAGCATAAAATAGTTGGTGTCAATGACCTTGTCTCTACAGCATCTGTGAAAATGAGATGTTGGCTGTATGGTCAATATAATCTATATACATGTCAATTGCTTGCTGCTCTTATAGTCTTATGTTTAGCTCTTTATACATTTTATTGAAAGCATGATTCAGCTTGTAGTATGGAGCGTGATGGTGATTTTGCTTTTGGTTTACACAGGTATGCAACCAGTCATGTATTCAGTGAAGGAAGCTCTCCAGGGAAAGACATATTGGATAAGGACTGGGTCCAACATCTGCTATTATAAGTAAGTCTAAACCCATATTATGTATCCTACCCCTCTGTTCCCTCCAAAGTATTCTGCCCCTCAAGGCTGGAGTCCTCCACCCATTCAAGTATTCTGGTTTAGGGTCTATGTGGCTGTCACTGTTATAAGGGTATTTGTGACTATCACTGTTATTGATGCTATCCGTATTGGTTATTGGGGGTCCTGAAACATTGGTCTTATTGAGGGTCCTGTTGCTGCTATCGTTAAGGTGGTACTTTGGCACTTCAGATATTTTGCCTCTAGATCTATTTTCAGAGCCCACCTAAGACAATATATGGCTAGGTATGGATGGTTAGGATTTATAAAAAATGTTACTTTAGGTTGCAATCGTATATGATATTTTTGATGCAGTTTTCATGCATTTGTTAGCCAAAGTCAAAAGAAGGAAACTCAAAAAACCTCAAACGCTGTGTATGTGTGAAATATATGTAAGACTGCTGATCACCTATGGGGACATTGGCCTTGTCCTGGTAAATATATTTGCAGAACAGTTTGGGATATGTACACAGACTGCAAGTTTACATTAGATATACCTATTACTAAGTGCATATAAGTATAGGGAAATGTTTAGGTTCTATATTTAGTTGTGTTTTGAAGACTTTTAATCCATGTTCTGATGGATGGCCCCTTGTAAAATGCAGGCTTCTCGAAGCATGCCATAATATACAGGGGTGTGCTTTGTAGCTATTAGCATCTATGCTGTCGTCTTAGATGTTTTAGTTCTTTATTGGTTTAACAGTCTCAGTAGCTGAAAGGACTCTCAAGACTGCACAGAAGATTACTCTAAAGTAAAAGTTATAGATTCCACACTCTTCACCACAGTTTATTTTGTTCTCTGGTACAACAGAGATGATACAATTTGTCTGAAAACTTCTACACAATACTAGAAAGGTTAGACAGCAGCATAATTGGTGCTGTGTGAGGAAATTGGTTTGAAATGCACTAGAGGTACACTGTAGTTTAATGGTTATTCGGAAAGTGAATATAATGGCTGGTCTCATATTCAAAGAAAATTCTAACTCCTGACAAATGAATGCTTCTCAGCAAGTGCTAGTATTCACCTGATTTCCAGAGTTGCATTTTGAATAAAGACTCCTGGCCATTTTCACACTCTATACAAACATGGCTTTGTAATGACAAAGATTTTATCTAAAACCGTGTTCCCGCTTTGCAAGCTTTTCACACTACTACATATGTTGACTAAACCTAAAATGTTTTGTTGTAAGAGATATTATTTTATATCCATGTATTCTACCTTCTTGCTTGTTAGGATGTGGACTTGATTTGAGGTCTTTATTGCAACTTTAAAGCATACCTTAGTTTTGAATAAAGGTTTGCATAATGACTGTGCTTCATTGTAGAATCATATCTGTGTTTTTCTTTTCGGGCTTCCTTAATGTCTTCCTCAGCCATATTACTGCCTGTTTCACCTGCACGGCTAGATACATTTCTCTCACAAGGGTCTCCCTTTTATGGAATCTGCCAGTACTGTACTACAGTGACCTCACTTCCCTACTTCCTACTTTGCTTATTTTCTTATAGGGAGCTCAGAAAGTTGATAAGGAGGGAAGATCAGACTTACAGACACACAGGAGCTTCTCTGCTCTTTAAAAGCTGTGTAGAGGCAATGCTTCTATAAAGATAAACTAGCTATAACACGACCCTATTTCCTGTGAACCATCTCTGTTACTAGAGATGGATCTAGCCTAACAGGCAGTGGGCTGAAAATTAGTTGGAAGTGAAACCCCTAGTGGCTATGACTTTACAGCTTTTTTTCAAGTGGATGCAGATGGACATTTTAAATGTAGTTATTAAGAAATTTGCTAATTACACCTTTCTCTGTTAAAATAAATTGTGTGAAAGTACAGTGACTCTTTAAGCCAGGGAATCTTACAATGAATTACACAACATCTACTTATTCATCTCTATTATAACCTTCGGGCCATTTTCACAATAATAGAGGCCACACACTCCTCCATTCAGCTAACCTACTCTCCTCTTTGGACTGTGTGTGTCACCAGATACATCATCATGTCTTCTCCATTGAAACACAGTGGCTCGATTCCCAATGCAGATAGGCCCCTATTTACTAATATGAGTGCATCCAAAATGTGGTGCAATAATCTGCCCAAAAAGGGGCATAAATTACTGTAAAGAAGGAGTGGCTTCATGGGAAAGGGCCATGGCCTAAGATACAACATTTTGTACCAATTCCTGCGTAAAGTTCTCTCTCAATGTAAGGCAACCAATAGTAAATAGAAAAAAAGTGTCTCATCATGCACCAAATATACCATCCACCCTGAGCCCCTGCACAGGTCTAGGTACCTGTCTAAGTTTACTCTAATTATAGGATTAGTAAATCTGCTCCACTGTGTTTCAGTGGAGGGGGCAAGATGATGTGTTGCATAAGCTCCTTGTGCATGTCACCTAGTGGGCTTTTATCATATCACACATACTATTAAACAATGCTTCAACAAGGGTGTCCAGTGGCAGCAATCAGTCAAATAATCAGGCCTAAAGCAGTGATTTCTTTAAACCAGCATTCAACATTACATAGTAACATAGTAACATAATATTATGATAAATTTATAAGGCTGAAAAAAGACATCTGTCCATCCAGTTCGGCCTGTTATCCTACAAGTTGATCCAGAGGAAGGCAAAAAACCCTGTGAGGTAGAAGCCAATTCTCCTCACTTTAGGGGAAAAAATTCTTTCCCGACTCCAATCAGGCAATCAGAATTACTCCCTGGATCAACGACCCCTCTCTAGTAACTATAACCTGTAATATTATTACCCTCCAGAAATACATCCAGGCCCCTCTTGAACTCTTTTAGTGAACTTACCATCACCACCTCCTCAGGCAGAGAGTTCCATAGTCTCACTGCTCTTACCGTAAAGAATCCTCTTCTATGTTTGTGTACAAACCTACTTTTCTACAGACGCAGAGGATGTCCCCTCATCACAGTCACAGTTCTGAGGATAAATAGATGATGGAAGAGATCTCTGTACTGACCCCTGATATATTTATACATAGTTATTAGATTTCTACGGCTTATGCTGCTCTTATAAAGTAAACATGTTTAAAGCCAAAACATCCCATGTTGGATCAATAAAATCATTTCTCCAGATGTGTTTTTTTGTCAGAGTGAGTGTTGCGGACTCCTCTCTTGGAGCTTTACACCGCAGCATTTAATCTTCCACTGGCAGTGATTCAAGTAACTGATTTGTTCTTGTCAGTAAATGGTCTTTTACAAAACCCCAATCACATTATGCATTAAACTTCTGCATATTTGAGGGAATCTGTGACTTAAAAAAATTGGCAACTAAGGGCCCACCAACAGATTGCTGACAGCAACAAAAATGGAATCAGTGTGATTAGTAATCCTGAATCAGAACTTTAAATTAAAATGATAAAAAGTGCACAGCTCAGCAACAATGTGAAAGAAGAAGTAGATTTGGTAAACAGGTATCACCTTGGAGGAGTCAATTTTGGGTTCTGTAATAGTCATCATGGATAATTAGTTGATCCAGAATTTGATGTAGACGTCAAATATATATGTATGACCTTCCTCCGCCCGTGACTCTAAACGAGTTAAAGATTTCATTTTTCTTATATTCTTTACTAGAAACCTGTTCTGCTACCGAGCATCTGATGGAAAGAGGAGAAGAAGATATTATACGTTGACTTTCACTGTGAAATTCCCACACTATGATGATGTCTGTTACTTGGCGTATCATTACCCTTACACATACTCCGCTCTCTTGGTAAGAGAAACTTTATTAAACCATAGCATTGATTATCCTCTACCTACCATGTACTCTGAGCAGAAAAGTAGGTCAGAGGTCCAGGTTCTGGGGCAGAAGCACTAATCAGGCCAATCACCGGTCAATGATTCTTATTTGCCGCTGTCTGTAATGATGACAATTTATACTATAATATATTCATTTGTATAAGACGGTAGAACTGTCTTTACTGTTCAACCACTGACTATAAGGGCGCATAAACAAGGCCATTTTACTTCCCATTTTGAATTAAGACTTAATATATATAATGTACTAGCAGAAAGACCCGGCTTCGCCTGGGAATATTTCATCTATTTATTTAATGTTTC
>ONZH01012188.1:0-51061 GCA_900303285.1 Rhinella marina | reverse complement strand
AAATTGGGAAAACTTTGAAAGTGTCCCCAAGTGCAGTCGCAAAAACCATCAAGCGCTACAAAGAAACTGGCTGACATGAGGACCGCCCCAGGAAAGGAAGACCAAGAGTCACCTCTGCTGTGGAGGATAAGTTCATCCGAGTCACCAGCCTCAGAAATCGCAGGTTAAGAGCAGCTCAGATTAGAGACCAGGTCAATGTCACACAGAGTTCTAGCAGCAGACACATCTCTACAACAACTGTTAAGAGGAGACTGTGTGCAGCAGGCCTTCATGGTAAAATAGCTGCTAAGGACAGGCAACAAGCAGAAGAGAACACAAGGAATGGACATTAGACCAGTGGAAATCTGTGCTTTGGTCTGATGAGTCCAAATTTGAGATCTTTGGCTCCAACCACCGTGTCTTTGTGTGACGCAGAAAAGGTGAACGGATGGACTCTACATGCCTGGTTCCCACCGTGAAGCATGGGGGAGGAGGTGTGATGGTGTGGGGGGGCTTTGCTGGTGACACTGTTGGGGATTTATACTGAACCAGCATGGCTACCACAGCATCTTGCAGCGGCATGCTATTCCATCTGGTTTGCGTTTAGTTAGACAATCATTTATTTATCAACAGGACAATGACCTCAAACACACCTCCAGGCTGTGTAAGGGCTATTTGACCAAGAAAGAGAGTGATGGGGTGCTACGCCAGATGACCTAGCCTCCACAGTCACCAGACCTGAACCCAATCGAGATGGTTTGGGGTGAGCTGGACCGCAGAGTGAAGGCAAAAGGGCCAACAAGTGCTAAGCATCTCTGGGAACTCCTTCAAGACTGTTAGAATACCATTTCAGGTGACTACCTCTTGAAGCTCATCAAGAGAATGCCAAGAGTGTGCAACACAGTAATCAAAGCAAAAGGTGGCTACTTTGAAGAACCTAGAATATAAGACATATTTTCAGTTGTTTCACACTTTTTTGTTAAGTATATAATTCCACATGTGTTAATTCATAGTTTTGATGCCTTCAGTGTGAATCTACAATTTTCATAGTCATGAAAATACAGAAAACTCTTTGAATGAGAAGGTGTGTCCAAACTTTTGGTCTGTACTGTACATCTAATCGCTTCATAGACAGTATCACACATAATAGGAATAGATACACAGCTCAGAAGACAGTATCACACAAGGTAGGATTAGATACACAGTTCAGCAGACAGTATCACACATGATAGGCTTAGATATACAATTTTGCAGATAGTATCACACATGATAGGATTAGATACACAACTCTGCAAACTGCATCACACATGATAGGATTAGATACACAGTTTAGCAGACACTGTCACCCAGAATAGGATTAGATACACAGTTCAGCAGACAGTATCACACATGATAGGATTAGATACACAACTTAGCAGGCAGTATCATACACAATAGGCTTAGATACGCAACTCTGCAGATAGTAACACACATGATAGGATTGGATACACAACTCTGCAAACAGTATCACACATGATAGGATTAGATACACAACTCTGCAAACTGTATCACACATGATAGGATTAGATACACAGCTTAGCAGATGCTGTAGCCCAGAATAGGATTAGATACACAGCTCAGCAGACAGTATCACACATGATAGGATTAGATACATAGTTCAGCAGACAGTATCACACATGATAGGATTAGATATCCATCTTTAGCAGACAATATCACACAAAGTAAGATTAGATACACAGCTCAGCAGACAGTGTCACACAAGGTAGGATTAGATACGCAGCTAAGAAGACAGTATCACAGGATAGGCTTAGATACACAACTCAGCAGACACTATGACATATGATCGGATTAGATACACAACTCTTCAGACAGTATCACATAGGATAGGATTAGATACACAGCTCAGCAGACAGTATTACACATAATAGGATTAGATATGCAGCTTAGCAGATAGTTTCACACAGGTTAGGATTAGATACACAACTCTGCAGACAGTATTACATATGATAGACTTAGATACACAGCTAGACAGACAGTATCACACATGATAGGATTAGATACACAATCCTGAAGACAGTATCACATATGATAGGATTAGATACACTGGTAAGCAGACAGTATCACACATTACAGGATTAGATACACAACTCTTCAGACAGTATCACACATGATAGGATTAGATACACAACTCTTCAGACAGTACTACACATGATATGATGAGATACACAACTTTTCACGCAGTATCACACAAAATAGGCTTAGATGCACGACACTGTAGACAGTATCACACATGACAGGATTAGATATACTGCTACGAAGACAGTATCACACATAATAGGCTTAGATACACGACTCTGTAGACAGTATTACTTAAGATAGGATTAGATACACAGTCCAGCTGGCGGTAACACACATATTTGTATGTGTATATGTCTGTGTGTGTTTGTGTATATGTACGGTGTGACATGTGTGGGGCCGGAGTGCGGTTACGGCCCCACACATGTCCCTGCGGCAGCACGGATCCGGCGGCACCCTTCACCTGTCGGATCCTTGCTGCTGCTAATGTCAAAGAGGCCTTACTTAATGTGAAAGAGGCCTTACTTAACTGGTAATCAGGCCATATCCACAAGACAGGGAAATACAGGGACTGAAATACATGAGCACCTCCCCCACCTCTCTTATCTGAGCAGTGGCTGAGTGTACAGTATGTTCACAATGGAAAGCTCCTTATCTCTATCTGTATCACACTCTATAAAGATACATACAATAGCTTCAAGACAGTATCACACCTAATAGAATTAGATACATAGGTCAGCAGAAAACTATCACACAAAGTAGAATTAGATACACAGCTCAGCAGACAGTATCACACCTAATAGAATTAGATACACAGCTCAGCAGACAGTATCACACTCTATACACCTACATCTAATCACTTCATAGACAGTATCACACATAATAGGAATAGATACACAGCTCAGAAGACAGTATCACACAAGGTAGGATTAGATACACAGTTCAGCAGACAGTATCACACATGATAGGATTAGATACACAACTTAGCAGCCAGTATCATACACAATAGGCTTAGATATAAAACTCTGCAGATAGTATCACACATGATAGGATTAGATACACAACGCTGCAAACTGTACCACACATGATAGGATTAGATACACATCTTAGCAGACGCTGTCACCCAGAATAGGATTAGATACACAGTTCAGCAGACAGTATCACACATGATAGGATTAGGTACACAACTTAGTAGGCAGTATCATGCACAATAGGCTTAGATACAGACTTTGCAAACAGTATCACACATGATAGGATTAGATACGCAGTTTAGCAGACACTGTCACCCAGAATAGGATTAGATACACAGTTCAGCAGACAGTATCACACATGATAGGATTAGATACCCATCTTAGCAGACTGTATCACACATGATAGGATTAGATACACAACTAAGCAGGCAGTATCATACACAATAGGATTAGATACGCAACTCTGCAGATAGTATCACACATGATAGGATTAGATACACAACTCTGCAAACAGTATCACACATGATATGATTAGATACACAGTTTAGCAGATGCTGTCGCCCAGAATAGGATTAGATACACAGCTCAGCAGACAGTATCACACAAGGTGGGATTAGATACACATCTAAGCAGACAGTATCACACATGATAGGCTGAGATACACAACTCTGCATACAGTATTACATATGATCGGATTAGATACACAACTCTTCAGACAGTATCACATAGGATAGGATTAGATACACAGCTCAGCAGACAGTATCACACATAAAAGGATTAGATATGCAGCTTAGCAGATAGTTTCACACAGATTAGGATTAGATACACAACTCTGAAGACAGTATTACATATGATAGACTTAGATACACAACTCTGCAGACAGTATTACATATGATAGGATTAGATACACAGCTCGACAGACAGTATCACATATGATAGGATTAGATACACTGGTAAGCAGACAGTATCACACATGACAGGATTAGATACACAACTCTTCATACAGTATCACACATGATAGGATTAGATACACAACTCTTCAGACAGTATTACACATTATATGATGAGATACACAACTCTTCACGCAGTATCACACACAATAGGCTTATATGCACGACACTGTAGACAGTATCACACATGACAGGATTAGATACACTGCTAAGCAGACAGTATCACACATCTGAGGCCAGCTACTCTAAACAAAAGAAAAACCAGCTGAGCAATCAGCTAAATGTGGAGCACTCACCGCCCAGTGGTTGTGACGTGTATTGCAGTTTTTTTTTAGTTTAGTTACAATCTCGCGATATCATGTTGTTTTGCTGTCAGGACAAAACTGACACCACTCTGAGTTTGGAGATAAGTTAAAGGGACACTATCGCGAAGAAAAAAAAATTGATATGTTTTACAACATAACAAAAGCATGTTTTAACATAATGTATTTTTCAAATTGTGTAAATGTTTTTTTTTTTATTCAGTTTTCTTGCCTTACATGGGGGCTGCCATGTTGGAAGTAAAGTGTGACAGTCTGGGTTTACAACACAATGGCACCTCACTTACGGCAGGCATGTACATAGGTTTCCTCAGTCGCTGCCGACCCTATAGAGAATGAATGGAAGACGTGAGCCCGCCCCTGTGATGACACCAGTAACACATAGCCAGGTCCTCCCTCCTTGATGCTGGGGGAAGCCCACTGTGCCTGCTCCTCACTCTTGCAGCAGCGTCCTTGTCTTCATTAGGCTGCCTGTTCTAAATTCTATGGCAGCTCACCCCAGCAGTGCAGACAATTTTTGCTGAGTGTACTGCTGGGGTGAGCGGCCCAGGACTCAGAAACAGAGTAGATGGAGGTTCTTGGGGCTGTAGGACCTTAGTGATGTAATCGGCCATGTGACCAGTGGGGGAGGAGCCTGAGGAGCAGAGATCTGTGTTTTTGTAACAAAGCCATTGTCTCATCTTATCTTGCTGAAGCAGTGATGTCATCGCTGAAGGTGTGAATTGGTGATGTCATTGGTACCACCCACTTTTTTGCAGCATGCCTACTTACAGGTTGCTCAAAGCCTCATTTGGCCAGCAGAGCTCCCCCTGGTGACCAAAGATGGTAAATATGGTAAAATCTAATATTTATTTATAATATTTCACACATTGAATTTTTTATTTATTTATTTATTTATTATTTCTTACAAATATATAATAGATTTTTTTTAGCATAAATAAAATATAGAACAGGTTTTTGTGATAGATTCCCTTTAAGTGTGAACGCATCTGTACATCAGGTGTCCGGGAAGGTTTTAGGCCGGGTCTTAGCTCTCCATGATGTACCATTCCTAAGATATTCCCAAAAAATTACCTGCATTAGCCAATAGAAGCCTGCAAGTCTTTCACCCTAACTGCCATACTCATGGTTACATGTCCCTTATCAGCCAATAGAAGCTGCCAGGCCTTTAGTTCCACATACACACAGTTTTATTCCAGGTTCCTATAACAACCCAGCCATTTTCTTCATTGCTGTAGGTCAGATTTAGGCTAGGGCTACATGATGACATGTGTAGCGCACAGCGCACATATAGGGCACATCTGCAATGCTACATGTCATGCGACATTTATGTTGCAACAATGTCGCACAACAATTTTTATAATGATGGTCTATGGTGTTGCACTGTGATATGTGACATGCTGCGACTGCGATCTTGGATGGATTTTTTTGCGCCTGTCATATCGCAGTTGCAGCATGTCACAGTGCGACACCATAGACTATTATTAAACATTATAAAAATGGTTGCGTAACATTGGTGCAACAAAATGTTGAGCAACACATGTTGTCATGTAGCCCTAGCCTTAAAGCGGTAGGGCGATGTGGAGGTCACTACTGTTAAGGGGGAAGGGGCCACTATTAACCCCTTCATGACATAGCCATTTTTCACCTTAAGGACCAGGCCAAATTTTGGAAATATGACATGTGTCACTTTATGCGGTAATAGCTTTGAAACACTTTTACTTATCCAAGCCGTTCTGAGATTGTTTTCTTGTGACACATTGTACTCCACGACAATGGTAAATTTGAGTCAATATAAATTGCCTTTATTTATAAAAAAAAATCCTAAATTTACAGAAAATTTGGAAAAATTTGTAATTTTCAAACTTTGAATTTCTATGCTTTTAAGGCAGATAGTGATCCCTCACAAAATAGTTATTACTTTACATTTCCCATATGTCTACTTTATGTTACCATCATTTTGTAGATGTAATTTTATTTTTTGGGGACGTTAGAAGGCTTAGAATTTTAGAAGTAATTCTTAAAATGTTTAAGAAATTTTCCAAAACCATTTTTTTGAAGCAACAGTTCAGTTCTGAAGTCACTTTGTGGGGCTATCATAATAGAAACCACCATAAACGACCCCATTTTAGAAACTACACCCCTCAAGGTTTTCAAAACGAATTTTACTAACTTTGTTAACCCTTTATGTATTCCACAAGATTTAAAGGAAAATGGAGATGACATTTCAAAATTTCACTTTTTTTGGCAGATTTTCCATTTTAATCCATTTTTTTCCTGTAACACATCAAGGGTTAATAGCCAAACAAAACTCAAAAACTATTACCCTGATTCTGTTATTTACAGAAACACCCCACATGTGGTAGTAAACTGCTGTATGGGCACACAGCAGGGCGCAGAAGGAAAGGTGCGCCAGATGGTTTTTGGAGGGCAAATTTTGCTGGATTGGTTTTCAGACTCCATGTCCCATTTGAGGCCCCCCTGATGCACCCCTACAGTAGAAACAACCAAACAGTGCCTGTATTTTGGAAACTAAGGGATAAGGTGACAGTGTTATTGATACTATTTTGGGGTACATATGATTTTTGATCGCTTTATATTACACTTTTTGTTAGGCAAGGTATCCAAAAATGCCTGTTCTGGCTCAGTTTTTTTTTTTTTGTACAGTGTTCATCTGACAGGTTAGATCATGTGCTATTTTTATAGAGCAGGTTTTTACGGACGTGGCGATACCTAACATGTATAGTTTTCTTTATTTATTTAAGTTTTACACAATAATATCATTTTTGAAACAATAAAATCATGTTTTAGTCTGTCCCTTGTCTGAGAGCTGTAGTTTTTTTATTTTTTGGGCAATTGTCTCAGTAGGGGCTCATTTTTTGCGGGAAGAGGTGATTGGTACTATTTTGAGGGGCATACGCCTTTTTGATCGCTTGTGATTGTACTTTTTGTGATATAAAGTGACAAAAATGGCTTTTTTTACACTGTTTTTATTTTATTTCTTTTACCGTGTTCACCTGAGGGGTCGGTACATGTGATATTTTTGTAGAGCAGGTTGTTACGAACGTGGCAATACCTAACATGATTGGGATATTTTTTTTCTTTTTTTACTAATTTCAAATTTAAGTATTGGGGGAAAAATAGGATTTTTTTAAACTTTTTTTTTAACTTTTTTTAACTTTTTTTTTATTTTTTTACACTTTTTTTTACACTTTTTTTTAGACTCAGACCCACTTGGTTCTTGAAGAACCAGTGGATCTGATTGTTCTATAATACACTACAGTACACTATATAGTGTACTGCAGTGTATTGTCACTCAGTCTAAGCCTTCTCAGGCTCCTGCCTTTAGCGGGAGCCTGAACAGGCTTGATTACACCATGGCAAGCAGACGCTTCTGAAAGCGTCTGGTTGCCATGGCAACCATCGGGACGCTGCCAGAGCACAGCAGCGTCCCGATGGAAGGGGGAGGGTGCTCCCTCCCCCTGTTAACCCTTTCCATGCCGCGGTCCCTACCATCTTCAGCCCACACCATCGGCGCTGCCAGCGCACCGCAGCGCCCGATGGGAGGGGGGAGGGTGCTCCTCCCCCTGTTAACCCTTTCCATGCCGCGGTCCCTACGGACCGTGGCATGGAAGGGGTTAAACTGCTGACATCGGTGCCAGCACCGATTTCAGCAGTTTGAAGCAGAGTATCAGCTGTATGCTGATACTCTGCTCCGCTTGGCCATCCTGAAAAATCATTGCGGCGGCGCTGCCGCCGCACATTACACCCCCCACCCCCACCTGGCCATCTGAAAATAGCGATCTGGGGTGGGGGGGAGATATATATTTATATAGACAATGATCAATTTATTTATTTATTTATTTTAACATAAAAAGCAGCAGGATCGCTGTGATTGGCTAGTCTGTACAGACTAGCCAATCACAGCGATCGCTAGCCCGGGACCGCCCCCATTGGTCCCGGGCTGGTAAGCTGAGACCCCTGGCTGTAAGTAACAGCCGGGGTCTCAGCGCTTTCACCATGTCAGCAGACATGGTGACAGTTTAATCTAATGACGGGTATACTCGTCATGGAGCGCTAAATAGCAGTGCTCCATGACGTGTATACTCGTCATATAGCGGGAAGGGGTTAAAGGGACTGCTGCTGTGGAGGTCACTGTTAAAAGGGGCGGGCACTGTGGAGGTCACTGTCAAAGGGGCATTCACGGTGGATGTTACTGTTTAGGGGCAGCCCACTGTGGAGATCACTGGTAAAGGGGCAGGCATTTTGGAGGTCACTTTTAAGGGGGAAGGGGCATATTAAAGGGGGACTATAGGGACTATTAAAGGGGCATCTGCTGTGTAGTTCACTGCTAAGGCAGCAGGGTACTGTGAAGTCACTGTTAAAGGGATGGGTGCTGTGGAGGTCACTATTAAGGGGGCAGGGAACATTGGAGGTCACAGATAAGTGGACTGTCCCCTATGGAGTTCAGTATTAAGGGGCGGGCTGCTGTATAGGTTACTGTTAAGGGGACGGGCCCCTGAGGAGGTCACCGTCAAGGGAGTGGGCTGCTGTGAAGGTCAAAGTTAAGGGATGGGCTGCTTTGAAGGTCCAATTTTAAAGAGGCAGGGCGCTGTGGCGGGTCAGTGTTAAGGGGTGGGGTGCTGTGGAGTTCACTGTTAAGGGGACGGGATACTGTAGAGGTCATTGTTATGGGGGATACTGTTGATATCTTTTAAGACACACACAAACATTAAATGAAATAGATGAAATATACACAAAATATACCCACAAAGCCAGGTCCTCTTGCTACTTCCAAATAATAATGGCATAACAAAATAAAAATAATAATATTATTAACCCCTTAAGGCCGAAGCTACTTTTACACTTAATGCCGAAGCCACATTTTTAAAATCTGCCATGTGTCACTTTATCAATTCATAACTTTGGGATTCTTTCACCGATTCGACTGATTCCAAGATTGTTTTTTCGTGACACATTGTACTCCACGACAGTGGTAAATTTGAGTCAATATAAATCACCTTTATTTATAAAAAAATCCTAAATTTACAGAAAATTTGGAAAAATTTGTAATTTTCAAACTTTGAATTTCTCTGCTATTAAGGCAGATAGTGATCCCTCACAAAATAGTTATTACTTTACATGTCCCATATGTCTACTTTATGTTGCCATCATTTTGTAGATGTAATTTTATTTTTTGGGGATGTTAGAAGGCTTAGAATTTTAGAATCAATTCTTAATTTTTTTTAGAAATTTTCCAAAACCATTTTTTTTAAGCACCAGTTCAGTTCTGAAGTCACTTTGTGGGGCTAACATAATAGAAACCACCATAAATGACCCCATTTTAGAAACTACACCCCTCAAGGTTTTCAAAACTAATTTTACAAACTGTGTTAACCCTTTATGTATTCCACAAGAATTAAAGGAAAATGGAGATGACATTTCAAAACTTCACTTTTTTTGCAGATTTTCCATTTTAATCCATTTTTTCCTGTAACAAATCAAGGGTTAATAGCAAAAAAAACCTCAAAAATTATTACCCTGATTCTGCGATTTAAAGAAACACCCCGCATGTGATTGCAAACTACTGTATGGGCGCATGGCCAAGCGCAGAAGGAAAGGTGCGCCAGATGGTTTTTGGAGGGCGGATTTTGCTGGACTGGTTTTGAGACACCATGTCCCATTTGAAGCCCCCCCGATGCACCCCTACAGTAGAAACAACCAAAAAGTGCCCATATTTTGGAAACTAAGGGATAAGGTGACAGTGTTATTGATACTATTTTGGGGAACATATGATTTTTGATCACTTTATATTACACTTTTTGTTAGGCAAGGTAAACAAAAATGGCTGTTCTGGCTGTTTTTTTTTTTTTTTTTACTGTGTTCACCTGAGGGGTTAACTAATGTGATATATTTGTAGAGCAGGTTGTTACGAACGTGGCAGTACCTAACATGTATAGTTTTTTATTTTTATTTAAGTTTTACACAATAAAAATCCATGTTTTAGTGTCTCCATTGTGAGAGCTGTAGTTTTTTTATTTTTTGGGCGATTGTCTCAGGTAGGGGCTCATTTTTTGCGGGAAGAGGTGACGGTTAGATTGGTACTATTTTGGGGGGCATACGCCTTTTTGATCGCTTGGTATTACACTTTTTGTGATGTAAAGTGACAAAAATTGGCTTTTTTGACCCTGTTTTTATTTTTTTTTTTACTGTGTTCACCTGAGGGGTTAACTCATGTGATATTTTTGTAGAGCAGGTTGTTACGGACGTGGCGATACCTAACATGTATAGTTTTTTTAATTTATTTAAGTTTTACACAATAATTTCATTTTTGAAACAAAAAAAATCCATGTTTTAGTGTCTCCATTGTGAGAGCTGTAGTTTTTTTACTTTTTGGGCGATTGTCTCAGGTAGGGGCTCATTTTTTGCGGGAAGAGGTGACGGTTAGATTGGTACTATTTTGGGGGGCATACGCCTTTTTGATCGCTTGGTATTACACTTTTTGTGATGTAAAGTGACAAAAATTGCTTTTTTGACCCTGTTTTTATTTTATTTTTTTTACTGTGTTCACCTGAGGGGTTAACTCATGTGATATTTTTGTAGAGCAGGTTGTTACGGACATGGCGGTACCTAACATGTATAGTTTTTTTAATTTATTTAAGTTTTACACAAAAATTTCATTTTTGAAACAAAAAAAATCCATGTTTTAGTGTCTCTATTGTGAGAGCTGTAGTTTTTTTATTTTTTGGGCGATTGTCTCAGGTAGGGGCTCATTTTTTGCGGGAAGAGGTGACGGTTAGATTGGTACTATTTTGAGGGGCATACGCCTTTTTGATCGCTTGCTATTACACTTTTTGTGATGTAAAGTGACAAAAATAGCTTTTTTGAACCTGTTTTTATTTTTATTTTTTTACGGTGTGCACCTGAGGGGTTGGGACATGTGATATTTTTGTAGAGCAGGTTGTTACGAACGTGGCGATACCTAACATGCTTGGGGTATTTTTTATCTTTTTTTACTAATTTCAAATTGGAGTTTTGGGGGGAAAAAGGGATTTTTTTAACACTTTTTTTTTACACTTTTTTTAAAAATTTTTTACACTTTCTTAGACTCAGACCCACTTGGTTCTTGAAGATCCAGTGGGTCTGATTGTTCTATAATACACTACAGTACACTGTATAGTGTACTGCAGTGCATTTTCACTGTTGCTAAACCTTGTCAGGCTCCTACCTTTAGCAGGAGCCTGATGAGGCTTAGCTTACACCATGGCAACCGAGACACTTCTGAAAGCGTCTGGCTGCCATGGTAACCATCGGGACGCTGCCACAGCAGAGCAGCGTCCCGATGGAAGGGAGAGGGAGCTTCCTCCCTCTCATCTGGCCACACCATCGGCGCTGCCAGCGCCCGATGGGAGAGGGAGGGAGCTCCCTCCCTGTTAACCCCTTCCATACAGCGGTCCCTACGGACCGCGGCATGGAAGGGGTTAAACTGCTGACATCGGTGCCAGCACCGATGTCAGCAGTTTCAAGCAGAGTATCAGCTGTATGCTGATACTCTGCTTGATAACGCTCGGCCATCCTGAAATTGCGGGCGGCACTCTCGCCGCAGCCGCCCGCACATCGCTCACCCGCCCGCCCGCTAGCTATATCTCCCCCCCCACCCACCCAAACGGCCATCAAAGTAAACAGTGGGGTGGGGGGGGGATATATAGTATATTGCAAATTTTTTATTTTTTTTTTTAATTTTACAGTTTATTGCAGCACGATCGCTGCGATTGGCTAGTCTGAACAGACTAGCCAATCACAGCGATCGCTAGCCCGGGACCGCCCCCATTGGTCCCGGGCTGGTTAGCTGAGACCCCTGGCTGTAAGTAACAGCCGGGGTCTCAGCACTGTCACCATGTCATCAGACATGGTGACAGTTTAATGCCATGACGGCTTATCCCGTCATGGGGCGGCAAGCGGCTCCTGCCCATGACGGGATAAGCCGTCATTCGGCGTTAAGGGGTTAATAATAATAATAATAATAATAATAATCTTTAATTATATAGAACAAATCTATTTACACTTTACAAATCAGGTGCACATGCGCACACAAAATCGGACATTCAGATATTACTAAGCAACAGTTCAAATAAGAGGTTTCAGGGTCCTGCTTACAGGATCTCACAATCCATGGAGAAATCAGGATGAATCAAATGGTATAAAATTACTTGTTTTGTACAATGGTCCAGAAAATATTGAAGTATACATAAAGCTGCATGAACCAGTCACCAGCAAATAACTGAGAATACACAGACACAAAATGCATTAGAGTACAAGAACTGTTGAATGAAGGGATCAGGTTCTAATGCATAATGTAAAATGAGGTAAAAAGAAAGGAGTCAGATTGGGAAATGTGGTGAGCCTGTCTAAAAAGATGTGTTTTTAGGGCTTGTTTAAAACCATAGATGTTGGGAATGAATCTAATTGTGGAGAGTAGTAGGGTGGCACTTTCCAGAGAATAAGGACAACAGGAGAAAATTCTGAAGACAGCATAGGAAGGCTTTTATTGCAAATATAATCCTAGAGAAAAACTTTGACATTGCATACTATATTATTACACGGCTATTTTCCCATAGAAGTAGTATGCACCAATAGAGACTTTAGGGCAGATTTACTAACACTGCTACAAGTAAGAAGGTAATGGATTAATATGCAGCCTTTTGCTCTTCTTTTTTTTATGTATATCATGGCTTCTGCTTTTTTTGCAGCAAAATGTTGCACACTATTTGCTATGGGCTTGCTTTTCACATAACATATTGAGCACTGAAATGGCATATCTGTGGAGCAAATTGCAATATTCCCTTCTATTTACATAGAAAACAATGTGGTAATATATAGATTTAGGCTAATACTAAAGAGAGCAAGCCTGTAAGTGCAATAGTATAAGTAACCAAGGAAGATGTTGTTATACTTCTCTTATGTTACATGTATTGCGAAGTCCAAGTCCAAATGAGTCCAGTAGTGATCATAAATCAGCGTCTCAGCATTGGTGGTGTAGTGGTGGCCATCATGATGGAAGTTTGGTGGCTGTCCATGGAACTTGGATTTTGCAATACATGTAACATAAGGGAAGTACAGGGTGGGCCATTTATATGGATACACCTAAATAAAATGGGAATGGTTGGTGATATTAACTTCCTGTTCGTAGCACATTAGTATATGGGAGGAGGAAAACTTTTCAAGATGGGTGGTGACCATGGCAGCCATTTTGAAGTCTGCCATTTTGGATCCAACTTTAGTTTTTTCAAGATGGGAAAAGGGTCATGTGACACATCAAACTTATTGAGAATTTCACAAGAAAAACAATGTTGTGCTTGGTTTTAATGTAACTTTATTCTTTCATCAGTTATTTACAAGTTTCTGACCACTTATAAAATGTGTTCAAAGTGCTGCCCATTGTGTTGGATTGTCAATGCAACCCTCTTCTCCCACTCTTCACACACTGATAGCCGCACAGCAGAAGAAATACTAGCACAGGCTTCCAGTATCCATAGTTTCAGGTACTGCACATATCGTATCTTCATAGCATAGACAATTGCCTTTAGATGACCCCAAAGATAAAAGTCTAAGGGGGTCAGATCGGGAGACCTTGGGGGCCATTCAACTGGCCCACGATGACCAATCCACATTCCAGGAAACTGTTCATCTAGGAATGCTCGGACTTGACACCCATAATGTGGTGGTGCACCATCTTGATGGAAAAACTTAGGGAACGTGCCAGCTTCAGTGCATAAAGAGGAAAACACATCATCATGTAGCAGTTGAATGGCCCCCAAGGTCTCCCGATCTGACACCCATAGACTTTTATCTTTGGGGTTTAACACTATAAACAAATGTAAGGTTAGGCACATGGGAAGGAATAATGCAAGTTACCCGTACATACTAAATATAACTTAGGTATTTTAGGGGACAGCAAACTAAACTGTAGAAACTAGTGTCAGGCAGCTGCTGCCAAGGCAAATAAGATAATGGGTTGCATCAAAAGGGGTATAGATGCCCATGATGAGAACATAGTCCTGCCATTTTACAAATTACTACCACACATGGAGTATTGTGTACAGTTCTGAGCTCCTGTGAACAAGATAGATATAGCAGAACTCGAGAGAATTCAGAGGAGGGCAACTAAAGTAATAACTGGAATGGGTGGACTACAGTACCCAGTAAGATTATCAAAATTAGGGTTATTCAGTTTAGAAAAAAGTGATAAGTATGGATAAATATATCAGACGTCAGTACAGAGATTTCTCCCATGATCTATTTATACCCAGGACTGTGACGAGGGGACATCCTCTGCATCTAGAGGAAAGAAGGTTTGTACACAAACATATAAGAGGATTCTTTACAGTAAAAGCAGTGAGACTATGGAACTCTCTACCGAAAGAGGTGGTGATGGTGAACTCACTGAACGAGTTCAATAGGGGCCTACATATTTTTCTGGAGTGTAATAATATTACAGGTTATAGTTATTAGATCTCTGGAGAGGTCGGTGATCCAAGGAGTTATTCTGATTGCCTCATTAGAGTCGGGAAGGAATTTTTGTCCCCTAAAATGAGGAAAATTGGCTTCTACATACCTCACAGGTATACCTCACATGCCTTCATCTGCATCAACTTGCAGGATAACAGACTGAACTGCATGGACAGATGTTTTTTTTTTCAGCCTTATAAACTATGTCACTATGTTAGGGCTAAATATATGGACAACTGTTTATGAAGTTAAATTTTATACTATTTACTATATATTGGTTACATATATTGTAAGTAAAATATATTTAAAAATGCTTCTTCAAAGTTTTTAACCACTTGAGGACATCTGCTATACGTGTTTGGTGGATCTCCACATTTTAAAGGTGGCATCCAGTCTGGAGCAGGATTGGTGCTATATCCACCCAGTTTCTACTGTTTAACAAAGCATACACACGGATGCAAAGTCTGAAATCATCGATAATGTAGACATATAACCTCTCAGATACCATAGTCAATAGTGACCATGGCATCTAAGGCCTTTTCCCCCAGTGTTCTGAGCTCCCAGGGCTCAAATGGCTTCCCTACACAGTGATTAGGGAAGCCATTTGCACTCTGTGGTAGCCTCTAGCTTTAGGAAGGCTTGTGGCTACTACAGCAATACATTCCTATGGAGCTCTGCCTGTGACAGATCTGCATAGGAATGTATTGAATCTCCCATAGCCTGCAATAATAATTTATTGCAGTCTATGGGAGGAGCGATCTAGTGATTGCATGTTCTATCCTCATAATAACAAAAAAATAAACAATCAAAAAATAATGATCATTTGCACTACCATGTCCCAAAACACCCATAATATTAAAATATAGACTTATTTATCCTGTATGGCAAATACCGTAAAGGAAAAATGTCACAATGACCAATTCATTGTTTTTACGTTGCTTCACCTCTCCCAAAATATGGAATAATAAGTGATTAAAATGGCATACACACTCAAAAGTCAATATCATTGAGAACTACAGATCACTGCACAAAAAATGAGCCCTCAAAATTATATAAATGTGGTATTGCAATGTCACGAACCAGCGGGTGTGGACCCACTGCACCATGTGACCAACCTCCTCTAAGGGCATTGTCTAAGTGCAACACCCGTTCTTTACAGTACCCCTGATGGTGGGGATAGACTTTCCTGAGGAGAACAGTGGGTTACTACCTATTGAGGTGGGTTGGCACATGAAGCAGCTGACCAGGGGGTACTAGAGAAAGGTACCAGAGGTACGGATGTAGTCAGCAGGCTGAGTCTTAACCAGGAGGGACAGTTCATGACCAAAGGATGAGGTAGAGGTGAAGTTGTGCAATCAATAGGATAGGTCACACAGGTACAGGTCAGGCAATGTGGGTCAGCAAATGGAGAGTCGAGATAGAGCAGGCAACAATAAGACAGGTAACAGAATCCAGAATACAAGCATGGGTCAGGAGTTCAGGGACACAAACATGTATAAATGCAACCTTAACAGAAGAGGGCTGGACCTCTTATATAGGTGCAGGACAGCTGGGGTTGGTCAGAAGGTGCGCACTGGTCACATGTGCTTAACTTTTAAATCACAGGAAGTGACGCACGCTGGCCCTTAAATAATGTGATTCAAGAAACTGGCCGGGATTGGATAGGAACCGTGGTGGAGGCATCCAGGCAGGACGGCACCTGCAGGGACAGAGCCCAGGACCGCAGTGGTGAATAAGTAGACAACAACAGCTGGCTATGTGAATGGAAAAATTTAAAAGGTATGGCTCTGGAAGAGCCAAGGGTAAAAAACAGAAATGCAAAAATGGAAAATTGTATTGTCCTCAAGGGGTTAAGGAGGCATTTTGACCAATTGCAGGCTTTCACTTTTTATTTCATGTTCGGTTGATGACATTTTCAATGAGGAGTCAATATAGCAGCGGTTAGTGCTTTGAAAGAATGAAATAGTGACAAGAATTTATTATTTGGCTAGAAAGAATGAGAAAATCCTTCCCTATTATTCAGTTGTATCCCAATAAAAGAAAAAATCGCAGAGGGAGTAATGCTATTAGAATTGCAATATTGAACTGCTGACCTTATATACTCTTCAGTTCTGAAACAATAACAGGGATCTGTAACATTTCTCAGATTTCAACTAGAAGAGGGCATGACTCTAGTTATTAAGGAATCACAGGATTGCATTCATTGTTTTATAGTGGCAGTGCTTAATAAATGTTCACAGTTATATTAAAATGTAATAGGACTTCATTGAAATCTGCATTGCTCATTTGAGGAAGTGAGAAATTGAGCATAAAGCTATATAAATGAAAACTCAGATTTCATTATGTTATGTTGACAATATGTAATTCAAAGGTTAATATAAAGTGCAAAGGATATAACCACATTAAATAACATTTCAAGTATCTACCAGATCCTTGAGAAAAGTCTTAAATTGGGGGTCGTTGACATTCAGTTCTAGTGAATGATAATAAAAATAAGCTCTTTTTAGCCTACAAATGTTGAAAGAACAATGAAATTCTGCTTTTAACAGAAATGGAAGATTTTTTTGCAAATGTTTCTTTCATTCTACTTTCATTGAATGTAAGCAGATTATGTACAAGCACAATGATACATCTAGAACATCAAGATAACCAGTTGGCAAGTGATTTGGCAGTCAAAGACAATAAGTAATACAGTCAAACAAAAATCAGGCTGCCGATAGATAATTATATGGACAAATTGTTTGCAAATATAAAATAACTATGAGCCCAAATTTTGACAGACTAAAAAAAATACTTTGTATGTGCTTTTACACACGGCATGTAGCCTAATTTCCTTTAACATTTTATATAGAGTTTGTTACATATTGTGGCGCTACAAATTTTTGCAACGTAGTGTTCTCTTTTTCTGTTTTCGTGGGTGGTTTTGGAGTCGTTGTTTTTTTTTTAAATGCACCATGTCATAGGTATGGCCTTTTGATGTGTTTTTTTTTCTGTATAGGCTTTTCAATATCACTTAAACACAGCTAGAAAAAACAGTTGTAGAAAAGACTAGTTAAAAAAATGACTAAAAATGCATCCATGTGTTTTATCAAGTAGAAAAACTTTTGTTAAAGTATTAAATGGGCTGTCAAGATTTATCATTTTACACAGGACAGGTAATAAATTTTACAGTTGGTCAATATTTGGATGCCCATCAATTTCCTACTTCTCATCCCAGCCCACAAGAATAACACTTATAGATATGCGTTCAGTTCTGGTTCTACTCTTCTCTGTACTGTCACAGTTCTGGTGGGGAGGAACTTTTAATAATTGGTGGGGTTCTACTGGAATCGACTCTACCTATTCAATCTTTATATTCTATATAATGTATGTTCTTGTACACAGTAGTTCAGTGGATAGCACTGTTATCTTGTTGCAATGCAGTTTGGAGCTCAATATGATTTTTCATATTCCAGAGTTTGCCTGGATTCCTTCCTGGTACTCTACCACACTCCAAAAATGTATTGAAAGTTTAAATTATTTCCTAGTGTAGTTGGCGCTAATGCATGTATGTCTAAGATTTCAATGTTGAAATTCTGGGAAATCCATGGAGTTTCCTCGGTTAAAGGGACTGATATGAATTTTGACCATCTCTGCACAATGCTAAATGATCAATGGTTAAAAATAATAATAATAATAATTAGAGATGAGCGGGCATACTCGGCCGAGCTTGGTACTCGTTCGAGTATTAGGGTACTCGTAAGTACTCGCAGCTCGGACGAGTATCTCGCCATACTCAAGGAAATGGCAACTTCCGCATCGTGCTTTTCTGGCGCCTAAAAACACAGCCAATCACAAGCCAGGAGACTCTACAGTACACCCAGCATCACGTGGGGCCCTTACATGTCGATAGCAGGGGTTGGCTGGCCTGATCAGGTGACCCTGGAATATACTACCGACTGGCCGCGGCGCTCGGCTCAGATGCCGTCTGGATGTCGTTAGGGATAGAGCTGCTGCCTTTCAGGGACAGTGTTAGGGCCTGCATTTAGTTGTCTGTTAGGCAGGGATCACCCACAAAGAACCCAACAGCCCTTCTAAGGGCTAGAAGACATTTTATTTATTTATTTTTTGTCACTTGGCTGGCTGGCACTAGTAGTGCAGCTATCGTCATATCTAACCCTGTTTTTTTTTTTTTTTTTTCTATCTCAGTGATACAAATCCATTGCACACAGCACTGTGGAACCATTCTGTGTGTCACAGTTCAGCACTGACTCACTCCAATCCATATATACTGTCCAGGTGACACTTTCTGTACGTCACACAATACAACCAAGTCATTTGCTACCAATATCATCTACCGCTTGATCCAGAAAATTCTCTGTGTGGCATTTCTCTGGGTCACAGACTAAATAGCCACCGTTAACAGGGTGTCAGTCAGTTCTACCATATTTCCTGCATGTCACGTTCCCAAAAAAAGAAAATATAAAAAAAAAAATAATAATTTTTTCAGTTGTTTTAGCTCAGTGATACAAATCCATTTTACTCAGCTTTGTGTAACCTTTCTGTGTGTCACAGTTCAGCACATTCGCTCCCATCCGTATATACTGTCCAGGTGACACTTTCTGTACGTCACACAATACAACCAAGTCATTTGCTACCAATATCATCTACCGCTTGATCCAGAAAATTCTCTGTGTGATATTTGTCTGGGTCGCAGACTAAATAGCCACCGTTAAGAGGGTGTCAGTCAGTTCTACCATATTTCCTGCACGTCACGTTCCCAAAAAAAGAAAATATCAAAAAAAAAATAATAATTTTTTCAGTTGTTTTAGCTCAGTGATACAAATCCATTTTACTCAGCTTTGTGTAACCTTTCTGTGTGTCACAGTTCAGCACATTCGCTCCCATCCGTATATACTGTCCTGGTGACACTTTCTGTACATCACACAATACAACCAAGTCATTTGCTACCAATATCATCTACCGCTTGATCCAGAAAACTCTCTGTGCGACATTTCTCTGGGTCGCAGACTAAATAGCCACCGTTAACAGGGTGTCAGTCAGTTCTACCATATTTCCTGCACGTCACGTTCCCAAAAAAACAAAATTGTAAAAAAAATATAAAAAAAAATATAAGAAAAAAATATTTTTTCAGTTGTTTTAGCTCAGTGATACAAATCCATTTTACTCAGCTACGTGTAACCTTTCTGTGTGTCGCAGTTCAGCACATTCGCTCCCATCCGTATATACTGTCCAGGTGACGCTTTCTGTACGTCACACAATACAACCAAGTCATTTGCTACCAATATCATCTACCGCTTGATCCAGAAAACTCTCTGTGCGACATTTGTCTGGGTCGCAGACTAAATAGCCACCGTTAACAGGGTGTCAGTCAGTCCTACCATAGTTCTTGCACGTCATGTTCCCAAAAAAAAGAAAATATAAAAAAAAAATAATTTTTTCAGTTGTTTTAGCTCAGTGATACAAATCCATTTGACTCAGCTGCGTGTAACCTTTCTGTTTCTCAGTTCAAAACATTCGCTCACATCCGTATATACTGTCCTGGTGACACTTTCTGTACGTCACTTAATTCTACCGGACTTAATTTTTTTTTTTTTTATCATACACCTATATACAAAAAATGTTGAACCCCAGGGCTAAGGGTCGAGGGCGAGGGCGTGGGCGTGGGCATTCAATTACTGCAGGGGGCAGAGGCCGTGGTCCTGGGCAGGGTGAGACAGTATCTGCTGATGAGGGAGCTGTGGAACGCCGCAGAGTTACACTCCCTAGCTTCATGTCTCAACTTACAGGGACACGTGGTAGAGGACTGTTGAAACCACAACAGTGCGAACAGCTGATCTCGTGGATTGCGGACAATGCTTCAAGTAATTTGTCCACCAGTCAGTCTTCCACGCAGTCCACCCACGTTACCCAAGGGAGCACTCCTATGGCTCCTCCACCTCAACCTCCTTCCCCCCAGTCTGCCCCCTCCCAGGAAAATTTGGAATGTGATCCTCATACTCTCAGGAACTGTTTTCTGGACCCTTCCCAGAGTCACAAACCACTTCTCAGGTTGCTGCTGACCTCGTTCCCGATGCCCAAGTTTTCCAACTGTCGCAGTCTGTGGGTGATGATAATGACAATGTTGAGTTAGTGGAAGAAGTTTGTAAAGAGGTGTCGGACGATGAGGAGACACGGTTGTCAGACAGTGGTGAAGTTGTTGTTAGGGGAGGAATTCCGAGGGGGGAGCAGACTGAGGAATCGGAGGATGATGAGGTGACTGACCCAAGCTGGGTTGATATGCCGAGTGAAGACAGTGCTTCTGAGGCGGAGGCGAGTGCTGCACCAGAACAGGTTGTAAGAGGCAGTGGTGTGGCCAGAGGGAGAAGCAGGGCCAGAGCTGGTGCATCAGCAGCAACTGTTCCACGTAGTGAAGCTCCCGTGGCGAGGCCTAGATGTTCGCAAGTCTGGAGGTTCTTTAAAGAAAGTGAGGATGACCGACGGACTGTGGTGTGCAACCTGTGCCACACCAGGATCAGCAGGGGTGCCACCACTACTAGCCTAACCACCACCAGCATGCGCAGGCATATGAGTGCTAAACACCCCACTCAATGGAACCAAGGCCGTTCACCACCTCCTGCGGGTCACACCACTGCTCCTTCCCCTGTGTCACTCGCTGCCTCTGCTAGTCAACCCCCCGCGTCACTCGCTGCCTCTGCTAGTCAACCCCCTGCCCAGGACCCCGGCACGAGCGCCTCCCGCCGGAAAACCACACCTTCGCCTCCACGATCCTCCACAGCGTCCACCAACGTGTCCCAGCGCAGCGTTCAGCTGTCTTTACAGCAGACGCTGGAGCGCAAGAGGAAATACAGTTCCACCCACCCACATGCCCAAGCCCTCAACGTCCACATCTCCAAATTGCTTAGCCTGGAGATGCTGCCCTATAGGCTGGTAGAGACCGAGGCCTTTCGAAATCTCATGGCGGTGGCTGCCCCTCGGTATTCCGTCCCCAGCCGCCACTATTTTTCCCGATGTGCCGTCCCAGCCCTACACCAGCACGTGTCACAGAACATCATCCGTGCCCTGACCAACGCTGTTTCTGAGAAGGTCCACCTAACCACGGACACGTGGACAAGTGCTGCCGGGCAGGGACACTATATCTCACTGACGGCACATTGGGTTAACTTGGTGGAGGCTGGGACCGAGAATGACCCTGGGGCCGCTCATGTACTGCCCACACCGAGGATTGCGGGGCCTACCTCGGTCACGGTCTCTCAGACGTACTATGCCTCCTCCTCCTCCTCCGACCCCTCCTCCTCCACCGAATTACCATCCGTGGGCACGGCGCCTTCAGTCGGTAGCTCTAGGCGCAGCAGCAGTGCCGTGGGTAAGCGCCAGCAGGCGGTGCTCAAACTGCTGAGCTTAGGTGACAAAAGGCACACCGCCCAAGAGCTGTTACAGGGCATCACGGCGCAGACCGATGTGTGGCTGGCACCGCTGAACCTCAAGCCAGGCATGGTTGTGTGTGACAACGGGCGTAACCTGGTGGCGGCTCTGCAACTCGGCAGACTGACACATGTGCCATGCCTGGCCCACGTGTTCAATCTAATAGTTCAGCGGTTCCTCAAGACATACCCCAATCTGTCTGATTTGCTCACCAAGGTGCGCCGCATCTGTGCACATTTCCGCAAGTCTAGCACAGATGCTGCCACTCTCAGGGCAGCGCAGCGCCGCCTACAACTGCCCGCTCACCGACTGTTGTGCGACGTGCCCACGAGATGGAATTCCACATTAAACATGTTATCCAGAGTTTACCAGCAGCGCAGAGCGATTGTAGACTGCCAGATGTCATCTTCCACCAGAACTGGTAGTCAGGTCTCTCAGATTCCTCAAGTCTACAATGAGGAGTGGACGTGGATGTCTGATATCTGCCAGGTGTTGAGCAACTTTGAGGAGTCAACACTGATGGTCAGAGGCGATGCCGCCATTATCAGCCTCACCATCCCGCTGCTTTGCCTGTTGAAAAAATCACTGCTCAGCATCAAGTCGGATGCTTTGCGCTTGTCACAAGAGACGGTGGAGGAAGATACGTCACTTGATAGCCAGAGCACCCTCCGGTCTGTTTCTCAGCGCGTATCGGAGGAGGGGGATGAGGATGAGGAGGAAGAGGAGGAGAATGTCGGCGAGATAGTAGAGGGTACCAGTGCTCAGTCCTTAACTCTTGAGCGTGTATGGGCTGAAGAGGAGGACTTGGAGGAGGAGGAGGAGGTGGAGGAAATGGAGAGTCAGGTCAGTGAGGAGAGGGAATTCTTGCGTGTTGGGACTCTGGCGCACATGGCAGACTTCATGTTAGGCTGCCTATCCCGTGACCCTCGCGTTAGAAGAATTTTTTCAAACACCGATTACTGGGTGTTCACTCTCCTGGACCCACGGTACAAGCAGAACCTTTCACTCTCATCCCTGCAGAGGAAAGGAGTATGAGAGTGAATAGATATCAACAGGCCCTGGTGCACAAGCTGAAACAATTCTTCCCATCTGACGCCGCTAGCGGCAGAGGGCATGGTTCTGTGGGCCAAGTAGCGGGGGAGAGGAGGCGAGCAGGCAGCTTGTCCAGCACTGGCAGGGGAACGCTCTCCAAGGCCTTTGCCAGTTTTATGTCACCCCAGCAAGACACTGTCACCTGTCCCCAGTCTAGGCAGAGTAGGGGGGAGCTGTACAGAAAGATGGTGAGGGAGTACCTAGCTGACCATACCAACGTCCGGACCGATCACTCTGCTCCATACAACTACTGGGTTTCAAAGCTGGACACGTGGCCTGAACTGGCGCTGTACGCCTTGGAGGTGCTGGCCTGCCCTGCCGCTAGCGTTCTGTCAGAGCGGGTATTCAGTGCAGCTGGTGGCTTCATCACCAATAAGCGTACACGCCTGTCAACTGACAGCGCTGACAGGCTGACGCTTATTAAAATGAACAAAGCCTGGATTTCACCGGAATTCAAATCTCCTCCGTGGGAAAGCAGCTAAAGATTTAAATAACTTATGTATCCGATTCATCCTCTCTACTCCTCCTCCTACTCCTCCTCCTCCTCCATATCGTCGTTGCCTAATGCTGACCCAAAAAATGCCATTTTTTAGAGGTCCAACTGGCACTCTTTTAGCACAATTTTTCAGGAGGGCCCCCTACAGGCCCTCTCTTCAAACAATTTTTCAGGAGGGCCCCCCTACAGGCCCTCTATTCCAACAATTTTTCCAGAGGTCCACCTACAGACCCTCTATTCCAAAAATTTTTCCAGAGGTCCACCTACAGGCCCTCTATTCCAACAATTTTTCCAGAGGTCAACCTACAGGCCCTCTATTCCAACAATTTTTCCAGAGGTCCACCTACAGGCCCTCTATTCCAACAATTTTTCCAGAGGTCCACCTACAGGCCCTCTTTTCCAACAATTTTTCCAGAGGTCCACCTACAGGCCCTCTATTCAAACAATTTTTCCGGAGGTCCACCTACAGGCCCTCTCTCCAATTCCAGTTCCAAGTTTTATTTGCGCATACTGCATACATTTTTATTTTTGGGATAGGTGTGAAAAATAATATTACTTGCGAATCTATATTGCCCAACATTGGATACGGTAGCAAGTAGAAGACCAAACACATGCTGCTCACAGGGTTCCGCAAATTCCTGGTCCACCCGCAAATTCCTTGTCCACAATGTCAAGGAGGACGAGGTTCTTTGGATGAGCAACAAGTCCTTCTGTACTGAAATTGCCGACAAAGTCTCCATCTAAGAAGCTACAGACCATTGTGGAGAGAGCGGCACAGCTCGCCATCAAAGTGAGGAACCCCAACGCCAGGCTGCGCAGAGAAGATAACGAATAAATATCTCTGTGGTTATTTTTGCTAAATAAAAGTCAAATAAACCCCCCAAAAAATTCATCTGTTAATGTGCCTGATCCACCCAAGTTGAATCTGTCCCATCATGAGAAAGTCCCCCCCAAGGAGTCCCCTCTGTAACTTGCTTCCCATACAACTACCTCACCCCCCCCCCGACACCTGTGTCTCGCCATTGTCCACCACCTCCTCAGACAACACTGGTAAATCCACACTGTCAGCACACGGAAACAGCAAAAGGTCTTGCGAATTGGGGCAGAGAATGTTCTGGGCTAGCACATCAGAGAAGGGGTGACTATGGGGTTCCAGGGAGTACGTGACCACATGCAATCTCCATCTAAAAAGTCATGCCACACTTGATCAATCTCATAATTTACGACTGTACCGGTTGATGCTAAATTTTTAAGTTGGGGTCCTGCGTCGTCATTCTAAATACATCCGGCTGTTGTCACCACCACACACGCTAGCCCAGGGGGCACTCCTCTGGCTCTTCCACCGAAACCTCCTTGCCCCAGCCTGCCCCCCCACCTACAGGCCCACTCTCCAAACAATTGACGTCTTTTTCCTATCTTCCTCTCTCTCCAAACTATTTTTCCGGATAGCTGCCATATACGGTATTAAACTGAGAAGAATACAGAGAACACATGCTACACTTGATCAAGTTCATAATTTACGACTGTACCGCTTGATGCAACAGTTTTCAAAAATCCATTCTGGCTGTTGTCACCACCACACACGCTAGCCCAGGGGGCACTCCTCTGGCTCTTCCAGCGAAACCTCCTTGCCCCACCCTGCCCCCCCCCCACCTACAGGCCCACTCTACAAACAATTTAGCCGGATAGGGGACGTATCCGAAGTTGTACTCATGTTTGTTTTTGTTCTTCTTTTATCTGCCTCCTGACTTGTGATAGGCAGAGCATGGACACGTCCCCTTAGCTGCAGTGGGAAAGACACTCCCCTGGCCAGAGCAAGCTTTTTTCCCTTTTCTGTGTTCGAAATATCCATTAAATATAGGGTCCCAAGATAGGGGACGTATACGGTATTAAACTGAGAAGAATCGATACTGCACCGGCTGATGCTAGAGTATTTCCAAATGCATTCCGGCTGTTGTCACCACCACACACGCTAGCCCAGGGGGCACTCCTCTGGCTCTTCCAGCAAAACCTCCTTCCCCCCCACATGCCCTCTCTCCAAACAATTTTCCCGGGTAGGGGGACGTATTAGATATTGTACTGATTCTGAATTGCCTCCTGCAATAGACGGGAATCGAACCCAGATCAACTGCTTGGGAAGCAGCTATGCTCACCACTATACCACCAGCAGGGACTGCAACTGATCAGAACAGATACTAAACTTGATTTTAGCTGCAGTGCCAGCATGAGCAGTGGTGTCACCTGCAGGCGGTGATGGACCTTTGTTGCACCTAGTTGGGTGCTTCCTTAACATGTGATGGGTATTTGCCTCGCCTTTCTTGGTCTGGGTGAGCACAATTGCCATGAGGGTAACCACCAGGCTGTTGCCTGAGGATTTGGGGTAATGGTGGGATTAAGCAGCCTCAGAGGCATCCATGCATGCTGCCCCTGCTGTTTCCTGTCCATTTCCGTGGTGTTTCCATCATTTTCTGAGGTTTCCAGGTTTTCAGGCAAACTTCCCTGTGAAGAGCTTTGGTCCCCCGCAAAAATGCTCGAGTCTCCCATTGACTTCAATGGGGTTCGTTACTCGAAACGAGCACCCGAGTATCGTGAAAAATTCGTCTCGAATAACGAGCACCCGAGCATTTTAGTACTCGCTCATCTCTAATAATAATGCTGGTCTGTAATAAAAGATGCAATCCACAGACATGAATGTTGCTATAATAGTACAGCACAGATGAGCAAGTTCAATCATAGCCATGCAACTGTTCATTTGGCAGAAATCCATTGCTATTAAACTCCTTTAACATTGACTGTGACAACACTGAATCCTTCAATATTATCCCATTCCTTTATAGGATGACAATAAATTGAAGAATTTAGAAAAAAAAGGGAAAACAGAAATATCACTCATTTTTATAAATACATTAATAATACATATATACATTATAATAAATACATTATAATAATGTATCCCCATATTTTGTATCCCCGTTATCGTGACAATCTCTACAATATATTTTAACATTAAGATGACTGGACTGAATTTTCTTCAGATTTCACACTTGTAAACCATTACAAATTACCATATGTGTATCCAGAAAGGTGCCCTATCAAAGCACAATGCTGGTGCAAAATAAATTAATAAATAAACATAAAAATATGATGATCTAAAGTGTGGATAGGCAAACATAAAAACAAAGGGGTCATTTACTATTCTACTACCCCTTCATCATGTTGTAAATTGCATCCCCTATTACTTTGCTGAATCATGTTTTTCTATATTTATTTTTGCTGAATTATGTATATGATGTAATATCTCTCTGTACACAATGATATTTTCTCATTTTGCATTAATTTACAGCAAAATTTATAACATTAAAACTCAATGGCTGTATTGCCATTGTTTCCCATCCCCCTCCCAGAAAGAGTCAATAAAATTTTATTAAGCTATGTGTACCCCAAAACGTTGTCTTTAAAATCCACAACTAGTCAGACAAAAAAATAGCCCTCATATGGCTATATTGATGGTAAAAATTAAAAAGGAATAGCTATTGAAATGTAACAGTGAAAAAAATCACTGGATCACTAAGGCCCCTTTCAGATGAGCGTGTTCTACGCATTGGACTCGTAACGTGAGTATGCGGCAGCTTCCATCCTGAGCTCCCAGTGCTCAGGGGTCACGTAGCATTATCTAGATTTATGATGTTATGTAACTCTTAAGAGTTGGAATGTATTGTATAATACTGACAGCATTATGTCAGTGTTATACAATGCACACTGAATAAAGTATAAAACACCATTACCTCCACATCAACCAGTAATGGTTTAATTAGCATTTTATATAACCAACCGCACTTCAGCTCTTCGGTGATTGAATACATTAAAGAGTACACAACCTTTTGACAAACTTTTCATTAATAGTACAGTGAGTGTACACATGCCACTATGTCTGGCCATTATAATATTCATATATAGCATTTGTTTAATAGTTATCTCCACTATAAGTTAGTCGGCTATTCTCACAGACCTGATAGGTAGAGATTAGAGATGAGCGAACGCGCTCGTAACGTGCATTGTAGCGCTCGGCTCCCCTGCGCTCGCATGGGCGCAGGCATCCGGATCCGTCAGGTGAGGAGGATCTAGTAGAGATGACTTCTATACACTATATACAGAAAGTGGAGAACAATCTGCTTACTTACTTTCTCACTCTCACAAGCAGCCTCAGGATCATGGAGAACATTACAGAGAGGTACTGGTATGCACTGATATGAATAAAGCACTTGTGCTGAGATAAAAACAATTTTGCTGGAGCAGTCTCTTTGTGTGTTGCCTCTCCCGTCTCACTCAGGATGTGCTCACTTCCCTGCCTCCCTTCTCCAGACTTGTATGGGATGGGATTTCTCAGTAAGCAATCATTCTGGTCTCACCAACATGGATATATTATACATTTCAGAGACAAAGTAATTTTAAAAAAAGTGTGTGGGGGTGGGGGAAGGGGTGGGGGTACAGCTGACAACTCTGAAACAAAGCATTTTTTCTCTGATAAGATATTTTAAAAAGTTTTTTAGAGTCGCCTGTTACGACAGCACGACACCAAAAAATGTACAAAGCACCAACACAAACAGCTCAAAATCAAAATCCCAATTTTATTGTTGTTACAAATGTTAAAAACAACACAAATTCATCATTAAAAATATATTCATAATACATGAAACGGTGGTAAGTGGGAATATACATACAAAAGGACACACTGGGCTGGTACAAACGTATTCCTAGTATCAGTCATAATATATATCCACACTGCATATGTATAATACAAATACTATTTCCATGTGTGTGAGAGAGTCAATCCCACAAAATCTCCAATCAAATAAAGTGCCTAGTGCCAAGTTATATTAAAAGTAACCTATATGACAGAGAGCAGAGGGAGAATTCACCCACAATGTAACATAGAGTAACTAGCAGCAGAGAGTATATATAACAAACTTCACATATAATAAATACCGACCAGTGTGATCCTGACCCCAACGTACGTTTCACCACTATGGCTTCCTCAGGGTGTTGTAAAGTTGTTTTTGTGGTAATCAAGTGAAAGTTCCCATTACTGTGGAATCGATTAAACACAGATTCTTATTTATGTATTTGAAAACAACATGTTTTAAAACCTCTGCTATCCCTCTGTCATATTTCTGCTTAACAAGACAAAATGTTATACAGGATACATGGGCTAATATGCCCCATTTGTTGGATAATGACATTGGAAATCTATTAAATTTGTTTTAAATTGTCTGAAAACAATGTTAAGTAGTAAAAACAGAACAACACACTAATTTATTGGAATTATTATACTGTATTTTAAAGGTCAAACTTTAGATAAAATATAGACAATCTTTTTAAATGAGCAAAGAGTCTCTATAGTAAAACAGGTGTGTACACAGCAATGTTTATTAGTCACTTACAATTTCTAAGTCCTGGTTTTGCCATTTATTAGTGTAGCAAAAAAAGTACACAAAATTTTACAAACACACAAATAAGCTGGATTTTGAAGTCATTTTAATCATATTTTAACTGTATTCTAAAATATAGCTCTTTAAAATAGGATGCAAAATATTGCAAAATAAATATATGTGATTACTAATGCAATATTTTTACTACTACTACTACTACTACTACTAATAATAATAATAATAATAATAATAATAATAATAATAATAATAATTGTGTTGTTGCTGTTACCTATGATTAATTGGCCCCTACTGGATTCATAACTTCAGTGCCATTATTTTCCTTCCTAGCAGAATATAAGAGCAAGAGAACTTAGAATTCTGAACTCCAGCTGGGTAACATGAATTGTTGCTAGGCCATCAACTAACTCAAAAGTAGATTTAATTGGCTAAAATATATAAATTATGCATGAATTACTTTCTATGTTTTGGGTCTAGAGATTTCTAAGTGCAAAATAGTCACACAATGCCCAAAACTGTGCTGTGAATGTCCTGCAGCCATCATCATTTTTGACAATAAGCAACACAGAGAATGCTGCGGTGTATGCTGTCGAATGCTACTCTAACACATTAGTTTGTAATAATGTTCACTGTATCCTGCTAAATATTCATGGACTACAAATTAAGCTAGTCGTCGCTATAAATGGTTAATTTTTATTACATCTTTACAAGTGCATTAAAAGGCAGTAGCATTTACAAGAACATTACTAATAAGTTTCAGCTTTGACATAAAATAGACATTACTTTTATAGTGGTTTGCTAGAAGATCTGTTACCTACTGGAAAATTTTACCACATAATCGAGATTTTGCAGTCTGGGTCTAGAATTTTTTACCCGCATTGCAAGTAGAACTAAGTTTATAGTTTTAAATAGTAAACTATAGTATAGACATTTAAGGGCACATTAATTAAAACCGTGTTTTAGACAGTGGTCTTCATAAAGCCCCTGCTCTGGTGGTGGTTCTGCCGAAGTTATGAAGAGGTGCAGACCTCATACAGAAATCAACACATGCTCCTATTCTTATATTACTTTGCTATGGTGGCCACCGCCGTTCAGCTATCTGTGGTGGGCATGTGAGCTGCATCTCTCATCTCACTTCTGTGGATGTTGTCCAGTGGTCTGGACCCCCACCATCAGTGGGCCCAGCTGCCGGAATCCCATGGATTGTCCTATGCTGCAGGCTATGGCCTGTGCTCTGCTGCTGGTCATCTTCTATCTGCCCATAGGGTTAGTATGCATGCTCTCCGCCTCTTAAACAGCCAGCACACACACACCCTAATCTTCTCTAGCTTATGGCTGGACACCTCAGGGTACTTAAAGCACCTTCCTCTGGCAGAGTGTGCTTTAGCAATAGATGTTTCTAGCATGTTAGTCCCTGCATAGATGTTCCATTCTGTTTGCCTGCTCATGTACCAAACTCTGTCTGATTCTTGACTCTGACCCTCCATTACCTGACCTGACCATATTGATCCTTTATTGCCTGCCCTGATCTCAGACTTGTTTCACAAATTTGAATGAACTTTGCCTGCCCCAACTTCAGCCTGTCACTGATTATGAGTTTTCCTGAACCCATGGTGTGCCACACTGTGTGTTTCTGACTTACATGGGTCAGCTATAAACCACACCAGAAGTACTCCAGGAGGTAATGGCCTAGTGGCTCCCCTGAAGTGTTGTCCAGATCCTAATATAGGGGTTAAAGGACGAATACCAGGGGACTGTCAGGATCACACCTTTAGGTTTAGCCCAAAATCAAACAGGTTAGTTGACCCAGTTTTTCCACTCTCACTGATCATTACAATGTCCTTTTCTGGTTTAACAACACCTTAAAGGGGTTGTCCAGGAATTTTTAAATTCAACCCCCACCCTGTGGTTCCTGTGCAATGAACTACGCTTACCTGCTTGCCACTTCTCCTTTCCAGCTCCATGGCTCTCTGCCTGTCTTCATTGGTCTTTGAGTCACCGTCTATAAACTTCTGCATAGATGGGGTCACATGTGCTGCTGCATCCAATGGATGACCTCAGCAGTGACATGTACCCAAGAGGCATGACCGAGTAGTGATATGCTGCTTCTGGACACATCATTGCCAATGGTCAGTCATTAGCTGCAGTAGTACACTTGACCCTGTCTGTGCATAAGTTGACAGGTGGGAACCAAAAGTCCAATAAAGGCAGCTGAACAATACTTAATCTGTCTGTTAATTCTGTTGGTGACATAAACCCATTTTTTGGGGTGCAAAACACATCCTTTGTATCTCTGACACACAAATGCAGTAGTTAATCTGTCTGTTAATTCTGTGGAGAAAAGAAGATCTGCTTTTCGGCGCAAAGGATGCTGGTCCAGACGTTCCAAGGTATTTTACTGACAATACTTTATGTCAAACAATAGGGTGCACAGACAGTAGTTTTAAAACGACGCGTTTCGGGGTTAACAAGGTCCCCTTCATCAGGTTACAAACTTACAAACAATTAAACCAACAACAGATATTTATAGTATGTACATACCTCTTGAAAAAAACGCCCCAAAAAACGCATCTGTGGGCGGTACCTAGTGGGTGGAGATCACCTTAACTGTCATTCAAACTAGCATATTGTCTAAGCATTGAGGTTTAATCAAAATAACTTCTAAAGGTGCCCTCTATAGGTGTTAAATGATGGGCATTTAGTAGGTATGTATGAAAATATAAAACAAGCGCTATCTATACAATATAATTCTAATTATAAAATCTATGGTCATATGACCATCCCTGGAGCGCAAGCTTTGGAACGCTTGTTACCTCCGGGATTATGGTCACGTGTGTCAGAGGAGGTCCTGTTGGGGGCGGGCTTCCTGTCATGCACACAATCTAAAGTACGGAGGCTAGTGTGCTTAGAATAGAAGCGGTCACGTGTATGGTTGCTAGGAGACGGGACGCCCGTAGCAGAGAGCAGAGGAGCAGAGAATTCCTTCGCTAATGCTATATATGGGAGCGCATGTACAGCAGTAAGATCGCTGCTGTACGTGGGAGTTAGAGGTAACAAACAGAACCAGTACACCAAAGGGAGTAAGGGTGTGTTATACGCTAGGGAAGAATACATTATGAAATGGTATGGATGGAATTAGGAAGATATAAAAATACATAGGTGAATAAATAGCACATCCATGCCAGTAAAAAATGGATATCAAGATGATGAACATAAATAAATAAATAAATAAATTAATTAATTAATTAATAAATATCCAAAATGTAAAGAGGCTTTCCTCTGGGGGACTAATGGTATATAAAACCATATGGGTACGATAAGAATGTAAAAATATATGTATAAAAATATATAAATAGACATATAAATAAACATCAGTAAGAACATATTGGTGCGCACTATTAGAATAAATAAAATACAGATACATTATCAATCTAACTATACATAGCTAGTGAAACATATAGGTCATAATGTGTGTGTACATAAAAGGAGGCTATATATGGTGACAAATTTGTCTATATGGCTACTCTCAGTCTCTATAGTAGCTCAATAAAGCCCAATGTATATTACCAGGTTATGTATTGGGGGATATGTTGGTATATTCATAAACAGAGTTTACAGGTTGATCTCAAAGGCCTCGTTCCGGCCATATGGGCTGAGGCTATTCAATTTAAAAATCCAGTACATCTCCCGACGCCGGATAAACTGGACTTCCTTCCGTTGATGAGGGGGAATTTGTTCTATGGGGGTCATTCTAAATCCTCCTGAACTTCCATCGTGATATTCCACTGCATGCTTGTAAACGCTGTGTTTCGGATACTTTTTATTTATTGGACCGATGTTTGTTGAGCCTATTTCTCAATGTCTGGATGGTACGTCCAATATATTGAAGGCGGCATGGACATTCTAATAGGTAAATGACATGAGTGGAATTGCAGTCAAAGTTACCCAGGATTTGGAAGGACTCCCCATTACGGCCATTATCAAACAGTTTTCTCTAGCAAATCATAGTACAGCACAAGCATCTTGGGTCGTCACATTTACTATTCCCTTTGAACGGCATTGTGGTCGTGGTTTTAGTGTTGTTTAAATTTTTTATCCCCTTTACTTTACTTGGTGTCAGGATATTTTTCAAGGTCTTGGCTCTTCTACAGGTAAGGCATGGTGTTTTAGGGATGATCTTATTCAAAATCAGGTCTCTGTTTAGAATGTGCCAGTGTTTGCTCAAGATTTTTTTAATTACTTTAAAGTTTTGATTGTATGTAGTGATAAAATTAAAGCTAAATTGGCTATCTGATACTCCTCGGGTGTTTTTACATTTTGGAATCAAGCATTCTGCCTGTGTTAATTTGGATGACTTGATTCTGGCTCCGCTGATAATGTTTTCAGGATACCCTTTTTGACGGAATCTCGTGGCCAGGACGTCACACTGTTGGTCATACTCCTTTAGTGTACAGCTCCACCTAATCCTCTTAAATTGACAGAAGGGGATGTTTCGCTTCCATTTACCATAATCCGTACTATTGAAGTCTAAATAACTATTACTATCGACTTTTTTTTTTTTTAAAAGTCAGAGTAGTGATGTTTTTCCCTTGGCCCAGAATTTCAAGATCCAGGAACTCAACTTTTATGTTACTGTATGTTCCTGTTAGGGAAATGCCCCAGTCGTTGGTATTGAGGTGGCTAATAAAGCTTTCGATGGAATGTTGGTCACCCTTCCAGATAAAAATTAAATCATCAATGTACAGTACAGACCAAAAGTTTGGACACACCTTCTCATTCAAAGAGTTTTCTGTATTTTCATGACTATGAAAATTGTAGATTCACACTAAAGGCATCAAAACTATGAATTAACACATGTGGAATTATATACTTAACAAAAAAGTGTGAAATAACTGAAAATATGTCTTATATTCTAGGTTCTTCAAAGTAACCACCTTTTGCTTTGATTACTGCTTTGCACACTCTTGGCATTCTCTTGATGAGCTTCAAGAGGTAGTCACCTGAAATTGTATTCCAACACTCTTGAAGGAGTTCCAAGAGATGCTTAGCACTTGTTGGCCCTTTTGCCTTCACTCTGTGGTCCAGCTCACCCCAAACCATCTCGATTGGGCTTAGGTCTGGTCACTGTGGAGGCCAGGTCATCTGGCATAGCACCCCATCACTCTCCTTCTTGGTAAAATAGCCCTTACAAAGCCTGGAGGTGTGTTTGGGGTCATTGTCCTGTTAATAAATAAATGATGGTCCAACTAAACGCAAACTGGATGGAATAGCATGCCGCTGCAAGATGCTGTGGTAGCCAGGCTGATTCAGTATGCCTTCAATTTTGAATAAATCCCCAACAGTGTCACCAGCAAAGAACCATCACACCTCCTCCTTTATTGTTCACGGTGGGAACCAGGCATGTAGAGTCCATCCGTTCACCTTTTCTGCGTCGCACAAAGACACGGTGGTTGGAACCAAAGATCTCAAATTTGGACTCATCAGACCAAAGCACAGATTTCCACTGGTCTAATGTCCATTCCTTGTGTTCTTTAGCCTAAACAAGTCTCTTCTGCGTGTTGCCTGTCCTTAGCAGTGGTTTCCTATCAGCTATTTTACCATGAAAGCCTGCTGCACACAGTCTCCTCTTAATAGTTGTTGTAGAGATGTGTCTGCTGCTAGAACTCTGTGTGGCATTGACCTGGTCTCTAATCTGAGCTGCTGTTAACCTGCAATTTCTGAGGCTGGTGACTCGGATGAACTTATCCTCCACAGCAGAGGTGACTCTTGGTCTTCCTTTCCTGGGGCGGTCCTCATGTAAGCCAGTTTCTTTGTAGCGCTTGATGGTTTTTGCGACTGCACTTGGGGACACTTTCAAAGTTTTCCCAATTTTTCCGACTGACTGACCTTCATTTCTTAAAGTAATGATGACCACTTGTTTTTCTTTACTTAGCTGCTTTTTTCTTGCCATAATACAAATTCTAACAGTCTATTCAGTAGGACTATCAGCTGTGTATCCACCTGACTTCTGCCCAACACAACTCATGGTCCCAACCCAA
Organism: Rhinella marina; assembly: GCA_900303285.1. Lineage (NCBI taxonomy): Eukaryota > Metazoa > Chordata > Amphibia > Anura > Bufonidae > Rhinella > Rhinella marina. Next base: position 15,758 of record ONZH01012188.1, on the reverse strand, counting down.
TTTATAAGGCAAGAAATCCCACTTATTAAACCTGACAGGGCACACCTGTGAAGTGAAAACCATTTTAGGTGACTACCTCTTAAAGCTCATCAGGAGAATGCCAAGAGTGTGCAATGCAGTAATCAAAGAAAAAGGTGGCTACTTTGAAGAACTTAGAATATAAGACATATTTTCAGTTGTTTCACACTTTTTTGTTAAGTATATGATTCCACATGTGTTAATTCATAGTTTTGATGCCTTCAGTGTGAATCTACAATTTTCATAGTCATGAAAATACAGAAAACTCTTTGAATGAGAAGGTGTGTCCAAACTTTTGGTCTGTACTATACCTCTTATAGAGAATGACGTGTTTGGTCCAAAAATCCGTTTGGTATATAAAGACCTCCTCAAACTCAAACCCATAAATAAATTAGCAAAACGGCACGAAGCGCGTGCCCATTGCGGTCCCCCGGATGTTTTTATAAACCTGTTTTTGGAAAGTGACATTGTGCGTTAGTATGAATTCTATGCCTTTCAGAATAAAATCTGTTTGTACTTGTGGCATATTCTCATCCTTATCCAAAAATTTTAATGTGCATTGAATTCCTAGGTCGTGTGTTATGTTGGAATATAACGCAGACACATCTAGGGTGAGCCAATAATAGTCCGGTTTCCATACAAGGTCTTGGAGCTATACAATAAGAGATGTGAAGTCTCTTAGAAAGGAATTGAGATTCACAACATATTTTTCTAAAAATAAATCAATATAGTGTGATAAATTCCTAGTGAGTGATGTTACTCCAGAAATTAATGGATGGCCTGTTTTTTTTTAGATCTTTATGTATCTTAGGGAGGTGGTAAAAGGTAGCTAAAGTAGCGTATTTTACCATTATGTATTCCTTTTCCTTTTTATTCAGGAAGGAATCAGCTGTTAGGATTAAGTTCTCAAACTCCACTTTGTCTTGTGTGGAGGGATCTTCAGAGAGTGGTAAATAATACTTCTTATCAGAAATGATATTGTGTGCTTATTTCAGATAATCCTCCCTGTTTTGGATGACTATGCCCCCCCCTCTTTATCCACACGCCTAATAATAATGTTAGAATTTAATTGGAGCTTCTTTAGGGCAATTTTTTTGAGGGTTTAAAGGGGTTCTCCGGGAATTAAGAAAAGGAAAATACTTAAATATTACTTTATTATAAATATATTCTCAAATACCTTTCATTAATTATAATGGCTCATTTTGTCTGTGGAGCAATCATCATGGGAAACAAAATGGCCGCTGTCCCATGAGTTCACACAAAACCTGTCCTGGTCACACATGAAGAAAAGTTACTTTACAACACTGAGCTAAAGAGCTGCCTCATCTTCCTCTCTACTTTTCAGGGATCATGACCCTGAATACAGCTGATGAGAACTTTAGCTAAATCTCTGGGGAATTTAGTTCATGAGGAGACATGAAGCACAGAGAGGACGGACAGGACAGACTGAGGTAATGTGGGGCTGTGGTAATGGAGACTGCATACAAGTGCTGCTACTCATTAGCCACACCTCACCCTCCTCTCATGTCTCTTCATCTTCTCTATTCACACAGAGATTCACCTGTATTCAGAATCATGATTCCGGATAAGCAGGGCAGAGAAAAGGATGAGGCAGCTCTTTACCTCAGTGTTGTGAAGCAACTTGTCCTTCTGTGTGATTAGGACAGGTTTTGTGTGTACTACTAGGACAGCGGCCATTTTGTTTCTCCTAATGATTGCTCCCCAGACAAAAGAGTCATTATAAATAATGTAAGGTATTTGGGAATATATTTATAATGAAGTAATATTTAAGTATTTTCATTTTTTTAAATTCTTGCAGAACCCCTTTAAGGTTGTGTTTACTGCTGTTTACCTTATTTATGCCCCTAAATTCTTCGGAAACCACTGAGTAGAATGTTTCCAGAAAATTACCCCTATGGTGAGTGGGGTAGAAGTTAGATGGGGGTTTCAACCCTGAGTGGATGGCTCTCACAGAAATATTTTCTGGGATTTCAGAGTTTGATTCAGATCTTTTCTCTTTAGGTTTGTTTTTGAGTATGTTAATTCTGTGGGTGACATAAAAAAAACATTTTTTTGTGGTGAGATACACCTCCTTTGCATCTGTGACACAGAAATACAATAGTTAATCTGTCTGTTAATTCTGTCAGGGACATGAACCCATTTTTTGGCTTGTAAAACACCTAATTTGCATCAGTGACACAGAAATAGAATAGTTAATCTAACTGTTAATTCTGTGGGTGACATACCTATTTTTTGGGGTGAGTTACAGCTCCTTTCCATCCATGATGCTGAAATGCAATTGTTAATCTGGCTGTCAATTTTGAGGGTTCCCTTAAAGAATTAGGAGAGCATCAAATAAGAGATGTGGCCAAGGAGAGGACATTGTCGATCTATGCCAGCTACGCACCCAAATGAAAAACCTTCCTCTGGTGCACGCAGGACATTCTGCATTATTTTGTGGGCGCGAATACTGCTGTACAATGGTGAGGTCAGAACAATTAGAGGCGGTATAAGAATGGATGGTTGACTCATATTACTGTACATTGTCTTTCACCTGGTCCCCTGCTGAAAGTGCAGAGTAGCAGAGTAGAGTTGGCACCTGGGCATCTGTCTTTCACTTCACCCCCTTGCACATCAGCCAAACCCCAAGTCATGCAGCAGTCACTTATGCTTTTTGATTACTCTGCTGGCGAGGGTTCAGTGGGCCATCCACCTATCCATGCCCCAGAAGTGGAAAAGATTGAGTACACTGATGCTCAACCTCTTACGTTTGAGCATGTGGACATGGGTCACCGAGCATCTCCACACTGTCCCATGGAAGCATTCATCTATCCATCCCCCAAACACTGAAGATGAAGTGGAAGAGGAAGTATCTCAACCCACCCGAAAGTACCAGAATTTCCAAATTCCTGGCCTTTAAAATGCTGCCATTCTGTCTGGTGGAGACAGACACTTTTACACCTTATGGTGTTGGCTGTCCCACAGTACGTGGTTCCCAACCACCACTACTTTTCCAGATGGGCCATCCCTGCCCTGCACAAACAAATGGCGGACAAAATCAGGTGTGCGATGCACAACGCCATCAGTGGCAAGGTCCACGTAAATGTAGTGGCAGCTGGGCATGAGGCAGAAAGTGGTTTTGCGCATTTCCTTCCACCACCGAGGATTGTTGGACCTTTCTCGGTGCCTCTTGTTTCCTCCTCCTCCACTTCTTCCTCTACCGCCTCCTCATCTAGTCAGCATAACACCGGCACCATCACCTTCAGCACAACCAGGGGGAAATGATAGCAGGCTGTTCTGAAATTTCTCTGTTTGGGGGAAAAACCCATAACGTGCAGGAGCTGTGGATGGACATTGAAGAACAGGCCGATGAGTCATTGGTGCTGCTGAGCCTCAATCCCAGCTTGGTGTTGTGAGATAATGTGCAAAATCTCATAGCAGCTTTGTGCCTAGCCGGTTTGATGCACATCCCTTGCATAGTGCATGTGCTGAATTTGGTGGTTCAGAGGTTCCTGAAGAATTACCTCAAGATTTCAGAGCTGCTGCAGAAAGGGCCATCTGTGTGCACTTTCAACATTCTCACATTGCTGCTGCTTGCTTGTCTGCGCTCTCCCACTCACTGCCTTATATGCAACATACCCACAAGGTCTAACTCCACCTTGCACATGCTGGAAAGACTGTCCAAGCAGCAGCAGGCGATAGTAGATTTTTAGCTGCAGGACACGTGCGTGAGTCGCTCTGCAGAACAGCACCACTTCACCACTAACAAGTGGGCCGCCATGTGGGACTTGTTTGTTGTGTTGCGCTGTTTTGAGTACTCCACCAATGGATGACACTGTCATCAGCGTTACTATCCCACTTCTATGCCTCCTTAAAAAAAAAAAAAAAAATGCTTCAGGCGATGAAGTGGTGGGACAGGAGGAAGAGGAGGAGGAACAGGGATCATTCACATGCTTAGGCAAATTGTCTGCAAGTGGCTCAGAGGGTTGGTCCCTGCACCAACAGAGGCCAGGTACAAAACTGTCGAGCAAGGGCATAGTTTTGGAGTATGAGGAGGATGATGAGGTGGAGGAACCGTGTTCACAGCAGGGTGGCATCTAAAGCAGCTCACGGGCTTTACTGAAGCGGGGCTGGGGGTATACAGAGGACACAAACAATACACCTCCCACCAAGTACAGCTTGTCGTTGCCCCTGGGCAGCCTAGAACATGAGCAATTACATGCTGCAGTGCCTGCACAACGACTACCGAGATTGCCCTGATTTTAACCAGTGCAGATTACTGTGTGGCTATCCTGCTGGATCCCCACTACAAGGAAATGTGCTGTTATCACTTCCATCACTGGAGCATGATTGCAAGATGCGTGAATACAAGTGCACACTGGTCCACACACTACTGATGGCGTTTTCATCTGACAGCAGGGGCTCAGTGGAAGCATAAGGCGGAGGAGGAAGAAGTCGCCAATGCAGCTGGGACACCAGCACTTCCTCAGAAGGGAGGATGAGCATGACTGAAATATGGAAAACCATTGTCAGCAAATCACAACATCCAGCACCACCATTTGATATGGACCGTATTAGCAGGAGGCAGCGTTTCAGCAACATGGTGGAACAGTCCATGTGCACACATCTGCATGTGTGATAGGTCTGCCCAATTTAACTTCTGGGTCCCCAAATTGGACACATGGCCTGAGCTTGCTCTTTTCGCCTTGGAAGGTCTTCAGCAAGTATATTGTCCGAACATGTGTTTAGCACAGCGGGAGGGGGGGTGATCACGGACAGACTAATCCGTCTATCCACAGCCAACATGGACCATCTCACATTCATTAAAGGGGTATTACGGTAAAGTAACTTAATTTTGAAAAACTGCATTAAGGCTGCAAGCCGTGTCTCAACCAGAATCCATACTTATACAGTACATATAACCAGAGTTTCATTTTACCTAGCAATCCATTTGTCTAGCTCCTGTGTGAGCCTGCAACACACTGAGTATCATGGCTCCTGATCTTCCCTCACAAAACTACAATTCCCACAATCCCTAGCTTTCCTGCTGTGAGTTTGTGCTTGTTCATGAGTATTGATGATTATTGATTGGCTGCATGATATTAGAGTCCAGGCACCCCCCCCCCTCTACTTGACACACTGAGCATTCTTGACCTAACAAAAGATCAGAACTACAGGTCAATGTCATGGTAACTTATGAGGAAACACAGTGGGTAGCGGAGGCAGAAAACTACTTTTATAACTTTAAATATGTGAAATTTACATTACCGTATTTTTCGCTTTTAAGACGCACCTAATGATAAGACACACCCCAGATTTTAGAGTAGGAAAATAAGAAAAAAATATTTTTCATCACACCTCATATGAGACCCCCCATAAATTTCAGGACATCACACCAGACCCCCATATCAGCCCTCCATGTCAGAACCCCATCAGCCCTCCATGTCAGACCCCCATCAGACCTAAGATCAGCCTATCAGCCCCCATATCAGCCCACTGTGCCCCCATCAGACCTCAGATCAGCCCACTGTGCCCCCATATCAGCCCACTGTGCCCCCATCAGACCTCAGATAAGCCCACTGTGCCCCCATATCACCCCATTGTGCCCCCATATCAGCCCACTCTGCCCCATCAGACCTAAGATCAGCCCACTATGCCCCCATATCAGCCCACTGTGCCCCCAATATCAGCCCACTCTACCCCCATCAGACCTCAGATCAGCCCATCAGCCTCCATGTTAGCCAACTGTGCCCCCATCAGACCTCAGATCAGCCCACCCAGGCCCATAAGTATAAAATAAAAAACTCTCTTACCTCTCCTGAGGTGAGAGAGTTTTTTTATTTTATCCTTATGGGGCTGGGTGGGCTGATCTGAGGTCTGATCATAATGGAAGCGCTCACTTGTATTCGCTTTATAAGACGCACAGCAATTTTCCCCCTATTTTTTTTTTTAAAAAAGTGCGTCTTACAAAGCGAAAAATACGTATTAGGTAGAGATGAGCAAATCTATTTGCCGCTTCATAGATTCGATACGAATCTACGCAATTTTCCACTCCAAAGCTAATCTGGATTTTTTCAGATTCGCTCCGTTCGATTCGAAAATGTTCTTAAAGCTTTGTACGCATACACTATGTACTTGTACGCTAATGCTATTTATAAGTTACTTTGTACGCTGATGCGTACGAATTCAGCTAATTAGCAAGCTTTTACTGTAAGTTCGTTATTCGTCCGGAAGTAGGCGCCAAAAAGCCCAGGAAGAAAGCAGTCACCTTACCTAGTGGGAAGGGCTTGCTCTGATTGGCTCATAGGCTCGGTAAGCCTGTGACATCAGTTGTGCTGCGACTGCTGAGATGAGTAGAAGCACTGTCTGTGAAGTTCTGAAGTTTCTGAACTGAATTGTGGTGTAATTGTTCTGGGCATCCATAATACATATCAGGGTTAGTGCAGGTCCAGTGCAGAGTCAGTGCAGGGCCAGTAATTAATCAGGCAGGGAGAGAGACAGGGAGAGAAATAAAGACCTGCAGGGTCACAGTCAAGTGAGAATCTCTGGCATCGAAAAGCAAAAGGGTTCCAGTTCCAGCCTGACCTCTAGCTCCAAAAAAAAGGAGAAGGTGGCACAGGGCAGCAGTGGTAAAGGACATGTAGCCGGAACTTCTACTTGTAGAATTTGTAATAATTGGCCACTGTTCCACCAGGCTAAACTACCAAGGCGGAAAATTGTAGTGGAGGAGAAAGTGGATGAGGTAGTGGAGTGGATGGCACACTCATCTCAATCACAGCCGGATGATGTTCTTTCTTCTGCTGATACAGTATCATGTAGTCAGGGGTCAGACTCAGAGCGTTCCTCCTGCTCCGCCATTCCGCTCCAGCAAAGCCTAGCGTCGCGCGTGCCTGCGTATTACGCAATTGCTAGACAATAGTATGCTGAGGATTCGTACGCAATTTGTATGCTCGTGCGTACGTGTTCACATAAGTAGCGTATCTTTAACAATTGTATGTTCGTTATTAGTGAGCGAATGTTTGCAGAACACTACATAATAACGTATGATTTGTACGCAGCTACGGCCTAATAGATTTGTACGAAGTACAAATCTTTTGAAAAATTTGATGAACATTCGGAAAAGCGAATTTTGGATGATTCGCTCATCTCTAATATTAGGTAATTTTGTATGTTGAATTAGTCTAAAACATAGGTTATATTTATGGTAACCTGAATACCCTTTTAAAATGAACCAGGCATGGATCCCACAGGACTTTTCCATACCTTGAGCAGATTAGAGAGGTATACCGGCCGCACCCAGCCATTGATATACTCCAGTGCAGTTTGTTCATTCTGTTTGCCATTTCCCAATGTTTTGGGGCCTCCCCAAAGAAAAATAAATAAATAAATAAATGTATAAAAAATAAATAAAACATAAATAAATAAATAAATAAAACACAAAAACAGTGTTGGCTACCTCCTCCTCCTCTTCCTCTTCCACCTACACTGCCCCTTCCACCGCCTCCTTAATCTCCAACTTCACTTGGACCGCTGCCTCCTGGTTCAGTATTATTTTATACTTTTTCTATTCTGTTATTTTGAGTTATTTTCCCATCCACATTTGTTTGCAGGGCAATTGTCCTGCTCTTACCCCTATTTTGCTTGCTTTTGCAGCCCTCTAGGCCTTAATATGACTATTTTACAGCTATTTTACAGCACCATTGACTTTTATGTGGTTCGGGTTCTTGGTCAAGTTCAGGTCAAGTTTGGGTCCCCGAACCGAATTTTGAACTAAAGGTCAGCTGAACTCATTGAACCTGAACATCCACGGGTCTGCTCATCCCTACTACTGATATGTACATGTTACATTTTTTTAAAAAAAGTATATGCATGCAATTGGGCCATGCTATCACACTGCTGTTGTTGGGTTCTGCTACCACTGTGATCTGCCAACATCTTATGCTGTATGCCACTACTGTTGCCCCCCTTCCCCACTCTGTCATGGGTCCACTATTGTCCCTGTTACTGCCATTTCTGTTGGCCCCCATACCCACTCTGTCATTGGGACACTATTGTCCAGTGATGAACTGTGATGTAAATAAATTACAACTGTCTGTAATGGTGACAGCACAGTACCTACAGAACAAATTAACTATGAATGTAGGTGCACTAGGACATAATGCACATAACAAAACTTTGCTCATCTCTAAAAAATGACCCTGCAGCATTCTTTCAAGTTTCTCATCTGAAAGTCAAAATCTGCCTTTAATTCAGCTTTCAAAGGCACTCTTGAAAATCTTACACTCCGATAGCTAACCTTTAAACTGTCTTATGTCATTATAAATATGTTTATTCATTAATTTGCCAGTAAGGCACAGATATAAATAAGCTACACATGAATGGTCCATAAAAACCTGCAGTTACTTTATACTACATATTTGAGTCTTTTATGTATTTATTAGTGCAAAAGAGAAATATGAAGTTATGTCTCATCAACTTAGTTACTGTATGTTGTGTACCACTATTTCCACTGGTGGTGTGTAACTAACTAGCCAGAATCAATAATAAGACTTTTGATGCCTGAAAATAGATTGACCTTATAAAGTCTTCACTTTTTCATTTAAAATGGTAATTATGTGACCCAGAAGCAGAGGTAACAATTGACTAGTGGTGCAACATATTGATATAGAATGATTTATTGTATATGTCAAGTAAATTGACCTTCCGTATGACATTCAAACACAAGAAATATTAGCATAAAAAAAAACTTATCTAAGGCTTTCTAAAATGAATTTATTAAGGGACAAAAGATAAAGTTAAAAAGACTTTGAAAATTATATATTATTATCGTGTAACTTGTCCATCAAGTACATATATGAACAAAACAAACTAATCAACCTCAAGATAATGCCTAAAATATTACTACTACTGAATATGTTTGTCCCCATTTTAAAAATATAGAATAACATCAAAATGTGTACACACTTTTCTCTTTATATAAGCAACAAATTCATTAAATAAAATGTTGTTTACCTTAATGAAGTTGTAAAATAAAGATTCAACAGTAATATGCATTATGTTATCAAGTCAACTACCTGGCTTAACAGAATATAACAGAACTTATTTGGTACAGAAACCATTGCTTGCAATTACAGAGGTCAGACGTAGTTCCTGTAGTTCTTGACCAAGTTTGTACACACAGCAGCAGGGATTTTGGCCCATTCCTCCGAAGTATGACGTTTCCACCCCCCCCCCCCATGCCTCATGGTTGGGAAAGTGGTCTTGGGGTTGTACAAATCCTTCTTCTTCCTTGAAACCCAGAAAGTGGAGGTGATACCAAAAAGTTCTATTTTGGTCTGATCTGACCACATGATTGTCTCCCATGCCTCTGAATCATCTGACAGGTCATTGGTGAACTTCAAACGGGCTTGGACATGTGCTGGCATGAGCAGGGGGACCTTACGTGCCCTGCAGGATTTTAATCCAACACAACGTAGTGTGTTACTAATGGTAATCTTTGAGACTGTGGTTCCAGCTCTCTTCACTTCATTGACCAGGTCCTCCTGTGTGGTTCTGGGCTGATTCCTAACCTTTCTGAGAATCATACTTACCCCACGAGGTGAGATCTTGCATGGAGCTCCAGACCGAGAAAGATTGACAGTCATCTTGTGTTTCTTCCAATTTCTAATAATTGCACCAACAGTTGTTGCCTTCACACCAAGCTGTTTGCCTATTGTCCTGTAGCCCATTCCAGCCTTGTGCAGGTCTACAATTATGTCCCTGGTGTCATTAGACAGCTCTTTGGTCTTGACTATGGTGTAGAGTTTGCAGTGTGATTCATTGAGTGTATGGACAGGTGTCTTTTATACAGGTAACAAGTTCAAAAAGATGTAATTAATACAGGTACTGACTACAAAGTAGGACAGATTTTTAAAGAAAAAGTAACAGGTCTGTGAGAGCCAGAATTCTTGCTGGTTGGTAGGTGATCAAATACTTATTTCATTCAATAAAATGCAAATTAATTATTTAAAAATCATGCAATATGATTTTCTGGATTTTTTCGTTTTAGATTCTCACAGTTGAAGTGTATCTACGATAAAAATTACAGACCTTTCCTCTCCATACTTTGTAGATGGGAAAACTTGCAAAATTGCCAGTGTATCAAATACTTATTTTCTCCACTGTATACAAAAAGGTCATTATTGATGTTAAGTATATAGTATTAGTGTTGTACTGTTGCTCTGTGTCAGAAACAAGTGAATCGATTCTAAACTAATTTCTTTTTGAACTTCACAAACTTTTCTCCTCCAAATTAACCCAAAGTTTCAGCAATTTGCTTCTGATGAATCTCACAGAAATGGTGCCCAGCACCATTTTACTAGGAAAGCAGTGGGAAAATGAAAGAAAGGATAAAGATGGATAATTCCATGACCCTGATAAGGGGGGAGACCCTGCCCTGAGTTTCTTCTGAGCAAGATTCTTCTGCTCAGAAGAAACATCATTTTATGTACATACACCTAGGGATGTGATAGGATGTGTTGTGTCTGACAAAAATGACACAAGCTATTAATCTGGCTACTAGAGACACTATATGGAGAGTGTAAGGAGAGAATAGAGATATAAATAAATTGATAGATTTTAGGGTTTAATCAGGGAAAGTTTAGTTGGCATAGAGTGGAGGGAGGAACTGGTTACTCTTAGCTGTGTCATAGTTCATACAGCTTGTTGGCAACTATGTTCTGCATTACAAACTAATTTTTTCTGTATATGGACAGCCAGGCAATTTTTTTTTTTGTGTGAAAACCCTGTTTCTACAGTTCATAGACTTATTGCCAGCACCTCATTAGCATACATTCTGCTGCAAATGCCAAACTCTGCAAAAGCTTCAATTTACTATTTGTAATTGAGCATTTTCAGAACATTTCAATGCATCAATATACCTGTGTTATTGAAAGCACTGTATTACTGCAAGATAGCGTTTAGTTATGATAAAGCTGCAAAGGTTCTTTACTGCAATAATGTAATTAGCATACCCATTTTAGTGTACATGTTTTATTACTTCCAGACACTGTGTAATTACAGCAAATACATATTACTGCAAACACTGCATTTATATACAGGTGCATCTCAATAAATTAGAATGTCATCAAAGGTTAAATTATTATAGTTTATAGAGTCATTACACATGTAGCCTTCTATGTCAAGCATTTATTTATTTTAATGTTGATGATTAGAGATGAGCGAGCATGCTCGTCCGAGCTTGGTGCTCGTTCGAGTATTAGGGCACTCGTAAGTGCTCGCTGCTCGGACGAGTATCTCACCATGCTCGAGGAAATGGCATCTCCCGCATTTTGAATTTTTGGCGCCTATAAACTGTGAGGCAGTGACAGGCCTCACGCTTCATAGAGGTCTGGAGGGGGTAGATATTCCAGTCCAAATCCTTATTCCACCACAGGTGAGGCCACCTGGGTGTAATTACTGCTGTGATAATCCAGCCCTCAGTGTCAGTCTAGGCAGAGGAGACAGGCTGAGGAGGCCTGAGAGGTTAGAGCCGGCGGAGGCTCTGTGTGTGTGGTCTCAGCCAGGAGGGCTGAGGGGCCACAAGGCTCTGTGTAGCCTGGAAGTTTGGGGGGCCCCGTGACCCTAGGAGAAGAGGGTCCCACGGTCACAGTCTGGAGGACTAGTGGACCATCTCCCCCCAAAGGTACGGTTGGAGTCACAGCCAGGAGGCTGCTGTACTGAACGGCTGAAGAAGCAGCACTTAAAGGCTGTGTGAACAGTGTCTTTATTTAGGTGAGTTAGCTGAACTATGTTTAGTCAGAGCCCAGCCGGGCAGGTGTTGTTTTTATGATTTGTTTTGGTGTGCTGGTGCCAATAAAACTGAGTTGGACCTGAAAACCCCCGTGTTATGAAGATATTGTGTGATGTTGACCCCCTGAGAGGATACGATCCCTTACAAAACTCAGCCAATCACAAGCCAGGAGACTCTGCGGTACACCCAGCATCACGTGGGGCCCTTACATGTCGATAGCAGGGGTTGGCTGGCCTGATCAGGTGACCCTGGAATATACTAGTGACTGCCCGCGGTGCTCGGCTCAGTCGCTGCCTGGATGTCGTTAGGGACAGATCTGCTGCGTTTCAGGGAGAGTGTTAGGGCCTGGATTTAGTTCTCTGTTAGGCAGGAGTGATCTCAAAAGAACCCAACAGCCCTTCTAAAGGCTACAAGACATCTCAGTGATACAAATCCATTTCATACAGCTGTGTGGAACCATTCTGTGTGTCACAGTTCAGCTGTCCATTCACCACAAACCACAATCCGTATTTTCTGTCCAGGTGACCTATACTGTAAGTCACGTAATTAAAAAGGTCTTTTGCTCTCACTGATATATTCTGCACGTCACGTTAAAAAAAAAAAAATAGTTTTTTTGTTGTTTTATCTCAGTGATACAAATCCATTTCATACAGCTGTGTGGAACCATTCTGTGTATCATAAACCAAATAGCCAAAGGCTATACAATTCTGTTTGTGGCCTCTTTTCATTTAAATAAAAAATAACTTTTATTTTTATCCCATTTAAAAATATGTTGATGGTGCTTTAATAAATAAATGTACTGTGTTTTAAAACTTAGAGAAGCGAAGGTATGTATTTTCCTTATTTTTATTTTTTATTTTACTTCACTTTTTCCTATATACACACACTAATATCTGGCAAGGGGGTTCTCCTGGTTTGTGGTTTTAGGGGGGTATATTATGTGCAATTTTTTAGTGTATTTCACTCTTCACACCAATTGCCACATGTGTAGTGATTGTTCACATGAGTTAATGGTGTTATTATCTTTCTCTATCGTGGTTATTGAAAATAAGCACTCTCTCCTCTTATCCCAATTCCTAACAAAAGGAAGGGAAAGATAGGGAAGTGCTATTGTTCTCAATCTCACTTATGTATTTCCCTATAAACACCTCTTTTCCATTCATATTCCCCTCTTTTCAGAGACACCACACAACCCAGGGTCCCCTCAAATCTGCCTCCTATTAGTTGTAAAGTTATACTAAGCTAGAAATGAGGGACGTCTGCAGTACATCCACTGTCTAGCTATCTATTCACCAGCGCTTCTCTGCCTAAAAAGATTCGCCTAGTGCTCCCCCGACATGTTTTGCAATATACATGGCGTCCTCAGGGGTATCGGAGCACCTAACCTTTTTTTTTTAATTTAAATGAAAAGATGCCACAAACAGAATTGTATAGCCTTTGGCTATTTGGTTTATGATACGTTGAATATATTCTGGGCCACAGAGGGTCTATTTTGTAAGTTAGAACCATTCTGTGTGTCACAGTTCAGCTGTCCAGTCACCACAAACCACAATCCGTATTTTCTGTCCAGGTGACCTATACTGTACGTCACGTAATTAAAAAAGGTATTTTGCTCTCACTGATACAGCTACTGTACATTACAAAAATCTCTGTGCGACATTTGTCTGGGTTGCACTTAAGCAGACCAAGTCTGCCTAATCTAATAGTTTCAGTGTAATTGCTCCATACTGCATGGTACGTAATAACATACGTAATTTTGCTCTAACTTATCCACCTATATATTAACTTGTTCAGATTGAACAAGTTTGTGGGTTTCAGTACAGCAGGCCCATTTTTTATTTATTTTTTATATATAATACACTTATATACAGAAAATGTTGAACCCCAGGGCTAAGGGTCGAGGACGAGGGCGTGAGCGTGGGCATTTAATTACTGCAGGGGGCAGAGGCCGTGGTCCTGGGCAGGGTGAGACAGTACCTGCTGATGAGGGAGCAGGGGAACGCCGCAGAGCTACACTCCCTAGCTTCATGTCTCAACTTACAGGGACACATGGTAGAGGACTGTTGAAACCACAACAGTGCGAACACGTGATGTCGTGGATTGCGGACAATGCTTCAAGTAATTTGTCCACCAGTCAGTCTTCCACGCAGTCCACCCACGTTACCCAAGGGAGCACTCCTCTGGCTCCTCCACCTCAACCTCCTTCCCCCCAGTCTGCCCCCTCCCAGGAAAATTTGGAATGCGATCCGGCATACTCTGAGGAACTGTTTTCTGGACACTTCCCAGAGTCACAAACCACTTCTCAGGTTGCTGCTGACCTCGTTCCCGATGCCCAAGTTTTCCAACTGTCGCAGTCTGTGGGTGATGATGATGACATTGTTGACTTAGTGGAAGAAGTGTGTAAAGAGGTGTCGGACGATGAGGAGACACAGTTGTCAGACAGTGGTGAAGTTGTTGTCAGGGCAGGAAGTCCGAGGGGGGAGCAGACTGAGGAATCGGAGGATGACAAGGTGACTGACCCAAGTTGGGTTGATAAGCCGAGTGAAGACAGTGCTTCTGAGGTGGAGGAGAGTTCTGCACCAGAACAGGTTGGAAGAGGCAGTGGTGTGGCCAGAGGGAGAAGCAGGGCCAGAGCTGGTGCATCAGCAGCAACTGTTTCATGTAGTAAAGCTCCAGTGGCGAGGCCTAGATGTTCAAAAGTCTGGAGGTTCTTTAAAGAAATTGAGGTTGACCGACGGACTGTGGTGTGCAAACTGTGCCACACCAGGATCAGCAGGGGTGTCACCACTACTAGTCTAACCACCACCAGCATGCGCAGGCATATGAGTGCTAAACAACCCACTCAATGGAACCAAGGCCGTTCACCTCCTGCAGGTCACACCACTGCTCCTTCCCCTGTGTCACTCGCTGCCTCTTCTAGTCACCCCCCTGCCCAGGACCCCGGCACGAGCACCTCCCACCAGAAAACCACACCTTCGCCTCCACGATCCTCCACGATCCTCCACAGCGTCCACCAATGTGTCCCTGCGCAGCGTTCAGCTGTCTTTACAGCAGACGCTGGAGCGCAAGAGGAAATACAGTTCCACCCACCCACATGCCCAAGCCCTCAACGTCCACATCTCCAAATTGCTGAGGCTGGAGATGCTGCCCTATAGGCTGGTAGAGACCGAAGCCTTTTGCAACCTCATGGCGGTGGCTGCCCCTCAGTATTCGGTCCCCAGCCGCCACTATTTTTCCCGATGTGCCGTCCCAGCCCTACACCAGCACGTGTCACAGAACATCATCCGTGCCCTGACCAACCCTGTTTCTCAGAAGGTCCACCTAACCACGGAAACGTGGACAAGTGCTGCCGGGCAGGGACACTATATCTCACTGACGGCACATTGGGTTAACTTGGTGGAGGCTGGGACCGAGTCTGACCCTGGGGCCGCTCATGTACTGCCCACACCGAGGATTGCCGGGCCTACCTCGGTCACGGTCTCTCCGACCCCTCCTCCTCCTCCACCTCCTCCTCCGAATTACCATCCGTGGGCACGGCGCCATCAGTCGGTAGCTCTAGGCGCAGCAGCAGTGCCGTGGGTAAGCGCCAGCAGGCAGTGCTCAAACTGCTGAGCTTAGGTGACGAAAGGCACACCGCCCAAGAGCTGTTACAGGGCATCACGGCGCAGACCAATGTGTGGCTGGCACCACTGAATCTCAAGCCAGGCATGGTTGTGTGTGACAACGTGCGTAACCTTGTGGCGGCTCTGCAACTCGGCAGACTGACACATGTGCCATGCCTGGCCAACCTGTTCAATCTAATAGTTCAGCGGTTCCTCAAGACATACCCCAATCTGTCTGATTTGCTCACCAAGGTGCGCCGCATCTGTGCGCATTTCCGCAAGTCGACCACAGATGCTGCCACTCTCAGGGCAGCGCAGCGCCGCCTACAACTGCCCGCTCATCGACT
>ONZH01012187.1:0-18560 GCA_900303285.1 Rhinella marina | reverse complement strand
GAAGTGGATCCAATTCACACCTGTAGTCGTCAATGTATAAGAAAAGACCAAGCTGCTCTTTTATTCAGAGGCAGTTAAATCCACCCACAAACCAATTCCAAATTAATCGATACAGCTACACATCAACTTTCAAGCAGGTTTTTTCTTATTCCAATTGAGACCCCTATTTGTGGTAAAAAAAAAGAAAGCACCAGTGGTGAAGTACCACAGACACAGAGATGCGCTTCACGCTTTAATGTACTTACAAAAGTAAAAACATCACAGACACGTCATAATATCAGCGTTTCTCCCTTGTGTCTCACCCAACCTAGGTTTCGCTTTTGTTTCCTCGGGGCTTACTAGTCGGTCCTCTTCCAAGTGTTTTATATACCCTGGCTTAATAACAGAGAGAGTCCTCCTCTTTATATGCTACATATTTTCCACAACTTAAAAACACTCCACTTAAATACAAATAGAACATAAAAACAATATCATAATCCCATCAGAATAGTTTCACAAGCCGCAATTTTTAAAATTACAAATTCACATATATATCTTAAAAAATCATAATACATATACAATATCAATTACATCTCTCATTTTACATCTATAAATTCTTTCCCATTTGTTTGTTTTTGGGACAACTTTTTTCTCCTTTCAGCACTGTAGGCCTGAACTGTCAGTGCCAGTTAGTAAGACTGACGGCACAGTCATGTGGCGCTGGGATAATGTAATCCTGCTCCTTTCCTGTGCATGCACACTCTTGAGGCTCCTAATGAATCACATTCAACAGCAGCCTCAGCACAGTAGACTTTTTGTAGATCATGACAACCAATGGTAAGTGTTTAGTTTTTCTCTCCTTTCCTAATTTTCATCTGTCACTATATGACAGCTGCTTTCATAGTAAATTGAATAGACTTTGACCTGTAATACTTCTGTCCCTGCCATGATGAGAGCTGAAAAACTGTTATCCAACAATTTCAAAGGCTACCCACAGCATATAGGAGATAATGGAACAGTTCACTGTAATAACGCATATACAGTGCCTTGCGAATGTATTCGCCCCCCTGGAACTTTTCAACCTTTTGCCACATTTCAGGATTCAAACAAAAAGATATAACATTTTACATTTTTGGTGAAGAATCAACAACAAGTGGGTCACAATTGTGAAGTGGAACGAAATTTATTGGATCATTTAAACTTTTTTTGTAATAATAAAACTGAAAAGTTGGGCGTGTAAAATTATTCGGCCCATTTACTTTCAGTTCAGAAAACTCACTCCAGAAGTTCATTGAGGATCCCTGAATGATCCAATGTTGTCCTAAATGACTGATGAAGATAAATAGAATCCATCTGTGTGTAATCAAGCCTCCATATAAGTGCACCTGCTCTGTGATAGTCTCAGGGTTCTGTTTTAAGCACAGAGAGCATCATGAAGACCAAGGAACACACCAGGCAGGTCCGTGATACCGTTGTGGAGAAGTTTAAAGCCGGAAAAGTTTAAATGATCCAATAAATTTTGTTTCACTTCACAATTGTGACCCACTTGTTGTTGATTCTTCACCAAAAATTTAAAATGTTATATCTTTTTGTTTGAAGCCTGAAATATGGCAAAAGGTTGAAAAGTTCCAGGGGGGTGAATACTTTCGCAAGGCACTGTACGTAGCTGCCTGGCCATGATGTGAGCTTAAGCACATGTGCAGCTTTGTGTGATCCCACAATCCCATCCACCAAAGATGCCAAGACTTTCTTGTGCAGTGAGCAAGCGCAGCCAACACTGCTGGATTGCAATGGTGGCCATAACCCTAACAATTAGCATTCTACAATGGGCTACAGAAATATATATGCTGGAGAGGACACAACCTGGAAAAAAAGACCATATTAGTAAGTTGATTATCCGAACTTTGTATGCATGATAAAATCATTATATGAGGTTTCAAGAATTCATCTTGTTTAATGCAAAGGTTAAAATTGTAGAAATATTTTATTTCTTCAGCATTATTAGAATAGTTGACAGGAAGACATGTTTTCTGGCATGCTTTTTTATTGCAGTATTGTTTTCTTAAATACAGTAAGTTGGCTTATACCAAGCACTATATTTTCATAGGTGTGTAAAAAATGAAACAAGATATTAATCAAAAGAAAGGTGCACATTTGTCAGCGACCTGGAACGTGAGACCATTTTGAAAGAAACCAACCATCTGAGCATTAACAAGACAATTGAGGAATTTTAACAATAGGATCCGAAACAGGAACACCTGTACTCTACAATTGAGCAATTTGGCGAGAAATTTCAGTTGTAGTATTTTTTCCCCAGAGAAAGCAATCAGAGATAAGCTTTTGTTTCTTTAACTGCCCAGCAAGAATGAAAGTTACACTGTAAGAAATATCGAACATCAGAGTTTCTTTTAGATTCCTAGCACATAAAGCACTAAAATAAGAAATCCTGTATCATGAACCATCCCTAAAGACTTTATTACGCTGACCAAATGTCAGACAGATAATTGTTAAGGAGTGTGTGTAGTAACACTTGCTACTGATGATCTGGCAGTGTAATACTGCCACAAATTACCCGATAACAGGCCAAACATTCGTTCATCAGGCAAATTTTAAGCTGGTTTAAAAATCATAATTTGCCTGCTGCATATCGTGCTGTGTAATCAGGGTATGCTGCCGGCAAACAATGATTCTTTATGGAGACAAGCGATGGCATTAGTGATTGCTTCTCATCATACAGTGGAGGAGATCACTGCATGTAATACCTCCACTAACAAGCAGGCAATTGTGTGGAAGGAAAGCTTCCTTCCCGACAATTGCCTACAAAATCTTTTAATGTGATACAGCCCTCATGTATATGTCAGGTTTGCTTCTAGTAATTATTAATTTTGTAGTTGGTAATGCACACGTGTCATTTGCACGGCAAAGCAAAGCATATACACCCTATGCGCTATTGTATGGTGTCTGTGTATGGACTACATTTTAAAGCTGGTCTCCTTTAGAAGCATTGTTTCAAAATAAGAGTACTTTTGTGGTGTGGTATTCAAAGGATTTTCCCCTGTATGATATTGAAGGCATGCCAGTATAGTAGGACCCCCTTAGACAGAGGTTTTTTGAAGTTGTAATTTGCATGTGTATGGAGACATATTCATTTTACAGGGGGATTTTAAATTTAAAATAATTCAGAAAAATCCATCAACAGAGTACAGGCTACCATTTACAACAACTTGTGTTCTATAAATGGCAATAAAAAAGGTAAAAAAGCATGGATTGTATCTTTTTGCTTTACCAGCACATTTCATATATTTTCTCAGCGTAAATAATAGTATACCAAGCTCCAATCTACATAAAATTCATTAGGCATTAGAATACGGTTTGATCAAAATGCATAGGTCCACTCATCACGCCAATGTTGCCTCTATTAGTGGGTACCTACTCTACATTGGTGCAGTACCACATAGCGCTGCAATGCCACACCAGCAGGTGGAGCGACCCAGTCATCCAACAGAACCCCTTCTGTCAGACTAAGCCCCCCTGGCACTCGGCAGCACCAACTCACAGGCACAGCACAGCAGCAATATTAGCTGCCATACAACACTGCACCATGTGTGTTCCATAAAAGCACTGCAGACACAAGCTAAATCCCAACAGCGCATCCTGATAGTTTATGTGAAAACTGTGCTGGTGAAATACATATTGATATAAGTTATATAAGTTGCTGCAGAACAAGCTCAGGAAATGTGAACAGGCCCACAAACTGGAGGTTATCATCACAATATCCTTGCCTTGTAAAGGGAGAGATTATGATGACAACATAAGGTTGGAGAATATCTATGTATGATCACTATGATTCTTTTCCTCTTAAAACCAAACCACTAGAATTATTTCATCGTCTCATGACAGTTCCAAGCATTCCTTTCTTTTTGAATTGTGCCATAAAACGAGTATGCTGTTGTAACCTCACAGTTTAAGAACAAAATACTGTAGATACCAAACTATTAAAGAGATGAATGCATGATTTATGGGCTAAATATGCTTCATAGGCAAGTGAATCATCACCATTACTAAAAATCCTGTCTTCTGGCTGGAATGAATCAAGGTAATCCTTCTAACAAGGACCGTAAAATCAAAACATTCCATAAAATACCACAGTGAAAATAAATCACCGTAGCAAAGCTGAAATGATCATTTATGTATGTTAGACACACATGACCCAATTAAATCCTAAAGCATATCTTTTATTTCAAATAATAGAATAAGTTGCCATATATGAATCCTTGAGATATAGCACTATATCTGACCATTGTATTGGGCATTTTATCAGTTTGCTTTTATGCAATCTACATCTATAATTTTCAGTTGTCAGTGAGCTAATCATGTCTTCTCACAGAATACACATTGAGACAGTTGATCATAGAATACGTATGTAGACAATAGATTCTGCTCCTAAAGGGTGCTGTCACATGTTCAGCCCACAACATTGACATATATAACTACAGGTAAACACAAACTTTGACATGTTATGCTTTGTCATATTAGAAAAATTCCCAAAATTGTCCCTTATCAGGGGCAGATGGTGCTTAAAAACACACAGTGTTAAGGAAAAAAACAACAGATTCTTGGGGGCAAGCATCCAAAAAATTTTCCCCGTTTGCAGACAGGTGTTATTGTCAGAAGAAGGAGAGGCTCATTCTGCACAAGCATTCTAAATACATATCTTCTTGTGAGGTTTGTGCTTGTTCCAAGACCCTCAGGGCATGTCCCATTGATGAGCTTTGTCCTTTACCCATTGCCAAAAGGTCATGGTTTCACTTTTGTATGAATGTCATCACTTACAGCATTTGCCACCTTCACAGGGGAAACAGTTGTCTGGTTGGTTGTGGATAAATTTAGCAAGATGTGCCATTTTGTACCTCTCAGCTATTGCCTAATTCTAAAGTGTTGTTGTCACGGGAGGCCGGTGACGCGCTCCCTCCGCGCAGCGCCACCGGACCTCTCCGCCCCCTAGAGACGAGCAGTAGGGAATTGAAGTGCTGGTCTGGTCAGCCAGCACTTCATCAGTTAATTATTTTGTTGGGTTTTTAGCCATGTGGTGCTGATCACACCACATGGCTACTTTGCATATTGTTTTGACAGCATGCTCCGCCTCAGGTCATGTGATGCTGGCCACATCACATGATCCTGGGCGGGCTATTTAAAGATGGCAAATGCCTTTCACTTTGCATGTTATTAGTTGTTCTGGTGCAGTGCTTGTGTTTATTCCCTGAGATACATTCTGGTTTTCCTGACTCCCGGCTTTCTGACCTCGACTTTGATTTTGCCGCCTCCTCTAGTTTTGACGTTCCCTCCAGGTTTGACTCGGCTTGTTGACTATTCTCATATTGTGTTTGTATTGTTCTGTGTTGTTCATCTCGTATTTCCCTTCCCTACCTTCACTTATACAGTATAGGAACTGTCGCCCAGTTACGGTTGGCTACCTAGGGCCTATACTGTAAGTAGGTAGGGTCAGAGGTGGGGTACAGACAGGGCTCAAAATCCCCTGTGTTCCTGTCATGACAGTTGTCTTCTCTATTCATTGATCATGTAGTACAGTTGCATGGTATCACTGAAGACACTGGCCCTGATTTATTATGTCAAATCACAAAATAGGGCTTTTGGGACTAATTAGGCTTAAAAAAGACCTTTCACTGGTCCTGACATTACAATATTAGTTCCTGGCAGTGTAGGGAATGATTAGTAGATATCAGAGCTTTTTTTTTCTCCCTGGCTGTGATGCGCTCCATTGCGATTGGCAAGGGAGAAGAAGACACCTTTGCTACTAATTAGCATACAGGACGGCAAAATTGAACAGGGGACACAGTTGGGAAAAGGAGAAGCCAATCTGTAAAAAAAAGGTGCCTTGATATCTACTAATCATTCCCTACATTGCCATTTACTAATATTGAAATGTCTGGACCAGTTAAAGGTCCTCTTTAATTGTGCCAAATTTTTGTGACTTTTTGCATTTTTATACTATTCACATCATTTTTCAAATATGGATGGAAAGTGAGTGTGGTTAGGTACTCCAGATTCACTCCAGATTTTATCATTAAGACTTAAAAAGTCACACAAAAAATCTGAATCTCAATCCAGCAGAAAATATAGTTGTAGCCCAGGTCTGCTGTTCAAGATCTTGTAGAATCAGGATCAATTGGATAGATCCAAATCCAAAAGAACTTTTAAATGGATGTTTTTTATTATTAAATAAATAAATATAACAAAATAAAAACAGAGAGTAGTAATTCACCCAGATGAGTATGGAATCCATAATTCGGGAGATCTGGAGATGGCAGAATTTGTAAGATTTTGCTATAAGCACTCATTACAGTTGTACCAAAACATGAACAATTTAGGGCGGGTTTGTATTGGCGTTACGGAATTCCATTATAGGTTCTGTTATAACAGAGGTAAAATGGAATATAACAGAATTTTAGGATGGAATGCAAAATGGAAGCCTATACATGACTATAGGGACACATAATGGTTCAGTTTGGTTCCGTTATACATGATGGAGAAAAATAGTACTATGGACATAATAGTCCTTTGTCTAAAAAAGGTGAGCCAACTTTACAGTTTGTTGCTTCAAACTTGCCTACCCTATTAGTGCCTTTCTGTTGTTCTTTCTGTCTAGATTCCAGTAGAAGGGTAGAATAGGATTATTGGAGTAGCTTTTCTAAATAAAAATTTCAGGTTTAAGGATAAGATGCTTTAATGTTGGTTTTGCATTTGTTTAGTTATGTGTGACTGTGCTTTACCTGGTCTGTCTGTCCATTATTTAGGACAGATTGTCCAAACAGGTAGGGATAGTGGTGTGTATGAATGTACAGGACTGCCTTATTTCCTAACTAACATGACAGCGCATGTACAAAAACAGGCAGACATTCCCACTCCCCCGTTAAAGCATTGTTTTTGGACGTTTATGCAGAAAGAACCACTCTTTCTTTTCATATGTCTGTGCATTAACAGAGGCAGGGATCTGTCACCATTGAGGCATGATTTTTGGATGCTTGGTCCCAATTTTAAACACCATCCACCCTTGATAAAGGAAAATTTCTCGAAGCTTTCTAATATGAAAAAGCATAACACATGACGGTTCAGCGTTCTTAAACACAGTGTGCAATAGTGTCCAACATGCATTTATCTATAGCTGCATTATGTCAGTTTCTCTCTGACATTATTTGCCATTGCTATCATTGCATTCCAGAGTTTAAAAGAGGGGGTGGAAGGGAAAAAAAAGAGTAAACATCAGTAAAAATGAAAACAAAAAAGGTATAAAAATATAACATCTTTTTATTAAACAAAAATCTGAGTCCTATGAGACTAGATGGTTTTCTACAAGGAACAAAAAGTGGTAAGCTATATAAATTTTATTGTTTCTTCCTCAAATGTTGCTCTGCTGAAACAAGAAAATTAACATTTTCTTGCCACCTTGTGTTTTAGTCATTTATATCAGGAATCTTGGCTATAAGGCTTAAAGATTAAAAAAAAAAAAAACTATTGCACATTATAACAAGTTTCCTAAACTTTATAGCAAATGTTCAGTTGTGTAATTAACCCCTTCCCGACCAGCGCCATAGTGCTAAGGCGCGCTGATCGGGTGGGTGCAAGAGCTGCGTCCGCATGATCAGCGGCGGGGATCCGGCTGTGCCCAGTAGCCAGAGCCCTGCTGTATGCATCGGCATTGGTGAAAACACCGATGCCGCTGCATTAATCCTTCATGTGCCGCCGTCGGTGGGAAGGGGTGTCCATCGGGTTTCCACGCTGCTGTGACGGGGACCCGATGGCTTAGATGGCAGCCGGATGCCTTCCATTGAGTAATACACTGACAGCCAATGCATTACAATACAGAAGTATTGTAATGCATTGTAAAGGGGATCAGACACCCAAAAGTTAAAAAAGTAAAGTGAAAAAATAAAGTGAAAAAAATAAAGTTTTACAAAAAAGTTTCAAGTTAAAAAAGGTGTCCTTTTCACAAAATAAAGTAAAAAAAATAAAAAAATAGGGAAAAAAAGGGAAAAATATACATATTAGGTATCGCCGCGTCCGTATCGACTGGCTCTATAAAAATATCACATGATACAACCCCAAAGAAAAAAAAACAGTGCCAAAACAGACATTTTTTGGTCACCTTCCCTTGTAATAGCAGGCGATCAAAAAAGCGTATGTACCCAAAATGGTACCAATCAAACCGTCATCTTGTCCCGCAAAAAATTAGACCCTACCTAAGACAATCGCCAGAAAAATTTAAAAAATACGGCAACAGAAAAAAATATTTTATTTTGTTCAAAAATGCATCTAATGTGTAAAACTTTCCAAAAATAAAAATGGTAGACATATTGTGTATCGCAGCGTCCGTAACAACCTGCTCTATAAAAATATTACATGAGATGGCCCCCCCAGGTAAATGCTGTAAAAAAATTAAATAAAAAATTATGCCAAAACAGCTATTTTTTTTCACCTTGACTCACAAAAAGTGTAATACCAAACAATCAAAAAGTCTTATATACTCCAAATGAAAACCAATGAAAACGTCACCTCATCCCGCATAAAACAATAACTCAAAAAAATAAAAATCTATGGCTCCCGCAAACCAATCCATCAAAATCTGTGCTGCAAAATCCATATGGCGCTCCTTCTGTTCTGAGTCCTGCCATGTTCCCCCACAGCAGTTTCCCACAACATATGGGGTGTTACCATATTCAGGAGAAAATGAGGAACAAATATGGGGTGCTTTTCTCCTGTTACCCCTTGTGAAAATGAAAAATTTTGGGCTAAAGCAACATTTTATTGTAAGAAATAAAACTTTTAATTTTAACACAGCCAAGTGTTTCCAAAAGTTTTACATTTTTTGAGGGTTTCCACTGTAGGGGTACGTCAGGGTCTCTCAATTACAAAATGGTGCCTAAAAACCATTCTAGCAAAATCTGCCTCCAAAATTCGTATGGCGCTCCTTTCCTTCTGACCACTGCCACAAACCCATAGAGACGTTTACCACCACATATGGGGTATTTCTGTAAACTGCAGAATCAAAGCAATGTATATTGAGGTTTATTTTGCTGTTAACCCTTGCTGTGTTGCAAGAAAAAAATTATTAACATGAATAATCTACCAAAAAAGTGAAATTTTGAAATTTCCCCTCCATTTTCCTTTATTTCCCAAAAGTTTTATTAAATGTAATAAAATGGCAACAGTATACAATGCAAACTTGTCATTTAGCTTGTACAGACGTGACCATGACATCTCGTAATACATGGCATCTATTTCACAAAAAACATTTTCTTATAACATGCATATGTATTCACTTGACAAGTGCAAAAGCAATAAGTAAATGTTTATAGTATGTATTAAACATAAATACAAAACAAAATAATAAAGGAAGGGGAACAAGCAAGGAGAAATAAAACCAACCTATTAAGCCTTGCAAACATAACTGGTGCCGAGGTTTGCTGTATGGAAAAAGGATATTAAAAGAAAAGGTCTTGAAGAAGAGCTTTAAGGAGAGTTTACAGTCGGGTGTTTTCTAAGCCATTTAGCCCAACACTTTAAATATACATCATATTTACCTCTACATGAGGCCATTGTACCTTCCATTGTGCAGTTGTATTCCACTCTGCGGATAATATCATTAACTGTAGGAACCTGAACAGAGTGCCAATGCTTTGTAATCAGTATTCTAGTTGTCATCAGGACATGAAAAATAATAGTTCTATCTAACCTGGGTATATTTGTAAGACCCACGTGCAATAAGCAAAAAGCCGGATTGTTGGGAACATCAAAACCCAGTGTGTCTTTTAAAAGAGATAATGACTCTTTCCACACCACCGTGATGCCTTCACAATCCCAAAAAATATGTTTGATATCTCCTACTTCCTTTTCACATCTCCAACAGGTTGCGGATACTTCTGGATATATCAGAGCTAAACGAGATGGGGTCATATACCATCTATACAGCATCTTGCGGAATGATTCTAAGTGGGTAGCACAGGATGAGAACTGCTTCGCTGCTGAAAACACTGTAGGCCACATTTGAGTGTCTTTAGGGTGTTCCAATTCTTTTGTCCATTTCACCAGTCCAGACACAATATCTTTAGCCTCATGCTCTAACAAGAATTTATAAATCTTAGACAGACCCTTAGCACAAGTTGATTTACCAAAATAAAATAACTCAAAAGCTGGGTTGTCAACTTTCGGGACTGGTGAAAGAGAGTTAAGAAACAAACGTAATTGTAGAAATTTATAGAATCCTTTAGTTGACACTTGAAAAGAATTAGTTATTGTAGAATCCTAAATTTGCCGTATTACAGTGGTTCCTGCAGCTTTCCAATCTGCAAAGGACACATCTGTGTAAGTAATTCCATCATATCCAAAGAAATAGTAGGAATATCCCAGGATATTAAATTGTTTCCTTTAATCATTTTTGTCCATGAGATAAAGCTGGCTTTCATTGGCGGTGAGTGGGAGTTGATTGGGATGGGTTGTATGAGATTTGCTTTTAAGTAATCTCTTAGGGTAGTATGACCCAACATTTCTGATTCTAGTTGTACCCAAGGGGGGGCATTTTCTTTCATAAGCCAGCATCTGGTTTGATCAAGTAGTGCTGCATGATACCTTGTACAACAGATCTATATAGTGTAGAACTGGCTACCCTGTGTCTTTTGCGATTCCAGACAAAGGTATTTATCAGGGATTGCAATTCCTTTATATATTTTTTTAGAAAGAGTTGTAGGGACATTTCTGAATAAATATAATATTTTAGGCAAGATCATCATTTTAACCACTGCTATTCTCCCAATCCATGATAATTCCACTTCAGAATAGGCCGCTATATCATCTTTAATAATTTAACTAATTTGAGGGGTGTAATTGTGAGAATGAAGATCTTTAGAAGGATATGTAAGAGTTATCCCCAGATAAGGCAATCCTCCTTTTTTCCAATTAAAATGATACTGAGAGGCTAATTGGGAAGCTACTGAGGGTAAGAGTCCCATGTTTAGAATAAGGGATTTGTTGGCATTAAGCTTGTAATAGGAAATTTCACTGAATTTCGACAAGATATTCATAGCTGCGGGTAGGGATCTCTGGGGGTTAGTCATCGCTATTATGACATTGTCCGCAAACAATCCTATTTTGTGCTCTGTTCCATTGACTTTTATACCAGAAATCTCAGTAGAAGCTCTAATTAGCTCTGCTAACGGTTCCATGACCAAAGTGAATATTAAGCGGGAAAGGGGGTATCCCTGCCTTGTTCCATTAGTAATGGAAAAAGCTTCCGAGAGGTGTCCAGAGGCTAGTACCCATGCTGAGGGGGTTGAATATAAAGCTAAGATAGCCCGCTGTGCAACACCAAAAATCCCAAATTTGTTCAAGACTGCGCTCAAATATCCCCAATGGACCCTGTCGAATGCCTTCTCCGCATCAAGAGATAGCAGCAGAGAAGGCACCCGACAGGCCTCTGCCCTTCACACTAGGCCCAGAAATCTCCTGGTTCCATCCACTGATTGCCTCCCCTGGACAAACCCTACCTGGTCTCCATGTATCAATGAAGGAAGAACTGTAGTTAGTCTAGTAGCTAAGATTTTAGCATATAGCTTCAGGTTGGTGTTTAAGAGAAAGATTGGGCGGAAATTTTCTGGTTTATCCGGTGACTTCCCTGGTTTGGTTAGTGCAACTATTGTGGCAGAGAGCATTTGTTCAGGAAAAGATCCTGAGTTACATACATAGTTGAACATTTTATGAAGATACGGTGTTAATAGAGGGGCAAACTGCTTATAGTAGTCATTAGAGAGGCCATCTGGACCCGGGGTTTTGTTTGGTTTTATGGATTTTATTGCAGCAGATATTTCAGAGATAGAAAATTCTGCTGAAATACCTTCTAATGAGCTCACGTCTAAAGCCGGTAACTTCACAGATGCAAGAAATCTTTCAATGGCACCCCTGTCAGGTTGTGGGGTAGAGTCATCCTTATTCAAGTTATATAGACTGGAATAATATTGTGCAATGGTATCTGCTAGGGATGAGCGAACTTTTGAAAAGTTCGGTTCGTTCCGGTTCGGCGAATTTGCTTGAAGTTCGGATTCTTACGAACCGAACCTAAAACGAACCTTGCTATAACGGCTGAATAATTGCTGCAACAATAATGGGAGTCTAGTAGGGTATAGTTTCGTTTACTTGCAGTTGCTATTACAATGAAAAAAGTAGAAAAAATCAAAGTGACTTCAACAACGGCGATGCAAAATATACGCATATTTGAGAATTTAAACTAATGCGTACGCTAATGCGAACATTCCTACTCAAGTAACGAACATACAGTGTAGCGTTGTCCATGGTACGCTACTTAACTATGTACGAATTAGCGTACAAATACACTGCGTCTGCAAACATTCCTACTCAAGTAACGAGCATACAGTGTAGCGTTGTCCATGGTACGCTACTTAACTGAATATGTACGCATTAGCGTACACATACACTGCGTCTGCGAACATTCCTACTCAAGTAACGAACATACAGTGTAGCGTTGCCCATGGTACGCTACTTAACTATGTACGCATTAGCGTACAAATACACTGCATCTGCGAACATTTCTACTCAAGTAACGAGCATACAGTGTAGCGTTTTCCATGGTACGCTACTTAACTGAATATGTACGCATTAGCGTACAAATACACGATAATGCGAACATTCCTACTCAAGTAATGAACATACAGTGTAGCGTTGTCAAAGGTACGCTACTTAACTGAATATGTACGCATTAGCGTCACGAACAGGATGAGTCTGAAGTGCCTGTAGCGTTAAGGCCACAGCTCAACCATCCCTAAAACAGACTTTAAACTAATAGCCTTTTATCTACAAGGCCAAAGAATTAGTCAGAAAACCTGACAGATGTCTACAGAAAAATGACTTTGACACAGTTGCTGCGGTGCAGACGGCGCAAAACGCTGCGCGCCGGCACCAGCAGAGTTAACAACGCCATTTTCTCACTAGTGGCGCAGCTTCTTCATGCTGAAGCAAAGAAACCGCCCCCTCAAGAGCGAGAAAACCATGGCACGCCCCCCCTGTAGCGCAGGAAAATCCAATCCAGCCCGCCAGGAACTTGCTGTGGGGAGCATTGAGAGCGAAGACTCAACCCCCTTAGCTCCTCCTCCATCTCCTGTTTGCATGAAAGAGCAGAGAGTTAACAAGATGGCGTCCTGTCAATGAGGTCCTAGTTGGGGAGACATGGTGTGGGGCACCTATCCCTACGAACCTGAACCCCGAGGGGAAGAGATTACCCTGGGTCAGCTGAGTCTGAATACCCGGCGGAAGGAGAAACCTGACGAGACCGTCCCGCCGGCTGCGGCAGCTGGAGTACCTGCCACCACTTCTAATTTGGTGGAGGGAACAAGAGAGACGGCTGGAGGATCCGTACAGAAACCTTCATATGTACAGACTAAGAATGTCCCCGTCGGCGCTCTAGAAGAGAAACGCAAAGCGGTGGCTGGAGTGACCCCGTCGGTGAGGCCCAAGCCGGATGACCTGAGGCAGAACCTCATTGTACCGGCGGAAGTAACGAGAAACGTCTACACCTGCACACATTTGGGTGTAGAAATGTACCATAAGATCCAATAGGGCACATAGACCTGTAATTCCCCATCTCCTGTAGTGGGCCCCCCTAATTCCTCCTCCCTTAAAATTGGACTTCAAAAGAATTAAAAATAGGTGACCAAAAATTCTGGTTAAGCTAAGATTAAGAATAAAATAAAAATAGCCTAAGAATAAAAATAAATACAAAATAAAAATAAAAAATGAAAACTAAAAAATAAAATAATCATTAAGGGATCAAAATAATACATAAAAATAAAAACTAAAAATAAAAAATAATAACAACAAACAAATGATAATAAATAATAAATAATGAAAACTAAAAAATAAAAAATAAAAACACCAGTAATAATAATACATATCATATATATGTTTAAATAAAAATAAATTATAAAAATAAGATAATAATAAAAATACACAAAAATATAAGTTAGACAGTGAATGTTTATAATGTCAGTTCTTTAATTATTATTTTTTATTATTTTTTTAAAAAAAAGGTAAGTAGTCAACTGAATGTCAAGATTTCTAAAGCCAATAAGCCATATATAAATAAAATGGAAAATTGCAATAATTAGGCTGAGTTTATTCCTCCTAGTTAAAATATAAATAGTAACTGTTGAGAATGTGAGAGAGGTATCAAATGGTGATAATGGTAAATAAAGTAGATAATGTAAATAAATTGATATAGCTAATCATGAACGACTTAACATCGTCTATGCAATCTAGTAGGGAGGAAATAAAAAAGGAAAAAGAAAAAGATCCAATTGACACTGCAGGTAAATGCAGTCAGCAAAGTGAGCAGAGAAAGTTTCGAAGTTCTGACGCATGCGCAATGATGGAACAAGGTGAAAAAGTTTCTAAGTTCCAGCGCATGCGCAGTAGCAGAACAGAAAAGAAATATACTAAGTATATGTGCATGCGCGGGACTTGGGTACCCTAGCGAGGAAACGAGCCAAGAGGAAAAGCTAGGAGGTGGTATTTTAAGGGAGGTAGGTAGCGATTGGAGGAGGAAATTTGGGTGGTGTGTACGTAGGAGTGGGGGGAAGGTCGGTAAAAGGGGAAAGGTATCAGGATTGGTCAATGCCGGGAAGACTAAACCCGGGAGGCTATTTAAGAGCCGGGCAACGCCCACAAATCAAGACTGCCCGATACCCCTGAAGACGCTACGTAGTAGCGAAACATGTTGGGGGCAGCTATTGAAGGGTTTTTTTAGGAGACAGTGTGGAGCAAAATGAAATAAGTGAACAGAGCTGAAGATATATTAGATGCAGTAAGGCTGGAGCCAGCGCGCGGCTGCCAGCAATCTCTGTCAAATATGATACATACCAACTAAGCAAATCAAGCAAAACAAACACACTGCTAATTTTAAACAGGGTTGTTTATTAAATAATTTTAGGTATAACATAAAATAAAAGTTATGTCTTAATGGAATAAAGGTGACATGGGTGCAAGATAGGCTTCTTGGGTCTTAGACTATATGTCTTAGACCATTTGTAAATAGAATATATGTGAAAGCCTTCACCAATGTTAAGGGTTCATTGAAACTGAACTAATTGGTTCAATGTGGAGCGCGGGGTCGGGTTCCTTACGGACGAAGAGACGTTAGTGGAGTACTATGTCAACCGCCGCTCCATCAAGAGGCCGTACCTCCCTCCATCCCAGCATAACCTCCACGCCGGTGACTTTGTGGAGTATACCCCAATGAAAAGTCTGCAAGGCCCCTTCGCCACCGGAGTGAGGGTGATCCCGCGACCCCGAAGAACAGAGGAGCCCGCAGAAGAGTGGGAGGAGCCATCGCCAGCGACGGTCACCGCAACTGCTCCGGTGCCTCAAAGCCGAGAGAGAGAAGGCCCCAGCGTATTGGGACCAAGAACCCCAACCAGCGGGCCGGAGCCTCTCATCCCCGGGTTACCTACGCTGACAGCGTTCCAGGTGGGTCAAATTACGGCCAGTAAATTCATCTTTAATCCCCTGGCCACGAACCACCTGATGCAAGAGGCACCAGCAGCAC
Source organism: Rhinella marina (assembly GCA_900303285.1). Classification (NCBI taxonomy): domain Eukaryota; kingdom Metazoa; phylum Chordata; class Amphibia; order Anura; family Bufonidae; genus Rhinella; species Rhinella marina. Next base: position 2,956 of record ONZH01012187.1, on the reverse strand, counting down.
AATCTGTTGCCAGGGGTAGGCCTCTGGCTGTCACTCTACGATGTGGGAGGGAACACCACACCGAGCATATATACCGAAACACTACAGAGTTGAGGACCGGATCAGCAGGTAAGGAGCCAGCGGCAAGGAATACCACTGAACCAAGTGCACCGGAAACACCAGGAACCAAATCCAGAGGGCAGAAACCCAGTGAGCCCCGTTCTTCACAGAGCCCCAGATGGTAGGGATGCACTTATCCAAAACTCACTGGCTGCACCTCCAGGATGGTCCTGGTGCACCTGGCAGCTTACCTGCGGATACTGCTGGAAGAAGCACCAGCAGCCCATACACCAAAGACTGAGCCCAGGCACATGTACTGGAACCCGAACACCTAACAGGACTCAGTACACACAACACACCCAGGAACCAGCTCACCAGCAACAACTCACAGTTTCGCTGTTCCCCCTCCGGGGAACCCTGGAGCCCTCTCACCGAAGGCACATCCATACAGGGAATGTCTGGACACCATGTCAGAAGACACATGGCAGTCACAGACCAAACACCCACCCGGACAACACACAACATAACCGGGATACGGGAAGGGGATGAGAGGACCTCGGCAAGACCTCGATGACATATTAGGTGGCCACAAGGACTGGGCAGATGGAATCCCAGGAAAGGTGCATAGCTCCAGCACCAATGGAGGCAGGAGCACAACTAACCCACCAGGCTAGCAACAACAGAATAAAAGCACCTTGTGACCACACCCAGGTCAATATGTTAACCCCATGAGAACCAGACAGGGAAGGAGGGAAGTATGCAATAAGGGAACATACCAGCAACCAAAACTACACGTTGCCCCTGGCAACCACGGCCTACTACCGCAGCCAGAATGCCAGGACACAAACATGAGCAACATGGAAGCCGTGTCACGGAGAACAACCGAGACACCACCAATTTACACGTTGCCCCTGGCAACCAGCATACAACCAAATCCAGAATACCAGGGCACAAACATGAGCAACATTGAACACGTGTCACGATAACCACACGGTACGTGACACTGGCTGAGCCTCTTAAACCTGAGGTTCTGTCACCAGTGACCCTGGCAGGAGCATCCGGGCTTTACAGGGTCCATTCCCAGATGGCTGCCACCGTCACCAGTCTGACCACTGGGACCCTGCCCAGACCGGTGCCACAATTATCCTTGAGAGGACGCTGGGGAAAGGCCGCAGCCTACCATGAGGCCTACCAGAGGCAGGAGCGCCCTCTCATGTCATTCAGCTCGAGCAGCAGCGAAGAGGAGCTGGAGGCTTTCCACTAGAGGGAGCCCCAACTACACCTATAAAGAACAACAGGACTAATGGGAGCCACCACGTGGACTGAGCCTTGAAGGGTGAGAGCCGGTTGGCTTTATTTTATGTTATTGTTGCCCTGTTTGGTTCTCCATCCAGAGAGACACGTGTGGCTGGACTCCCCCCATCAGCAATATTCCAAGTTGCGCCATGTTTGCGCACCATATCCCTTTTCCCCCCTTCTCAGGTTGTTGGGAAATCACTTTTAAAAGGGTTTGTCAAGAAACCTTTTCTGCTATTTTAACCTATTTTATTACCCATGTGGATTACAAATTTCAATTGAATTTGGGTCTTTGTTAAAGCTACCAGCCAAAGAAGAAGAAAAGATGGACTGGAATGTAACCACAGATGTCTTATATTATGCCTTTAATATATTTGCACTTAAATGTTTGCACAAATATTTTAGCTTTTTAGCAACGTTCAAGAATATTGCCCATTATGTATTTCTTTACAGGTGTCACAATGTGTCCTCCAATGCACTTTAATGTATGGTCATGCACTTAGCAAGATAGTCAGCACCTTACTTGTCTCTACCTCAGATATATATGCTGCCTCTGAGGGCGTTTCACACTAACGGTTCATGGTAGCCAGGTGTCAGAGCACAAGCAGTTTTCTCTTATTCCTTCAGGGTTATCCTCGCTGCTATAGATGTGTCTTATATGTGTCAGGAGAGCGTATAGTCTCTCACTAGAACTATGGCAGGACTGGTAGATTCCTCCTCCTAGTTCACTATGTCCTGAGGCCTTGTGCACCGCCTCCATGAAAAAATAACTTGCAGCTACTGATAGACATCAAGGTGACAAAGCGTAAAGCATTATCAGACTTTGGTGCTTGGAAGGGATTACAGGATGAAGCCACCCTTCTGTTTGTGGGCTTATCATTTCACAATGGTGGGATTACAGAGTTAAGACACCCCCATGCTTTCTTTGGTATTTTATGGCAGAAATATTCAGTCATATAGAAATGGTTGCTTAGTGCAGTTTACATAGGTTGTTCGTTTGCTGAGAGGGGATAACAGAGATTGGACACCCTACTCACAAGGCAGGAACGTACCAGCATAGTAGCTCAATTGTCTATATATGTATGTAATGTCATTTATATGTATCTATTTCATGCAGCACATGGTACTTATTGGATTCCATGTAAGCTTTTCTATATCCTAATCATGTATGCTAATCCTAAACACAAGCCGAGGACGGCTTGACTTTAAGTAAGGGGGAATGTAACACCCCAGAGTAGTGTTACAACTCTGCATAACCAGCTCCTATCTGTGTGCTACTTTGGAAATGTAATTCCGTGCATTAATGTCATCACCAGCATTAATATGTATGATATTCAATGTTATGCAACTGTTTCCCATGTAATGTACCTGGTGTACCAGCAGGTGTCAGTAAATACTATGGCAAATTCAGATGTAGTTTTAGCAGAATGGTACAGTCCTTAGTCCATTCTGACCCCCTCTGCTGGAGAGAATTTAAGCTCTTCCAACTTCCTGCAGGAGAAAATGACAGCTATGACAGTTTAGTCAGGTTGTTGTCCCCTATACCCTGATCAGGGAGGACATGTGCAGGACAGTGGCGCACCTTCAGCTCTGCTGTACCCTAAAGACTGAGTAATATAGC
>ONZH01012186.1:0-180709 GCA_900303285.1 Rhinella marina | reverse complement strand
TTATTAAAATGAACGAAGGCTGGATTTCACCGGAATTCAAATCTCCACCGGGGGAGAGCAGCTAAAGATTAACATTACTTATGTATCCGATTCCTCTTCTCTACTCCTCCTACTCCTCCTCCTCCTCCATGTCATCTTTGCCTAACGCTGACCAAAAAAACACCATGGGGACACCATGAAAGACCATGGGGTTCTATACACACAGTGCTAAGAGAAGCCCATCAGCCTTTCTAAACACAATTGAATCTGTCTCATCATGAGAAAGTCCCCACCAAGGAGTCCCCACTGTAACTTGCTTCCCATACAACTACCTCACCCCCGACACCTGTGTCTCGCCATTGTCCACCACCTCCTCAGACAACACTGGTAAATCCCCACTATCAGCACATGGAGACTGCAAAAGGTCTTGCGAATTGGGGCAGAGAATGTTCTGGGGTAGCACATCAGAGAAGGGGTGACTATGGGGTTCCAGGGAGTACGTTACCACATGCAATCTCCATCTAAAAAGTCATACTGAGGCTCACCACCATGCTTTACACTGCAATCTTATTACTGAGGCTCACCACCATGCTTTACACTGCAATCTTATTGAAAGACAGACAATCAGGGGTTCACCGCCAAGTTGTCAGGCAGCATTTTTAAGTGGGTCACCATTACCGTGTCCCTGAAAATTGGCGGTGATGGACCTTCATTGCACCTAGTTGGGTGCTTCCCTAACATGTGATGGGCATGTGCCTCGCCTTTCTTGGTCTGGGTGAGCACAATTGCCATGAGGGTAACCACCAGGCTGTTGCCTGAGAATTTGGGGTAATGGTGGGATTAGGCAGCCTCAGAGGCATCCATGCATGCTGCCCCTGCTGTATCCTGTCCATTTCCTTGGTGTTTCCATCATTTTCTGAGGTTTCCAGGTTTTCATCCAGCCTTCCCGAGGCAAAGCTTTGGTCCCCTGCAAAAAATGCTCGAGTCTCCCATTGACTTCAATGGGGTTCGTTATTCGAAACGAGCACCCGAGCATCGGGAAAAGTTCGACTCGAATAACGAGCACCCGAGCATTTTAGTGCTCGCTCATCTCTATTTAGTAATCAATGGGATTAGATTGAGCTCTAAAAAGTCCTCAATCTTAGGTGTTATTAACAAACCCAAATATTCAAATGACTCCGCAATCTTCAACAGACTCAAGGATCCCTCCCTAGTGATTCAAAACTATCAAGCCTCATAAGGGTTGTTTTTGACCAGTTAATGTCTAAACCGAAATCTTCTCAAAGGAATCTACTGACCGAATAATACTTGGCAAAGTTGTATTAGTATGCTCCAAGAAAAATAAAACATCATTTGCATATAGAGAGATGCAGTCGTCTACTCCCAGGGTACCAAACCCCTCAATACTAGTATCTCGCCTCACAGTAATAGCTAATGGCTCGATAGATGTCAAACAATAGCGGAGAGAGTGGACATCCTTGATGAGTCCCTCTGGATAATGTAAACCTTCATGTCAGACTCCCATTAAGTCTTGCACTTGGAGAATTATACAAAAGCTTAATCATGCTAATAAACCTCTTACCAAATCCCATCCTTTCCAAAACTTTTCAGAGGAATTCCCACTCCACTCTGTCAAAGGCCTTAGAAGTGTCTAAAGACAGAATGGAGCGGGAATCCCCCCGGAGACTGTATATTTGTAAATAGCCGGTGTAGATTCTAATGGGTACCCTTATTCGGCATTAAACCATTTTGATCCGTATGTATAATCGATGGAATAATAGTTAATAGCCTTACAGCAAGAATCTTTGACAGAAGCTTCACATCTGTATTCAATAAGGATATCGCACCATGTTTAATTATTTTTTTATTTTTTTTATTTTTTTTTCTAATAATAACAAACAAATGTCAAACAAAGACAAATTCAATAACATTTCTTCCTCCCCCCACCCCCACCCCCTACTGATCAAGGCACGCAGAGAAGAGAAGACAACAAAAAAAAAAAAATAATTTTTACCATACCATTCATTATTTTACCCATTCTCAGTATAACATATCCAAGGGTTCCAGATCTTAAAAAACTCCTTTATTCTTCTACCTTTTTTTCTGAAGTACACTTTCTCATAGGTCATTGTCTTATGGATACTATTTTTATATTTATTAATCTTAGGTACACTTTTATCCATCCAATGTCTTGTGACCATCAGTCTAGCTAAAAACAATAATCTACAAGCAAGTGTAGCTTTATTTCTACATTTTTCTGCTACTCCCAATATCATATACATAATGTCATTTGGAAACTCAATTCTAATTATGTTTTTTACCAAATCATATACCAGCTTCCAATATTCATGAATTTCAGGACATTCCCATATCAGATGGTTAAAATCTGCCTGATCACTCTTACATTCAGGGCAAGTGTCGTCCATATGGTATCTCATTTTTTCTTTTATAAACTTAAGTATACCCTATGTATGATTTTCCATCGTATAATCCTATAATTCAGATTAATAGAGGCCCTAGATACATTAATCAGTATTTCCTTCCACACCTTCGACAGATCAAATCCTAACTTAATTTCCCACTTTTTCTTATAGTGTTCATTATATCCATCGTAACAGTTATTATGCAATATTTTATACATCTTACCCAACTTCCCTTTCTTCTCTGCATTTTTCGTGCAAATTCCATCCAATACTTCATTATATGTGACCCTAAATGTTTCTCTATCCGGAGCAGTTATATATGCCTACCACACCTGTGTATATCTAAACCAAAGTAGTGAATCCTGCCCAAAATTTGAGACACTTCATCGTATTCTAAAATTTTTCCATCTAGAAATAATTGTTCTACTCTATTAACACCCTTATTTTGCCAATATTTATTTTTGTTTGACTCTTGAAACTCCTTGAAGTGAGGATTCCCCCAAATCTGTGTGTATCGAACACTTGTCCCAACTCCAAATAGTTTCTTTAATTTATACCATACCTTAACATAACAAGTGAGATATGTAACCTTATCCTTCACCCCACCTTCTCCTCTTTCCAAATATGAGATAATATCATACATTTCCCAGTGATCTCTACCTAATATAAGTACTAAAGAATTCTCCGCCCTTATTCTCTGTACATGATATGAGAGGAAATACAAGTCAAATTTTGGTAGGCCAAATCCACCTCTCCCCTCCTTCCAACAGAAAACGTCATATTTTGCTCTTGGGCGCCTTCCCCCCCCCAGATCAGTGAATTAAGCAGTACCTCGATTCTTTCAAACCATTTTGGACCTATCCACATTGGTGAAGCGGATAATATATATATGAGCTGTGGTAATACCACCATTTTGATTAAGGCTATCCTATCTGCCATGCCCAAGGGTAAGCGTAGCCATATATCTATTTTCTTTTTTAGTTGTTTAATAAAGGGCTGGAGATTAATTTTAATATAGTCCCTGGGGTTCTTATTCATCCTAATTCCTAGATACTCCATCTCCTCGTTTTCCTACAGGGTCCTAAGTCTGTCAATCCAATGTTCGGAACATGCCTCTAAGGGAAGTATTGAGGATTTATCCCAATTGACTGCTAAGCCTGACAGAGTCCCAAACCATTAAAAGTTGTCCACTATATAAGGGATTACCTCACCAGGGTTGCTTACAAACATTAACAAATCATCCGCATATAGGCAGATCTCATCCTGAGTACCTTTAACTCCAAATCCCTTTATTTGTTCATTATTCCTTAGACAAATGGCGAGAGGTTCTAAAAAGAGGGAGAAAAGCATTGGGGAAAGGGGGTAACCCTGTCTCGTTCCCCTAGATGGATAAAAGCTGTCCGTCAAATTCCCATTAATGAGTAACCTGACGGAGGGGTTCTTATATAACAGCTTTACCCACCCTACAAAGTAACTCCCAATACCAAAGAATTCAAGAGCCTTCCAGAGGAATCCCCACTCCACCCTATCAAAGGCCTTAGCGGCATCTATCGACAGGATGGAGCGGGGACCCCCCCCTTCAATCTGCATGTTGAGAAGGACCCTCTCGATAGCATCCTGAGTGGAGCGCCCAGGCACAAAACCACTCTGGTCCTCATTAATCATCTCCCGATCACTCCCGCCAACCTGGTGGCCAAAACCTTGGCCACCAGCTTGGCGTCGACAATGATCAGAGAGATCAGCCTGTACGCCTCCACCTGGAGAGGATCCTTATTCTTCTTTGGGATTAAGACCACCAATGTCTCACCCATTGAGGCAGGAAGGGAGCCGTCCTTCCAGGATTCATTAATTAGTTTGAACAGTACTGGAAGGAGCACATCTCCGTAAATCATATGGACCCCCAACGGAATTCCGTCTGGTCCCAGCGCAGATGATTTAGGGCTATCCTTGACTGCTCTCTGCAATTCATCCAGACATATACTTTCATTCAACTTACCCAACCTTTCGGATGAAACTACAGGAGTCAAGGACCCAAAAAATTCATCGATAGATGTACCATTTCCAGCCTTCTACGAACTATAAATTTCCGTAAAATGTTGACAGAAAACCTTTTCAATCTTTTTTGGATCTCTAACTATATGTCCTAGTTTATCGGTTATTGCCAATATATTCTTATTCTCCCCCTCACTAATAATTTATTTGGACGACCCCCTTCTATATGAATATTTTGCCTCCTAAATGCTCTAACATGCTCCGCTTTTTCTATCATCATCTGGGAATATACTTCTTGCATTTCTCGTAATTCCTTCAGACTTTTCTCTACTGGGTCCCACCCTAATTTATCCTCGCAATGATAACATTTCCTTTTTACTTCTTGTTCCCTCTTTCTTAATTTCCTCTTATAGTTAGTGATTTCCTTACAATAAATGCCCCTTAAAAAGGCTTTCAGTGTATCCCAAATTATTTGAATAGAGGCAGATCCTCTATTTGTTTCTATAAATTCCAGTAAAAGATTCCGGATTTCAGCTTTATCTCCTATAACTTCCACCCAATGAGGATTTATCCGGTAAGGCCTAGATCCTTGAAACCCCGGGTATTCTGTTACCAAATTAATGCTCAAAGGTCCATGGTCTGCAAGAACCTTAGTTTCATAGTTTATTTTCCCCAAAAACGGTATGAGCTCCCTATTACATAAGCATAAATCAATACGAGAACAAGCTAAATATGTGGCACTAAAACAGGAATAGACTCTTCTACCAGGATTTCTTTCCCTCCATGGATCTAACCATCCCATCTCATTCATAAACCTAGCCAGAGGGGTATTAATCCCAGGTACCTTATCTGTGGAACTTATTCTATCTATTTCTGGGTTAAGGGTACAGTTAAAGTCCCTGGCTATAAGGCATGGAAGGTGTTCCAATGTTTGCATAAATTCTACCAACCTTATTAATACTTCAAGGGAGAAGGGGGGGGGGGACATAGAGGAAAGCCATTATCATTTCCACTCCTTCAAATTTGCCATGTAAATATACAAAGCATCCCCTGTCATCTATCCAATATTTATAGATCTTATAGATCTCATGTATAATACTATTGTGTATAAGAACTGAAACCCCAGAGGAGTATGTAGATAACACAGAATGAAATTGTGTACTTGCCCAAGATTTGTTTATGGTATGTATAGATGATTTGTCCAGATGACTTTCAAGAATACAGACTACCGCCGGGAGGTGTTTTTTAATGATATCAAATACGGCTATCCTCTTAGTCCCCTCCCCCAACCCCCGCACATTCCAGGTCACTATTCTCATTATCTAATTAAAAAAAAAAAACCATGTCCTCCCTTCTCTGCGTGCCTCTCAGCCCCTCCCTCATCCCTCCCATCCAACCACTAGCCGACAAGGGAAAACGAAACCACTGTTTCCACCCAGTCCGTTGGCTTCTGTCCACACACGTTACACTAGTACTGCATCGAATTCTCCTCCGCCCCCCACCCAACGCTCCCATTATACGAATAAATCCCATAATTAATGTCCCTTGCTTTCCAGCCATTCTGAGGCTTCCTGGGATGATGCAAAGAAAAAAAATACTATCTTTAAAAACCACCCTCAGTCTTGTGGGAAATAGTAGTGAGTATGAAATCTGGGCCTCCCTAAGACGCCTCTTAAAGGGGTTGTCCGAGTTATGAAAAAAAAAATATAGCACTGTAAATCTGATGGGCAGCAATATATAACTAAGTTAAGCCAGTTTTAGGCAAAAAAAATCCATATTTCCTCATTTCCCTGGTTCTCTTCTGGTCTTTGTTTACATGCAATAACAACAATCTCAGCCCCTCCCCCTTCCCCCCCTCTCTGCAAAGGGAATGAATACAAGTGCTGAGTGACATGTCTGCCTGCTGGAATACTCAGCAGCATGATGTATGTGTAGGACTACAAGTCCCAGCTGTACAATGACACTGCTAATACATACAGGAATTTCTCCCTACCTGTTCTTGTACAATACAATTCCTCTACAGCTCTTGTGCCCAGCATTTGTCTCCTCTCACTGCTGCAGCTACTGTTTGTTATAAATCCTTGAGCCCTCAGTGTGTTCTGGCTGAAGGGGTTAATGTTTTATCTGAAGGAAACCAGGCAGAGAGCAGATAGCAGGAGCCCGGCAAAGAAAGGGGGTGTGGCCAGTGACGTCTCGTGTACAGACTGTTATCTGAACTCTGAGGCTTGTGAACGAAACATCACAGAGCAGAGAGATAAGGTGACATCACAGGTCATGTGACCCTCAGTCAACTCTGAGAAACCAGCAGCTTTAGAAACACAAAGTATATGGGAAAGTTGTTATACCTGACAAGTTAGAAACATATAAAGAACAAAAAAATAACTCGGACAACCCCTTTAATGAAAGTCGCTCGCCTCTTTTGCGTGGCATAGTCGGGAAACATTGCAATTTTCTGTCCATTGATCTGAAGATCTGGATTTTCCCTCATCTTCCTAAGGATAAAGTCTCTATCTCTAAAAGAAAGGATTTTTATCAAAAATACACGAGGAGGTACACCAGGAGGTGGCTTCTTTGATGGTACACGATGTGCTCTCTCTACTCCAAATTGGGTATTTTCTTTCAAGCCTTGTATCTCCTGTATTAACCAGTCCTGTATGAACTTGGCCAAATCTGAGTCCTCACTACCTTCAGGCATACCCATAATTCTGATGTTAGCCCGTCTTGACCGATCTTCTAGATCTACTACTTTTCCAGTGAGCGCGATGTTTTCCTCTTTGATATACTTTATGTTCATTTTTAACTCCTCCACCTCCTTGGTTAAAGGCGGGATAGATGCCTCTAATGCCCTCACCCTCTCCTGGGTCTTATTAGAATCATCTCTGATTTCCATAATATCAGCTTTAAGATATCCTATTTGTTGTGAGGTCTCAGATATAGCCTTATTGCAATTTTGAACCTCCTTAAGAATAGTGTCCAATATTGAAGCATGATTCTCCTCCATTACCTGCATTCCACCTCCTCCTTTCTCCTGTAGTGCAGAGTATCTAGAGCTAGTTGATATGTCTAATTCTTTTGCTTGACATTGAGGTTTCTGTGCACGGGTTTTGATATTATCTGCAGGAGATTTTAAATACTTACCCATCTTGTGTATCTGTTTGCTTTCCGGGGGGGTGAGCTGTTCCTCCTGATTTACGGGACTGCTTTGACCCTTTATTAGACATCCTTATCCCTGTGGCCTCACTCTTCAAGAAAATTCCACTCAAGCAGGGGCAGGTTTACACTTAAGATTCATTCACTGATGTCAGTGTTCTGGCATATCATAATTCCCCCGGTCTCTACCAGGAATTCCTGTACGCTTCCTCGGTTCTGACTGCACACAAGCCCCGCTGTCCTGCTTATAGCCAAAAGAGACGACCTTTCTTTGCTAGCCCTCTCCAGGCCGTCGTCTCCACACGCGCCGCTCCACACGGCGTCCCATGTGACCAGCCACGGGAGAAGGGAGGCCCGGCCCACAGATCTTCCGGCCAGCGGGAGCACCGCCTCCAGCAAGCCGGGCCTCCCATGATCCACGCTCCACCATACGTCGCCCGGCTCACCAATCTTCCACCCCATTCTGTGGCTCCGACCGGAGTCCCCGGCATCCCACAGCCGACAGAAGAGGTCCATTCCTGGGTAAGCAAGGGAAAAGTTCTGGGCTGCAGCTGGAAGCAGAAGGGGAGGAGGAGGAAGGGATACGAGCAGTAGGAGCGCACAGCCTACGTCATGCCGTCACGTGCCAGCCAGCCCAAAAGGAAAACTTGCACCATGTTTAATTATAGACACCAAACATTTTTCTCACCATTTTCCTCACCTTTGCAATGTCATACAGTTTTGAAGGCATCATTTCCAAAAAAATTTATTTTGGTCTCATCACTCCAAAGTATAGAGTCCCAGTAGTCTTCATCTTTTTCAGGATGGCCCCGTGCAAATTGTAGGTAGGCTTTTTTGTGCATGGGCTTTAGAAGAGGCTTCCTTCATGGATGACACCAATGCATGCCGTTCCTCTGCACTGTACATTCTATTGTGTCACAGGAAACACTCACCCCAGTTAGGCTTTCTACTGATTTAGCTAACTGCAATGAACTTAAATAGTAAATAGTAATTTTCTTAAATGGCCCTATTGTCTGATCACACCTCTGGAAGCTGCACCTGTGGTGGGCTATTTTCAGTGGGCCAATAGGAAGGCTTGGTGGTGTCAGACACAGCGCTGCCGGCCACAACTTTGATGGTCTTGTGTTAGGCTTCGTTTTAGAGACAAGTGCGAGTCCCAGAGGTGGGACCTGCACCTATCAGACAACGGGGGCATATCCTAGCGATATGCCCCCATTGTCTGAGATGGGAATACCCTTTTAAGTAATGCCTTTTGATAGTCAGCTGTCTGCTGAACACATGTTTAATTAAGAATTAGACTCACTCATTTTTATAACATAGTCTTGAATTAATTTGTTAGGAAAATTCCTTTTTTGTGTGTGCAAATTAACTAATGGCGTTATGATATATATATATATATATATATACATACACACACACACTGTATACATACACACTTTCTTCTGTATATTTGATTTTGGATTCCATATTTGCAAACTCATTCAGATGTACCTTGCTTATATAGTAATTATAATAATTAATGACCGGGAAATTTTTCCATTTTTTGCCCTCACAAAGCAGTAACAGTTTTTTCATACACATGACCTTATGAGGGCTTCTTTGCAGGACAAGATGTATTTTCTAATGGCACCATATGCAGTTGCATAAATATGGTGAGAAGCAGGTAAAAAAAAATTCCAAATGGAGTGGAATTATAAAAACAAAAAAATACACCATTCCATCACAGTTTTATATTTTTTTTTTTACATCATTTCCTATGTGGTAAAACTGACCTGTTACTTTTATTATCCAGATCAGTACAATTTCAGCAATACCACATAAGTATAGTTTTTTCTTGCTTTTCAATACTGAAAAAAAATGAAAACTTTGAAAAAAAATGTTTTTCTTGTCATTGCCATATTCTGACCCTTCTAATTTTTTGTAGTAATGTGTATGGTGTCTGAGGGCTCTTTTTTGAGGGGTAATGTATTTTTCAATTATATCATTTTGGGGTGTGTACAACTTTTTGATAACTTTTTACTTAATTTTTTTGTGGGAGGTAAAACAACAGAAAAATGGCAATTCGGTCATTTTGACTTTTTTGTTTCGCCGTTTGCCATATTGGAAAAATATTTTAATTTAATAGTATGTGCATTTTTTGCATGCGATGATGCCCATGATGTATATATATATATATATATATATTTTATTGTTTACATACTTTTATTTACATTTTGGGGAAGTGAATTTTTACATTTTTTTTTATTTGCAACAATTTTAACAATCTAACAATTTTTTATAGTTGCCATAGGGAACTATAACAAGCAATCATCAGGTTAGCATTAGAGTCAATTAGATTTTTACTATGTTCCTATGGAGCTCTACCACAGGCAGGGGCTCCATAGAAGCTAATATGCAGCAGCCTCCTAGCACACAGGAAAACAGAGGATGTCTCCGGCTCCCCGATCCCCGCTGTTTTCAGGCATCCAGATGCTGTGGTCACATTTGACCATGGAATCTGAAGGGTTAAAAGTCTGCAACCGGCATTACCGCTGGTCGTGGACATTAGTGCAGGGTGTCTGCTGTTACATTAGCAGACAGCCAGGAGCCATGGTGCCTGCTGCACGCGCCATTTTAAATGCCCAATGTTGGATGGTTGGGAAAAGGTTACATTATTTTCTGAAAAACAATGAAAACATTGAAACAGAAAATCAGTTCATGTATCTGAGCACATTTCTGTGCAGAAGATCAGTAGTAGTCCTGAATTAAGGAGACTTGTTGTTGCCTTTGGAAGAAATAGCCTTGCATGACGTTCTTTAGTACATAACAGCTGTATCAGTATTCTGCCGAACGTCCTGCTCTGTTTGTCCATGGTAGTGTGTCTAAAGGCTGTGTTACATTAAAAGATTTTGCAGGCAATTGTCGGGAGGGAAGTGTTCCTTCACGGCAATAGACTACTTTTAGTGGAGGAGACCACTGCTATTACAAGTAGTGATCTCCTCCATAGTATGGGGAGGAGCGGTCCCTAATGCCATTGCTCGTCCCCATAATGACTTGTTGTTTGCCAGCAGAAAGTTGAGATTACACAGCATGATCTGTTGCCGGCAAGCATTAAAGGGGTTGTCTCACTTCGGCAAGTGGCATTTATCATGTAAAGTATGTGAATACAAGCCATTTACTAATGTATTGTTATTATCTATATTGTCTCCTTTGCTGACTGGATTCATTTTTCCATCACATTATACACTGCTCGTTTCCATGGTTATGACCACCCTGCAATCCTGCAGCAGTGGTCGTGCTTGCACACTATAAGAAAAAGCACCAGCCTATGTGAGCTCCCACGGTTCCAGCCACTGAGAGGCCAGCACTTTTTCCTTTAGTGTACAAGCATGACCACCGCTGATGGATTGCAGGGTGGTCGTAACCATGGAAACGAGCAGTGTATAATGTTGTGGGGAAAAAAAAACCCACAAACCTATGTGAGCTCCCACGGACCAACAGCACCACAAAGGTCAATGCTTTTTCCTATAGTGTGTAATCATGGCCACCACTGCTGGGCTCCAGGGTGGTCGTAACCATGGAAACAAGCAGTGTATAATGTGATGGAAAAAAGCACAGCGGGGTAGCGTACTGATATCTACTAATCGTTCCTTACACTGCCAGGTACTGATATTGTCACGTCAGGACCAATTAAAGGTCCTCTTCTCTGAAGTCCATCACCATCTCCTTTGTCTTACGGATATTGGTTCAGCTCACATTAGCTGACAAAGTCACAGACACCAGCTCCTTGTATTCAGCTTCCTGTCCATTCCTAATACACCCCACAATTACATCTTTGCAGATGGCATTTCCCAGTTGTATCTGAAGTCCAAGGTGTAGATGGTGAACAGGAACATTGCCATACAGTCCCCTGAGTGGTCTCTACACTGCAGGCAAACTGGGGTCGACCAGTCGGGTAGCCCATTAACCATGAGATGGTGGTTTCATCTACCCATAACTGATGCAATTACTCCCCCAGTTAGGATGTAAAGTATTAAATGCACTGGAGAATCAAATAACATGATCCTCACCATGCTGCCTGTAGTATCCAAGTGGGAGTACACTATATCCAGCAGGTAGATGGCTGCGTTCTCCACCCAGTATACAACTGACTTGGCCCCACAGCAAATTTTTGAACACTCCCCCACCCCCAGCAACTTCTTCGCAACCCCCACTCTTGCAGTTAGTCAAGATTTAGCTCTCAGACAGGGTGTTTCAGCCACTCCATCCATTTCCTACAGTGTCATTGTATAATACTGTTGAGGGGGCACTGACAATAAAATCTTTTAGTCTTCCTCCTGAGACCTTGTGGGTCTGGGCCCCAAAGCAGGCACTTTCCCTATAGCTACGCCCCTGCTCCAATTCCATCCTAATGTGCAAACTGAAGGGGAGCCAGGACAGTACTGATGGCCCAATATCAGTCTTTCCTGAATCTTCAAGTAAGGGTCCAGGCAACTGGATGGAAATCATTCTAGGCAGACAATTTCTGAATTCTAATCATGACATTTAGTAGGGAAACAGTGGGCAGCCAGATCTGACTGGCATCCTCTGTTTGAAAATAATGCCAGTTATACGTCTAGACATGGATGATCACCATGGATATCTGTAATACAAGTCAATGAGGAGGTCAGATGTGTAATAGTCTCACACACTTGGTATTAATGTACTGTATAGGACAGCAGAGCAGAAATAACGGCCTGGCACAGACAACAGGCTGTAGTGCTGCCCAGAACAGGGAGGGGCAGGCCAGGATGATCCTTCACCAACTTTACTCTTCATCACATGGAGAGCAGTGTGCTCCTGTGCCAGGGAACTACAGGTTCTAGATATAGGGCAAGATCAACTGGCACAGTCTGAAACTAACGGTCATTAGCGCACAGAAAAACCACTGGGCATCAGGGCAGGGCTCTGCCCGTTCATCCTGGCAGCATGTGCTAGCCCTCATGCTATGTACCCGAGCTCCATCACTACTGGCATACGAGGGACGTGATTCGTTCTGCCTGATGTGCAGGAGACTGCCGCGTGCCCCTCCTCCCCGAGCCACAGTCACCATGGAGGGCTCCCCCTTCCTCCGCCTGTGACTCCTCCTCAGCACCCTCCCTCTCCTGTCCTCCTATCCCCTGCACTCTCCGCCCCACCGCCTCTTCCTCTCTCTGTTGCCTCAACTGAAGCAAACTCCTATAGAGGAGAAGCGGCAGACACAGCGCAGCCTGAGAGCCGGCTATAGGGACGTGTACACACAGGGGGAAGAGAAGAAGCATTGTGCTGACAAGAAAGCGGCTGGAGCCGAGCGACAGGAGGAGGCTGCGGCGGTAACCAGACAGCAGCCCGGCCACTGTGCTCCTCAGCCCTGCTGAGAGGGGAGACGAGTGCCCTCCCATCTGTGCCTGTACATAGACTGCCAAGGAGCGCGGGAGCCTGGGGAGAGCGTACCACCACAGTCACCCGGAGGGGAGAGCTCGTGTCCCCCCTCGCACCCTCCGCTCTTTAATGTGATCGCCGTTCATGTGTGTGGACACCCGGGGGCGGAAGAAGGAAAGTGCGGCTCGTGGTCTGGGCGCCGGTGAAGTTTCGTCGTTCTCCGCTGCTGGGGCTGCAGCCTCGCTCGTGCCCTCCACACGTCCAGCTTTCTGTCATCCTCATCATTACTGGTGTTAGTGCTTCGCTTTCCTGAGAGATTGGATAATGGTGGGGGAAATGGAAACAAAGGAAAAACCCAAGCCGACCCCAGACTATCTGATGCAGCTAATGAACGACAAGAAGCTCATGAGCAGCTTGCCCAACTTCTGCGGGATATTTAACCACCTGGAGCGGCTCCTGGATGAAGGTACACATGGCTCACACTTCACCTACTAACTTCACCCACAAGTTCCTGCGGCGGCGGCAGCTTAGTTATGGTAGTCGCTTCGGTGCCAGAATCTCCTTCATAGCCTGCCATTAAATGGCTGGAAAGTATGGCAGAGTTTGGTTCCATCTGAGAGCCCTCCCCACCCCATGCAGCTCCCCTGCCAATGTGCTGACCATGTGACCTGCTGGAATGTGGCTTTATCTGGTGCTTACCAAACTTGTGATGCAATGGGGGAGGGGAGGAACTGTATACCCTGACCTGTATATAGATGGGGGTCAGGGGACTTTATACCCTTGGCCTGTATATAGATGGGGGTCAGGGGACTTTATACCCTTGGCCTGTATATAGATGGGGGTCAGGGGACTGTATACCCTTGGCCTGTATATAGATGGGGGTCAGGGGACTGTATACCCTTGGCCTGTATATAGATGGGGGTCAGGGGACTGTATACCCTTGGCCTGTATATAGATGGGGGTCAGGGGACTGTATACCCTTGGCCTGTATATAGATGGGGGTCAGGGGACTGTATACCCTTGGCCTGTATATAGATTGGGGTCAGGAGACTGTATACCTTTGGCCTGTATATAGATTGGGGTCAGGGGACCGTATACCCTTGGCCTGTATATAGATGGGGTCAGGGACCGTATACCCTTGGCCTGTATATAGATGGGGGTCAGGGGACCGTATACCCTTGGCCTGTATATAGATGGGGGTCAGGGGACCGTATACCCTTGGCCTGTATATAGATGGGGGTCAGGGGACCGTATACCCTTGGCCTGTATATAGATGGGGGTCAGGGGACCGTATACCCTTGGCCTGTATATAGATGGGGGTCAGGGGACCGTATACCCTTGGCCTGTATATAGATGGGGGTCAGGGACCGTATACCCTTGGCCTGTATATAGATGGGGGTCAGGCGACCGTATACCCTTGGCCTGTATATAGATGGGGGTCAGGCGACCGTATACCCTTGGCCTGTATATAGATGGGGGTCAGGCGACCGTATACAGATGGGGGTCAGGGGACCGTATACAGATGGGGGTCAGGGGACCGTATACCCTTGGCCTGTATATAGATGGGGGTCAGGGGACCGTATACCCTTGGCCTGTATATAGATGGGGGTCAGGGGACCATGTACCCTTGGCCTGTATATAGATGGGGGTCAGGGGACCGTATACAGATGGGGGTCAGGGGACCGTGTACCCTTGGCCTGTGTATAGATGGGGGTCAGGGGACCGTGTACCCTTGGCCTGTATATAGATGGGGGTCAGGGGACCGTGTACCCTTGGCCTGTATATAGATGGGGGTCAGGGGACCGTGTACCCTTGGTCTGTATATAGATGGGGATGAAAGAACTGTATACCCCCGGCCTGTATATAGATGGGGGTGAGGGAACCGTATACCCCTGGCCGGTATATAGATGGGGTGAGGGAACCGTGTACCCCTGGCCTGTATATAGATGGGGGAGAGGAGTATATACCATTGACCTATATGTAGAGAGGATTGTATATCCTGACCTGTATATAGATTGGGGGAAGGGGGGGGGGAACTGTATACAGTGGCCAGCATATGTATGTTGACTACCCCCTGTAGTGACCAGTATATAGATTTTGGGGGGGGGGGAGCTGGGTAGAATACTCTATACAGTGGCCTGTATTTAGATGGGAGATTAGGGTCTTCTGTACATTGTCCTGTATATAGATAGTGGTCTGGGGTACTCTGTACATTGGCCTTTATATAGATGTAGAGAAGGAGTCATTTATATAATGGCCTGTATATATGGTCTGGGCCATAGGGTACTTTATATATTATAAAGTGATGTGGTGAGGGTACTCTATATAGTTTGCTGTGCTAAGGTTCCCTCTACAATGGCCTGTAGATGGGGGTGAGGGCATTGTATACAGTGACCTTTATACAGATTGGGCTGAGGGTATCTTTAGGGTAGCCTGTATGTAGATGGGGTTACTCTGTGCAGTGGCTTGTCTACAGATGGGGTTACTCTGTGCAGTGACCTGTGTATATATGGTGGTACTCTGTGCAGTGGCTTGTCTATAGATGGAGTTACTCTGTGCAGTGACCGGTGTATATATGGGGGTACTCTGTGCGTTGGCCTATATATAGATGGGGGTGCTCTGTAGGGTGGCGTGTGTATAGATGGGGTTACTCTGTACGGTGGCCTGTGTATACATGGGGTTACTCTGTACGGTGGCGTGTGTATAGATGGGGTTACTCTGTACGGTGGCCTGTGTATAGATGGGGTTACTCTGTACGGTGGCCTGTGTATAGATGGGGTTACTCTGTACGGTGGCCTGTGTATAGATGGGGTTACTCTGTACGGGCTGTAATGGGTCCTGTCGGCCTGTATACATGGGGTTACTCTGTACGGCGGCCTGTGTATAGATGGGGTTACTCTGTACGGTGGCCTGTGTATACATGGGGTTACTCTGTACGGCGGCCTGTGTATACATGGGGTTACTCTGTACGGCGGCCTGTGTATACATGGGGTTACTCTGTACGGCGGCCTGTGTATACATGGGGTTACTCTGTACGGCGGCCTGTGTATACATGGGGTTACTCTGTACGGCGGCCTGTGTATACATGGGGTTACTCTGTGCGGCGGCCTGTGTATACATGGGGGAACGCTGTGCGGCGGCCTGTGTATAGATGGGGGAACGCTGTGCGGCGGCCTGTATATAGATGGGGGTACTCTGCCTGTATATAGATGGGGGAACGCTGTGCGGTGGCCTGTATATAGATGGGGGTACTCTGCCTGTATATAGATGGGGGAACTCTGTGCGGTGGCCTGTATATAGATGGGTGACTGGAGTACATTATTCAGTAGCCTGTATATAGATGGGCGTACTCTGTGCGGTGGCCTGTATATAGATGGGGGTACTTTGCCTTTATATAGATGGGGGTACTCTGTGCGGTGGCCTGTATATAGATGGGGGTACTTTGCCTGTATATAGATGGGGGTACTCTGTGCGGTGGCCTGTATATAGATGGGGGTACTTTGCCTTTATATAGATGGGGGTACTCTGTGCGGTGGCCTGTATATAGATGGGGGTACTCTGCCTGTATATAGATGGGGGAACTCTGTGCGGTGGCCTGTATATAGATGGGGGTACTCTGCCTGTATATAGATGGGGGTACTCTGTGCGGTGGCCTGTATATAGATGGGGGTACTCTGCCTGTATATAGATGGGGGTACTCTGTGCGGTGGCCTGTATATAGATGGGGGTACTCTGCCTGTATATAGATGGGGGTACTCTTGGGCCTGTATATAGATGGGGGTACTCTGTGCGGTGGCCTGTATATAGATGGGGGTACTCTGCCTGTGTATAGATGGGGGTACTCTGTGCGGTGGCCTGTATATAGATGGGGGTACTCTGCCTGTATATAGATGGGGGTACTCTGTGCGGTGGCCTGTATATAGATGGGGGTACTCTGCCTGTATATAGATGGGGGTACTCTGTGCGGTGGCCTGTATATAGATGGGGGTACTCTGTGCGGTGGCCTGTATATAGATGGGGGTACTCTGCCTGTATATAGATGGGGGACGGGAGTACATTATTCAGTAGCCTGTATATAGGTGGGGGTATCTTTGGAGCAGCCTGTTTATAGATGGGGTGAGGGTGGTCTGTAGATAGACGGGGGTTGCTCTCTTATGCCTGGTATTACATGTCTGGGCTAGATCTATTCCCAGGATCTTCACGCTGTACCAGGAATCTCTTAATCCAGTATTATTTACAAAGAAGCCAGGCGCTGCAGGATGGTGCCACATCTGAGCCTTGCTAGATGCCACAGCTGATCTTGGGCACATAGTATTGCTAGAAAATGGGATAAAGGGCTAACTATAGCAGTACTTTGATTTGTTTGGTGCCCTTAATTGGCACCAGACATGTGGCACAAGAAGAGGCTGTTCTCTTGCACAGCTGAGTAGTAATATTTATCGGGCCTGCTGCGCATAAATCCGGGGGGCTTGGGTCACTATATGAGGTTAATTCCACTGTTGAGGAGTAGAAATGTTGGATCATTATTGATCAGGCAGCAGGAGATTTTCTTGTCTTGTACTCTCAGATCTACAATTGCCTGTAGTCTATGGGATGCAGGCAGTGCTTGCTGTCAGTGGTAAATCTATGGCTGCGATGAGCCGCTTGCAGCCCCCATTGATTCAATTTGTGGAGTTGAAGGACTGTGCATTTCCAGTTTCCTCCTGTCTATCTGTGACCAGAAACCGTCCCATCAAGGGTTACAGCAGAGCTGTCCACTGTGTCCTGCTCCCAGCAGATAAAAGGGGCAAGTAGCGACATTCAGGGGACACTGGGTAGAACTACAACTCCAGGACAGTAGAAGGGCCAGCTTCCTAGTTTGGCAGCGCTTAGTTTACGTGCTGCCGCTTATCTCATGAGCAGGGGCGGCCACTTTGTAGTTTTTACAGCTGGTGTTCAAGCAAATGTGTAAATATTTGTTTGACAAACGTTACAGTAGACCTTTCATTCCACTGCCCCCTGGATCGGGCACCCAGGAGAGCCAGCAGTTACCTCCATTGTTGTGTAAAGGTATTTCACAAGGAAGTAGACATGGCCTGGGGAGGAATTCCTTTCTCCGTGTATTTACAGCTGTCTTTCCAGAGATGCTACCAGGCTTTGTATTGAAGAGCCTATTGACAAAGCAAATGTCGGGAGTGAACACATCGAGTGTAGCATTAGACGTCCGGGGCCTAAATGGAGGCAGCGGACCTCCCTCCCCCATATGGTGCGCTCACGTTCTGCTAGACCTATAAGCAAATATAACTCCATATTCATCAGTCTCAAGTCTCCGTGTGTGTATATAGATAGAGATGTGAGGTGCGCTCACGTTCTGCTAGTCCTGTGTGTGTGTGCTCCATATTCATCTGTGGAGCATCTGGCTCTAATCTGTGTGTGTATGGTGTGTATGTATATGTGTGCGTATATATATATATATATATATATATATATATATATATATATATATATATATATATATTACACACACCTGTATGTTATGTAGGGTGCTGTTGGGTTGATTTAGAAGCAGAAACATTTTGCCCTGTGCTCCTCTTGCATGTGGCATAGTCTGGGCCAGGTCCCGGCAGCTACTTGTACGCCTGTGGAGGTATCTGCCATGTCTTCTCTGTAGCTGCTGTGACCGTCTTATCTTTGGTCTTTTCCTGCAGTGGAGAAGAGTTTAGTATCTGTTTGTCCACTTATAAAACGTGCAGTTCAGAGCAAGGACTGTGTAGGATGTTTATATTGCATTTTGGGTTAGTAAAAGTTAGGGATCAGCTGTTGCCTCAAGTTGCTGGAACCTGATGCCACGGGCTCAGGCTGTTTAAAGGGCTTGGTTGCTCTTCCTGTTTTTACATTTGGCCTGGGCAGGCCGGAGGAATCTGTATGTGTAAAAGGAGGGGGGAACTTAAAACTTCCAGGAATGTGCAACAATAACACACTGAAGGCAGGAAAAGGCCTTGCCTGGAACTGAACTTTATTTCATTGCTTTGGCTTCTAAACCACTAAGGGGCGCAGCTACGATTTCTACCAGTTCATATGAATGTGATTCTTGTTTCCCCCCCAAAAAAAGACAAAACACTGACTGTAGTTTCATACAAAGACACATTATGCAGGTTCATTTTATTTCCAGTGGTGGAGAAGAGCGACACAGGCGTAACTCTGAGCTAATTACACTTGTAGTTGTATGATATTAATAACTCTAGATTATATATTAGAAATGTGCAATATACAAGTATATAGTTATTCAGCCTGCACTTAAAGCAACATTACTGCTTCTAAATAGTTCTAAAGAAAAAGCCCTAAAACCTCCTAGCACCATGATGGGCTGAAATGCCGCGGAGTGTTCAAAGGCTTTAAACGCTCATTTCATCTTGGAATCAAAACGATAAAACAAACAAAAAACAACAGCGACACCGACACCGCTGCTTTGTTCCTCCTGCCTTGTGAATTATTCAGGGACCGAGCAGCTTCTCTAAACGGCTCACTCTGGAGAATTAGCTTTACCCTTTTTTTTTTTTTTTTAATAATTTTTTTTTTTATTGTTCGCTGAGGGCATTTGAAGCTTTCAGAGCACCGTAGTAAAGACAATGACATGAAAACGGTGATATGTGTAGCAGGACAAGACAAGCCAGGAAGTTCTGGAGTCCCAGGACTGAGATTTCCCTCTTCGTTATCATCTGGTATTTTTCTGCACTTTTGTCTTCTTAGTGGCATTTTTTTGCAGCACTTTTTGCCAGCCCTAGATTTTAGCTGAAGGTCAAAGGGAAATCTAAAACGGGACACACTACTGATATTTGTGTTAATTATGGGAGTTTTTTGTATTTCTAACTATTTCTAATGCCCTTGTTTTCTCAGGCATTTTCACATCACTCTTTCTATAGGTAAAAAAAAAAAACTGTAGTGGACAAATACACTGTTTGCAAAAAATGATTGAACACCATCACTCCTGCAGGTTTTCATCTTGCATTTTGTCTTCTGTAACTTTGCCTAAAGGTGTCTTAGATTTTTATTTATTTCATTTATTTTTTGTACATGCTGTGGATAAGCAGTTGTGTTTTTTTTTGTCCCTGGGTCTCAATTTCACCACAACTGCAGTGTTTCATCTTGGGAGGGGTTAGATTGTTTAAAAGTGACTTTACACCAGTTACAAGAACTCTGACCGGTTTGGAGGTTGTGGTGATATTGTGTCGTTGTGTAGTCTAAGCCCTGAGCTGGCAGTTGCCATCCATAAGAAGACGAGGTGGTAGCAGTCCCATGTTCCTGTGACTCGGGTGGATATCAATAAAATAAGAAACATATGGAAGGTGTTGTCTCTAAGCCAAAAACTTGAGAAATGTATTTAACTTTATGGTTAGGTGTTTTTTTTTTTTTTTTTAAATCCCCTGCCTTAAAAACGTGGTCCCCCATTAGTCAGTTTCTTTTTTTTTTTCTCTATAGGACCATGGTCTTTGGGCTCTGGCGGTGTGAGCGGATGTTGGGAGGATTGATTGTAATAATTCAGATCATCTGTTAGGCATGGCTCGTTCTGGCGTGTTTGTGCTGGGTATAGCGGAGGTGCGACCCTGCAGCTCTGGTAGTCTGCATGTCTGAGCCGTGGGTACAGTATTTCTTTTCAGGCCCACCCTCTCCTGGAGTAAGCTGCGTCCGATTTGTCAGTATTTAATGACCGCCATTTATAATGTAGATGAGCAAGTTTGAATAACACCCACCAGAAGAACATGTTAAAGCGATCCGGTCACGAGAGAATTGGCGTTTTATGCTAAACTCATAGGCATGTAGAGAGAAGAAAATCTTTGTCCCTTTGTGCCTCCGTTTGCTCAGGAGAGAGCTCATAAAATAACAGGCTTTCTCATGCTAATGGCTCATTTGAGCTCACACTAGGAGCTTCCCAGCGCTACGTTCTTTTGTATGAAGCGGCTTCCCACTGCTAGGACTGGAGGAACCATGGCACTGTCAGGTTTCTCTTGGAAGGCCGGCTGGGAACTGCGGTAAAGGCCTCCATTAGCAGTTGTGTTTGTGTGGACTGGGTGTCCAGAAATGTGCCAGAGTGATATGCTGTGAATGTCTTCTGAGATAATCCTCATAAAGATGAGCAGTGTCAGACTAAAACCCGGAAAGGAACTAATTATTGTTAAGCAGCATAACATGCGGATAGTAGGTACATCTTAAATATGAAGTGTAAACCCTAGATTCGCCAAACCATATGGAGGTACTGTAAGTGGCTGCCAGACACCCTTGGCACTCCCCCGTGTCAGTGAAAAGCTGTACCTGTTTGGAGGTGCCCATGTCTATGGCTTATAAAAATAGACCAGCCTTAGACAACCAGTCCTAAATCCATCAAGTGTCGTCCTTCCTGTAGTCCCCTTCAGGCAAATTTTATTTTACTGCGGAATCCTAAAGAGAAAGGAAATATTAAAAATGTACATGCGTCAAGACTGTCCTGTGTGAACAAGGTTGTCCTAGGCTTTTGTTTTCACATTTTGCTTTTGTTCACCATGAAAAAGGATCTTTAGAACAGACAGCAGAGGAACCAGGAAGTTGAATCCATTTTATCAGCTGTGAGCAAACCTTCAGGAAGGGGGTCTTTTCCTGCATGTGGAGGACCATGCTTCCTAGTATTGTTTTCTAAGGGATATGTTGGAACATAAGGTATATGCATTGTTTTCCAACATGAGTCAGATCAGCAGGGATATTGTTTGCTTCATATGGCGGCAATATTTGGACCTAAACATGTTTATGGTGAACGTGCACTGACACGGATGCTAGTTTTATCTCAATGCTCAATATTGCAGATTTTTTTTTTTTTTGCGTACATTTTTCTACTTTGACTGCAGATATGAACATGTTTACAAGACACAACTGTCATTTTTACACATTCTGTGTATTATGATTCGTGAATATCCTTGTTTTTAGCGTGGGGCACATTCTCACAGGTTAAGAAATGTCTCGTATTTGACTGGTTGAGTTTGTGCATGTGGCTGAATCATTTTGGATAAAGCAGTTATGGGCCTCTACAGTGCCTACACATGCAAGTTTTTTTATTTTTATTTTTGGATCCTGCCCAAAAGAAAGAGTGGCATGCCCCTTTTGATGATGTAAGCTTGAACTACTGTGCCCTATGCTTCTAAGGAAGAATTACATACGTGTGACACCTGACAGGGCATTGTAGAGTGGCACACAGTCCTGTATGGCTCCACTGCACAGATCTGTATGGAGCTGTGTGCTACCATATAGTCTCCGTGTCATGTTCATGAGTTGTTTAAAGAGAACCTGTGATCTTGTGTGTAAGCACAAGTGGGGCGATTTTATCAAAGCCAGTGCTTTCTGAGTCTGTCTTGATTATCCCCTGCGCTGCGGGAGGATGTGCCTACTTTATGACTAGGTGTAGGCCTCGTCATTTATTAGGTGCATCCTCCATGCGGCCATTCACTTCTGTGGGGCTGAGCTGCTCCTTGGCCACATGACAGATGAACTTGGGCTAGAAAAATCTGCAAGAAGGCTGCAGCGCTACTCCGATCGCAGGTGCCTTCTTAAACAACCGATCGGCGGGGTCCTGGGTGTTGACCTTCACAAACAGATACTGATACCCTATCCTGGGGATAGGTCATTAGTTGTAACATCTTGGAAAACCCCCTTAAAATGTCAGACCCACAGCTTGCATCTTTTTAAAGCCACTTGTCTTGTGCAAGAGAGTTAATAAATTTCCCCCAATGTGCACTTGAGACTTGGCCAATCCTGTTCACTTCGCTGGTACTGTATTATGCTGTGGTATTTTTGCATGAAAATCTGCACAGAAAGATCACATGTAATCTGCATCGTGTGCAGTTAACCTAATGGTGCGTTTACAAATGCTGGAAAAATCAGCCAGAAAATACCGGTACAATGGTGTAGGCTTTTCTGTGGGTTAGGGTGCAGATTTATTTGCTGATTACACTACAGTACATTAGACCTGCGATTGGAGCTGCCTGCATCGTAAAACACTGTAATTCAGTCAGTTTGTCAGGGTTGCCGTTATTGGTTCAGGAGATGCGGCCAACCTGCAAATTGTTTCCCGCACCAAGCACGTTCGTGTGAATGAGCCCTCACGCTTTTTTGTAATACGTTTGATTTTTTTTTTTTTTTTTTTTTTTTTTTTACTTTACTATTGAACAGCAGCTGCAGTGCACAGGACTGCATGTCAGTTTACTGCTTTGGACTATGGCTGTCTCTTGAGTGCTACAAAAAGTCTAGATGTAACCCCAGCCTAAAGCCTCATTTACACGTCAGCGTTTGGTCAGTGATTTCTATGTGATTTTGATCCAAAACCAGGTGTGGCTCTAAACACAGAACAAGTGACGATTGTTGTTGTACCTGATCCGTGTGTAGGCTTCATACCTGGCTTTGGCTTGCAATCACTGATGGAAATCACTGACCAAAACACTGATGTGTGAATTAGGCTTAACAGTCCGTCAAAATCAGGAGGAGAAACGGCTCTATTACATTAATATGCTTGTATGCCAGAGCATAATGGTGCAAGTTTACTAATCCTGTCTAATATTCACATAGTGTAATTAAAATGGCCTTGCATATACTGTATACAAAATTGATAGGCCTGGCTGACCATGTAATGTATATGAGGAACTTCCTAATTCTTCCCCAATGGCAGATGTTGAGAGATCTGATGATCGGACATCGGGATTTCAACTGCCTGATCATTTTGTTCTTTGGCAGATAGACGAGTAGCCACTTTCTCCTCCCCCTCTCACTTAGAACACGTGCTTGATCGGCTGAGGCGCTCGGGCATTTGTATGAGGGAATTAGGAGTGATCGCTGTTGACTGAACGTCGGTTATGTGTATGGCTGGCCAAAGATGCTCCAGATTAATCACTGGGGCATGCTGGTGAAAAAAGTTGATCCATCTTTAGAGTAGTCTACGTTTATACCTCCTATTAGGGGTTTTCTTTGTCCATAATTTTGGTACAACTTTGGAGCACATTCTCATCTTTAGGCATGAAAAGCCACACCTCATGTGTAGCAAGGTGTAAAAAAATGTCTAAAACATTGTGAAACAAAACACGTATGACAGTTTGCAAATTGCAACAGATTTGATGAGCATTTTTATTAGTAAATCTCTACCAGTATGATTAGATTGTGAAAG
Organism: Rhinella marina; assembly: GCA_900303285.1. NCBI lineage: Eukaryota > Metazoa > Chordata > Amphibia > Anura > Bufonidae > Rhinella > Rhinella marina. The sequence goes on along the minus strand of ONZH01012186.1, from coordinate 156,628 downwards.
CGCCATTTTTATACCTCTCAGTAGCTGTATAGAAGGACCCAGACCTTACTAGGCTCTTACGCTATTCTTGCTTTGGTTTATAAACCCTTTTAGACAATGCCGTGCATTTTGACCATTTTTCATAGCATATTTTATGTGTCTGTTCCCTGCCCCCATCATGCCCCCTTTTTTAGACCTGCCATGAGCATGGAAAAGTCGCAGATTCGGCTGAAAATCCCCATTGCGACCGAACCTGCGACAGATATATGCCAAAAATTGGCATGCATCCAATAATAAATTACCCCCTTTGTATGTAGTGTTTCACTGTAGACTTTAAAGGAAAATCTTGTCCTGCAAAATTGTGTGTGAAATCAGTGGTAGGTCGCTTTTACTTAATCGATAAAATGCGTACTGAACAAATTTTCCCATGCTCAGCGCGTGCTCACTCGCACCCTTGTGTGATTAGAAGCCACACTATCAGTCACATGTTGCTTTGCTCTGTTATCTAGGTGGTGCACATGTGCGGTGTAATGCACCAGGGTGGCAGAGTACATAACTGCTGCGATGTGTATTAAAGAAAATGAGCTATATCCATTGTGATAAAGGGATCCATCACGTTACTTCGGTCGTTTTTGTGGGCACAAAAATCATCCTTGGACGTTAATGATTTCATGCGTGTAAACAGGAATCGTTCACTGTATGCGCGATTACCGATGATTACACCTTGGGTGTGCTTAAGCACGCCACTCAAGTTATCGCTTTGTGTAAGTGCAACTGTCTGCTTTACATACGATGGCATATGTGATCGAAATAACAATATTGTGAATGATAATCGGCACGTCTAAAGGGTCATCGTTGAAACATTCACTACACTAAGAGACTACTTGCTCGCTCAGTCGTACCGATCGCCGCCTCGTGTTAAGGCAGTCCCACAGTGGTCAGTCATTGATAGGACCACCCACTTGACTCCTGAGCTTGTAATGAGCAGAGGTTTAAGTGCATGAAATACAAGTTTTAAGGAATCTTCTCCTTCTGCCTGCAGATTGCACTGATTTTCAAGGTGAAAGGTTCCCTTTAAAGGGAACGTGATATCAGACCTATTGTTTAAATGACTTTTTTATGTTGTATATATATATATATATATATATATATATATATATATATATATAAATTTTTTTTTTTCCAATCACTACTTAAGGAAAAAAATAGAAAGATAACAGCCCAATATGGTGACCCCTTGTCCTGTAAAGATCACTTTTCTACATACATCTCATTACCATCACAGAGAGGATTACATTGCCAGGTAACTCCTGAAAAGGCCATTTTCTGATGACACTTTCGCTGTGATATAGTCTAATGGATGCTTAGAACCAAGATTTTTATACCCGAGTTACATTTCTTGTTACTGGTATTAAAAATTAGCATTTGATCCTATTTGCTTCTGATTTACTTCTGTGATTGTAAAACATTAACCAAAATATTTGTACACGCTTTATAAGGCTACAGTTACATAAGCGGAGTTCTCCAGGAGCATGCATACACGGGGTGGCTGCATACTGGGGTCAAATGTCTGGCAGATGCTTATCTCGATGGGAGTTAAGGATCTGGCATGTTCAGATCCAATCTTTACGTGTGCGATTTTGATTCATACACTTTGTAATGTGAAAGCTGTGATAAACAGATTCAAGATATTATAATGCTACTGTAGACTCGTGAATGTTATTGTGCCGCGTGGTGGGCATGGCCTTGAATATGAGACACAATGTGATGTTGCTAAATGTGCATGTGGCATTGCTTTCCTTCCTTCTCTGCCAGTTTTCTAGTCCTTGAATGTAATAATGGCAGATTACATTATTGAATGTGTCCTCATTAGGCTTGTCAGGGTAGTGGGAGTGTGCCTGCCCCCCACCGCCGACAGGAGGTCCGGCTCTGATCCTAAAGACCGCCACTTCCTGACAGCTCCGACTTATTGCCATGCCTGGGCTAGAAGTGTAGAATCTGTTCAGTAAAATATTGCCAGCATGGCTTTTGAAGTTGTAGTATCTCGGCGTTATGTGAACAGGTTACGGTGCTGGTTAGTATAGTAGGGGGCTATTTGGAAGAACACATAATGAGTATGCACTGTAAATTGTTCCTATGGACCTACACTCAATAATTCAGTCTCCGGTTGCTGCTTCTTACATCCCCCTAGAAAACATGATTTGTATGCGGCATTATTCAGCCTGCGAGAATGGACCCGAAACGCTGGTAGTTGTTTCTGCATTTAACGCTAGTATATCTAATCACGCCATCCTATTCAAGTGAGACTTCTAGGGAACCGAAGGACAGAACCCGAGTGATTTCGGTAATGGGGGTGCATAAACATACTGCCTATTGATTTACTGACTGTACACGTTTCATAACTATTCATGAGGAGAGTGGTTGGTTCCAAATGGGAGGTTTAATGCACAGTGTGGCTGCCTGATAGCGCTGGGTTGTAATATCGCTAAGTGTCTTCAATGTAAAAGGTACACATGCCTCAGCCTCTGATTAACATAGGGTGAATAACAGAGCCATTTATCACCCAGGCAGCCCTGAAGAGTGTCAGCAAGAAGGCTGACTATGATGAATTGGAGGGGAATGGGCTTGGTAGAAGGTGGCCACAGTGTCCCACAGCTTAGGCTAGAGTGCTTCTGGGTGGCAGCTGATATTTAGGTTAGACGCAGGGTAATTAAGTGAGGAAGACGAGCTGCAGTTGTCTGCATGCCTGAGTGCGGAAGACGCTAGTCCCTTTCCACTTCACAAATTTTAGTGACTTTAACAGATTTAACTGCCAGATGGACAGTGGATGCACGTTACTTGGAAGGAAAGCCATGTACAGATGTCTCTATGCTGCAGACATACAGCGCTACCAAAGGTGCAAGGCATTAATGAATGGATTTATTTCCAGTAGTACTTGACCTCACTTTTTCCACCTCATAGAGATGTAAATGATGAAGGTGGTGTTTACTGCAGTGTGACTCTAAAGACCATTCATTCCTATCCTGACTGCTGAAGAGGTGGTGTCATACACGGTTCTGGCCTCAAACTGACTGACTTGTAGTGGTGCTTGTGAAGCGAAGCATTTTTGCTAATTTAGAGTGTTTTACCACCTTGTGGGTGTAATGGTGTTTTGTATGCCTTGCATTTTTTTTTTTTTTTAATGGGAAAGTGTTAAACGTAAACTGACCTGTACCATCACTTCCCTTGTAGAGCAGTATGCGGAAAGTACTTTGGTTCCAAAGAAAGGCAAAACGCCAATACATATTTGGACTTGTGTTTTAATTGCAGTTAAAAAAATAAATAAAATGGAGGTCTATAGGGAAAAACGCCAGACAATGAGTTGAAAAAGGCAGTCCCAGAGCAAGCTGTGAGATTGACCGAAAAAAAAAAATCGCACCTAAACTTCTTTTTGCCAAAATATTTCCCATAGATATCCATGCAACCTCTGGAGCTGACGCTTTATTTTTTTTTATTTTTATTTTTTTGCAAACTACTAAATAAATGCACAAAAAAACCCCCTGTCTGACACTAGTCAAAAGGATGAGTACAAGCTGACATCAGAGCTTCCGAATATGTCAGAATGCTGTTTATTCCAGTGGCGGTCAGGCGCAGTAGATCACTGTGGGTCACTTACATACAGGGGTTATCTCTAGTGCCAGTGAAGGAATGGCTTCTCATGGCGTGTAAACACATCCTAAGCAATGCATTAACTATGAGGCTGAGTTAACGCCACAAAATCAGCAGCAGAATTGTTTTAGACGTCCTTGGAAATCACTTCGTATTGCACCATATTTCACACGGATGAGGATGCAAAAATACATCAATAAAGTGGCATGGCTTTTCTTTGAAGTGTGTTTGAAGCTGATTTTTTTTTTTTTTCCCCCAAAAAAATACACTCCAATTGCTATTTTGGTAAGTACTGTATTTTGCAGGTGTTCACTCACTGAAAATGCTGTGGAAAGTGGTGTACACCAAAAAAGAGCCTATTCTGCAGAGGCTGATTTCTGTTGAAATCCGCTTTATTGTTCTGTTTGCAGTGTGAACATCGCTTAAAGGAATGCATAGGATTTGCATGCAACCAAAGCATCTCGCGTTATAGTTCCACCGACGTAGATGAGTTTTTAGGAACTCAAATCCACAAGCTGCAATAACAGGCTGCAGCGTAAAAAGACCCGTGGTATAGACTTACTGCAGCATGTCGGTAGATATCCACCCTGGAATTCATGAATTGCAATGTGTAGGGTGAAATCCCCAGCAAAAATGGCTGTGGAAATTCTACCCCATGTGGCTGTACCCTTAAGCCCCAGTCACACGACCGTATTGAATGGGGCTGTATCTATCCGCAAAATTGCGGAATAGATGCGGCCCCATTCACCTCAATGGTTCCGAGCGCTGCGGAACACACGCCGGGCAGCCCCTGTATATTTGCGTACCCTCAAATATACGTTTGTGTGAATGGACCCTTAAAGAGAATGTATCATCAGAAAATAAACCTTGTTTAAATAAAGTTTTTATGTTAATCATATATCTTTTTAATTTTTTATTTTTATAAAACTTGCCACTAGACCAACTAATGCAACTTCCTGGCCTGTACAGGTCACTTTTTAGCAGTCCTCTTATTACAAGAAGGATTAGAATGCTCGAGATGGATCCACAGTAACCACCATTCACAGCAGGGGATATCACAACTATCTACTCCCTTCTGATATCTGCGCAGGTCACAGAGCATGCTCTCCCATAGAAGTCAATAAGGTCCCCTCCTGACCATTGTGTCTATGACCCATGGTGGATACTATAAAGGATATCACTAAGGCCAGACACAGACGAGCAAGTTCAGTGTGAGAAACCCGCGTGTGACAGTCTGAGTTGCCGTTCTGACCTCCGCTCGTCTGACAGGATCACACAGGGCTGTGGAGTTGGAGTAGTTATAAAAATGGACCGACTCCAAAAATATATACCGTATTTTTGGCCCTATAAGACGCAGCGGTCCATAAGACGCACCTAGGTTTTAGAGTAGGAGAATAAGAAAAAAATATTTTTCATCAGATCCTCTTATCAGACTGCCCATAAATTTCAGGACATCACATCAGACCCCCATATCATCCCTCCATGTCAGACCCCCAACAGACCTCAGATCAGCCCACTATGGCCCCATACCATCTCACTGTGCGCCCACCAGACCTCAGATCAGCCTACTGTGTCCCCATCAGACCTCAGATAAGCAGAATGTGCCCCCATCAGACCTCAGATTAACAGTATGTGCCCCCATCAGACCTCAGATCAGCGTCTTGTGCCCCCATCAGACCTCAGATCAACGTCTTGTGCCCCCATCAGACCTCAGATCAGCCCACCCAGCCACTTATAAAAAATAACCTTACTTACCTGTCCTGCGCTGCCGATGTGCTCCGGTCGCATGCTCCGCTCTCTTCCCTGCCGGCGCACACTATGACCTGACGCTGCAGTGCCAGGTCATAGTGCGCGCCGGCAGAGAAAAGAGCAGAGGGCAGCGGCAGCGCAGGACAGGTAAGTAAGATTATTATAAGTGGCTGGGTGGGCTAATCTGAGGTCTGATGGGGGTCCCTACGTACAGCGCTCACTTGCATTCGCCCTATAAGACGCACCGCATTTTTCCCCTTACTTTTGAGGGAAAAAATGTGCGTCTTAAAGGGCGAAAAATATGGTAATAAATTCGGTACAGTTAGTTCAATGCAGTATGTGCTGAATATATTTTCATAAGAATTTGGGAAAATTATGAAATGTCCTATAAATATCTGTTCTATTCCTCATCGAAGGATCTGGGCTTTTAGTTGAGATGAATATGTGCTGCCCTTTATGTAGATGCTCAAAAGTGAAGCTCATCCGCTACAGATCAGAGGAAAAAGGCACTGGGAAGGAATGACTGCAATCATCTCAGATCTGCTAGAGAAAACAGGATAAAAAAAGGTTTTCTAGTTACAAAGAATAGCTTTCAACATAAAGGGACAGTTAAAAGAAGACATTTTCTAAATCCATTGGTCAGTCATGAACTATAGACAGTTCAGCAGGTCTCTCACTGCACACAGGTTTCTATGGTAACCTGCAGACCAGAAAGACTGTTATCTGACTCTGGCTGAGAGCAGGAACCAATCAGAGCTCCCCTTTCATTCCATATAGTGCTCTGGAGAAATGTAAGGGGAGCTCTGATTGGTTGCTATGGGCAACATGAAAGTCGTAGACCTAGACAGTTTTTGATACATCAGGCCCTTAGTGAGCTGTACCCAGTGAAAAACCTGATACTAAAAGTTCAGAGTAAAGGTATCTAGTAAAACATATATTACAAACTTTTTTTTTTTTTAATCTGTACTATTGATTTGTGCAGAGTTTGTTTAAAGTTATTGCTTAAATATGCGCCATGTATGGGGGAGTCGGAGTTAGCGGAAATTGAGGAGTCGGGGCTTTTGTTTTCTGACTCAATAGCCCTGCACACAGCATTATAATTTATCAGGCAGTGTCCCCTTGAGAGCTGGAATCTATTAAATTACACTGACCTAATGCTAACAGTGAAGATCTGGGAAGGGAGGAGAGCAAAGTCAATGTTTTGAGCTTAAAAGCAAAAGGTGTGCCCCAAAAGACACGGGGCTACTCACCAGGTGCTCATTAGGCATGTAGAATCAAATGGGATTGCTTCCGGTGGCAATGCACAAGTTGCTTGTCAATGGATACCTTGCAATGAAGAAAAAAAAAAAAAGGCGCTAAGCGGTGTTGCAAAAACCTTTTACTTAGGCTAGTTTCACACTAGAGTTAGACATCTGCAGCACTACCGGATGCTACCCGACACCAGCCGCTCCCATTCACTGTAGTGGGTATTGTGGTGATACGGCAAGCATGCCGAGAATCGGCCAGATGAAAACGTCTGTGTGCAGAGGCTTGTTCATCGGGTGAAATAATCGTTTATGCAGACACAGACATCATCATTTTTGGGAAGCGGATCATGTTGTGTAGACAGCGATCTACTGCCCAGAAACAATGAATCTTTGATGACGAGCGATTGCAGTAACTATCCCTTGTCTGCATACAGTGGAAGTGATTGCTGTTTGTAAATGCAGCTCTCTACTCCACTGATGAGCAGGCGATTATTGGGAAGGAATTGTTGATGCGTGTAAATGTGCCTTAAGTGCGCAGAGATGGTGGTCAGTCACTAATACCTGTACACAGGGGCGGTCATAAGTTCAGCAAAAGCAGAGATTTAAATGTAGAGATTACAAGTTTTACTGACTCTTTCCTCACTCAAAACTAAATATCAATCTGCTCAGCTCCTCCTGCTCTATAGTGTGGTGCTTTCAGATTGCACTGCATTTTGTGGTGATAGTTCCTCTTAAAGGATACTTTGTGTTATCTCATGTGAATCTAATAATGGAATGACACTTCTATTGGTTTATGCCTTAAAACTGCAGTGCTTGATCCATGCCTTAGGCCTGTATTACACCGACACATTGCCTGATCAATATCTGTCCAATCAGACCAATAGTTGGTGTGTAACAAAACAAAAGGTCTGTGTGTGTGTGTAATAGGCCGTCTGACCAATGATTGGTCAGATATCTGTTGGTGTAATACAGGCCTTATTGTCATCTCTACTGATGGTGAGTAACATAGTGGAATAGTAGTTATGGGTTTCAGTGTGCTCATCTGTATATTTGGGGAGACGAGATTGCAGTATATTATTTTCGGGAATGCTGAGACTACGCTAAAAGCCTTTTTAATGCTGTATAATAATGAAAAAGACATTTTCCTACTAAATAGGGAGCGCTGTTTGTTTGGGAAAGAAAAAAAATCAATGTAACATTTGCAATTTAATGTTCCTTTAGTGAAGAATATGCAGAGTGCATGTAATGAAGTTGTATGGGGAGCCAGGGTGAACATCCCTTTACCCAATGTGTACAAAGTTGTTACTTGTAATACGTTGTGACACATGACAAAACCTTTCACATGTTCTGCTTCGCAAAGCTAACCATTTATTGTGTCTGACTTCTCCTTCATGTTTTTCCATTGGTATGTAGGCGATTAATTATCCCAAACGATATGGAAGATTTCAACATGACTAGTAATAAGACGACACTGTGTATTTCTCATCCCTCGGGGTACGTGGATGTGCTTGGAATAAATACATGTAATATTCCTGAGGCAATAAACATTGTGAAATACAAAATATTAGTTTTTTAACAATACCTTTTTGTGTAAATGTCTCACTTGCTCCAAAGTGCTGTAAATCATTTTGTGATTTCGATTCTCTTGTGAGTTCAGTCTGTGTGCTTCTGAGTTTTTGCCAGCCTATGCAGTAAACTGTGGCCTATAAAAGAATGACTAAGTAGAAATAAGAAATTAAAGGGGTTGTCTGGTTTCAGGAAGAAACTGTATAACACAGTGGATCACCTGCAATAAAGAAGTAATCATTACTTACCTGGAAGATCATGCACCAGCACTCAGCCATATCTGGTTATCTGACTGCAGCGGTGATAGCACGTTGAAAACGTGACCACTGCAGCCAATCACTGACCTCAGTGCTGCAGTGGACAACCCATTTAATGGTATTGTTTAATTGTTAAAATTGTTATATTTGTGGTTAGTGGTTCAACACTAGGACAGTATAGCTCCTTCCTATCTGACTTTGTGTCAGCACTGACTGCTGGCAGCTCTGCTCCCTTTTCTCTGTTCCCTCTGCTTCTGTTATTGAGCGCAGTAAAGCGAGGATATTGGAACTGTGAGGATCAACAGTGACAGCAAGTTTACCATGTTTCTGTATATCTACATATACCTAAGAAATGAATACTGAACTGTGGTTGTTATGGGCAGCAAGCTTATGTGTTGATGTTAAACAAGTTCTGATATTAGGTGGGTAAGTGCACCCCTATAGTGTTCCTACACACTGTAATTTGCACTGGCAACTTTTACCACCAAAAAAAGTTTTATTCCATACCTCATGTGGGTTTTATGCTATTTTTAGTGGCATTTTTTTCTTTAAAGAGAAATTGTCAACCCAGGAAATAATGCTAAAAGCTTCAGCGTGCAGCATTTTTCAACCAGAGACTCAAAAATGCCACATAAAAATTACCTGTTTCAGATTTCCCAGTGACTTTCAGCAAACATCTGGAGCTGGAGTTTTTACAGCACTAAAACTCAGGTGCAAAAAATGGCACTGAAACACAGAAGTACTGAAAAATGCCATGAAAAACCTCTGTGAACTTTTTCAGGCACGTGAAAAATGGATGCCATCCAGATGTAGAAAAGGGAAACAATGAGCATAGTCGCAGACCAAACCGGTTTGTTTTTCATGCAAGTTCAATCCGTTTTTATCAGTGATACAGTCAGTATCACTCATGTGAAAGAGGCCTAAAAGTATATTTGCATATGGCAGATTGGAACTGCTTTGCATAAATCAATAACACTGAGCTGTTAATGTACCTGAAATGAAGACTTGAAGGTACCAAGGGATCTAGGGATTATGACAGGTTTGATGGTCCCTTGTCAAGGCCTCTTCATGGCATTGTCCATGTGATCTCCATACCAATCTTCGGCTATCATGTCCAAGGGGAAAAAAGAGACATTGCTAAAGAGTTGTGTCCGATGCCATCTTGCTGTGCCCTGTGATAGCCTTTGAGAATGGTGACATCCGGTAGGGCTTGACATGTGAAGGCCAATTTCACTTTCAGATCAAAATGGATCACTACACGCCATTCCTCTAATCAGATGATCCGTCTGTGCAAAGGTTTGCCTCTGTGTACCTCTTACTGTCATTCCAGTTCGGCATTGTTCTCCCTACCATTGGGACACACAACATTGAACAGTACTGCTGGAGCGATTGAACCAAGGTCTCTCAGTTCAAGGATTCTGTCCCTATCAGTTTGCGACAAGTGGTGATAACTGGCATTGTCAACAATCATCCTACATGACTTGATTCAGTTTTGAGGTTTCATGTCTCTAAAGATTTTGCTTTCAATCTTGCATTTATGCCCCTCCCACATGTTACAGATTGGAGCTAGGTGCTTAAAAATGTTATCTGCAGATCATAACAATGTCTGCCACGTTCCTGATTTGAATAACCTTATGACTTGTCCTTCTTGGTATTGCAATTTCAGCGTTGCAGAATGTATAATTTAAAAAAATTGAATGCTGATAAGCACAATTCCTAATGGCATTTGAGCAAGAACTGTGGCTTCTTGGAGGTTTGTGATGACATTTATGTGGTAGTATTGTACAGGCGTCACCTTACCAGAGTTGGCAGATAATATACAATACTTAATAAACACAAATATTTGCCATAAAAGAATACAGATATCACACAAAAAGCATTTGATATTGAAATATACACTTCAGGTGTGTATGTAAGCCATGCTCTCGTCTGACAACCTGCAGTGTATTTCCAGGGAGGTGTAGAGCAATTACCAGTCATAAATGCTTATCTCCTGATTCACTGTGCAAACAATGAAACTGATATCTATACTTCACTAAGATTAGTTTGTTGCTCCTGAGCTTTTTATGGACTAGGACTTCACTTTGCCTACTCTTCCACTAAATATCTGTAGCAGCAACTACATGCCTCTTAAGACACACATTTCATATCAAGGGTGAAATACAGACATATATGTACAAAAATTCTGCTTGTAGATTCACAGCCAGCGGGGGATTCTGTCTGTTGTGTGTGAACTTTGCCTAAGAGACCAGTTAGGAAGGTATTTTTCATCAACGAGCAGCGGTTATCGAGTTGTTTGCGCTGAAAAGACTCTTACACAAAGCAATAGTCACAAAATATTTTTCACTGTTTGCTTCTTATTTTGATGGTTGCTTGTTCGCCGTTAGAGCATTTACAGGACGATGAAAATCTTTGTCAGTCAGATCTGTCCGATAAACAGAAAACAGATGATTTGCTGTTCGTCATTTGATCACTGCACTTTTATGCTACTCATTTCTGAAATTTAACAATTAGATGAGAATTCAAGCAGTGATCACTCCGATAGGCCCTTAGGAGTCATGCACCAAGCTGCATTCTGGGAACCCCCCTGGAAATACCCTGTTAAATTGGGCATTTTTTTTTTTTTAAATTCTTAAGAGAAGTCAGTCACGTGTTCAGCCTACACCACTAAAGCAGATGAGCCTCATGGACAAGTAGTTATTCTTTCTAGAAGCAACACAATAACCTCTATATGAAATCGTACAGTAAAGTGACATTACAGGGTGTGCCTTTATACAGCCTCGGTCATTTGGTGTCAGGAAATTGCCTTTTGCAGTGTGATTGGTGGATTCATTTGTTAACGTTAGATGTTCTGCATTCGTGGACGCGCTCTGAAACAAATGCTAACAGGGCGATTCAGGTTTTTCATCATTAGAACCTAGAAGAATTGCTCTGATGTTGTTTTTACATCTTTTTGTTGATGTCACCTCATGACTGATGTTGGACCATTGATGAATTCAGGGTGGCTATAAGAGCCTTGATGTTGAGTGGCTATTCATTTTTGTATTTTGTGTGTGATGTTGCCTGATGCAAGTGCTTTTGCAGACTTTTAGGAGAGGCTTGTATGTGGCTGGGCTCCAAAAAAGCTGAGCTGAAAGATGCCGCCTGTGCAGAATTTGGTTTCTCCAGGGTATACAATTGTTAAGGATTTGTCTGCTATGAGTGATAGGCCTCCTGCATCAAGTTGGAGCAGCTAATGCCTGAATGGATGTGGTGGCTGCCGGAGAATGATGCAGCCGTTAGCAGTGAAAAATGTCTTCCTTACAATGCTTGTGCAGCAGGCCATGGAGTGAAGCGCATTTTTATAATAAAGGTGATGAATTTAATCGCAAACTGGCAGCCAAATGGAAATTGCAGACCTTGATACTGGTAGAAAATTGCCTATAAAGCAACTCTTCAGAGAGCAGGCTTTAAATTTATCCACCCATTTCGACATTGAGAAGAACACGGGAATAGGAGGATATTTTGGCCTACTTAGTTCAGATGAATGGCCTTAAAGAGGTTTTTTATTTATATAAAAAGTAACACCTTGGAGTACAGAGTGGAAATCCACTGTAGCCGCGTTGTGTAATGCATTTAACATGGAGTAGTGCCTCTCCTATGGAAAGGCTTCATTGCCTGCTGCGTGTTAGAATAGTTAACTCTTTGAACACCAGCTCATCTACAGTCCATCTGCTGGTATTTCTTAGGTTAAAGAAGAAATTGGAGGAAGTTCCCTGCCTCTCCAAATGTGAAATAGTTAATTCCCAGATATCCATGCATCAGTGGTGGGGATCTGTAGGTGTATTGCCATCATTCATGTTGCATTTTTTTTCTGTAATTTTTCAGGCATCTATTGCAAATGGGAGTTTTATAAAAAGTGAAAAAACCCCAACTAGTGGTTTGTGGTGGATACTACAGCCTATTAGCACCTTGTACATACATATACTGGAATGCGTTTACCACACGAAAACACATTTTTAACCCCTTTTACAGTATACTGCTGCTGTGCAGTGGGACGCTGCATGAGCAATTCTGTTAGACAACACTATTGGGGAGATTTATCAAAGCTGGTGTAAAGGAAAAGTAGCTTAGTTGACCATAGCAACCAATCAGATTCCCCCAATTATTTCCAAAGGCACTCTGAAAAATATAAGGTGGAAGTTTTCCTTTACACCAGCTTTGATAAATCTTCCCCAATGTGTCTTGCCACAAATATTCCCAAGTGCGACATAATGGGTGATATACGGTATATCTGTATGAATGTCGCATCATAACTTGAGTCCCCATCTGTGGGCTATGGTCCTATAATCTTCAGTGCTGTGTCCATAAGACTCAAGATTGTGGTAGTGATGTGATTCTCTTACATCACCGCCGTCTTTGCCTGGATCTTTTTTTTTTTTTTTTTTTTTTTTTTTTTTCTTTCCTGAACACGAACTCTACATAGTGTAATTATACATCTCTCAACCAGTTATTCTCCAGTTTGTAATGACAGGGAATGCATTAGAGAAGAAGCTGGTCAGGACACATGCTGGAGGCCTCCATCGTTTCTTTCCGATAGATGCCTATACACAGCAGCATTTTATTATTTTAAGGGAACGGTAAAAAGGTTGCTACTGTAAAAATTCCTTGTAGTCTCTTAGGGGTTGTTCATTGCAGCTGTCATGAAGCACGCTGCTGCATTATCTGTAGAAATATTCAGGAAGGCTGCATGGGTATTGGCAACTGTTGGATTTATGGGGTGCGGGTAAGTAACTTTGTGCACAGCCTCCTCTCAGCGATGATTCCAGTCCCACGCTGGTACACATCTGGACAGGGTCACGTGCGCTTGCGGGCAGTCAGCAGTTACTTGTCAGACATCACTGGTATACACAGTTTACTTTGGCTTCTATGTGATGATAAATGTTGTGTTTGCCTGTAATTGATACAAACATAGCCACACACATCTATTTTATGTGATTGTATCAGGTTTGTGGGTTATTATTGTCGCTTCAGCATTCGTTTTGCCTGATATTTTTTTTCTGTTGGGCCAACAGCAAAATTCTATGCAGATGGTATTATGCATGAGCCTTTCATAGCACGCAGATCCCTTATTTAACATATGAAGAAGAGATTTGTGCATTCCTGAAAGCTCATATACGATCAATGCCATCTGTACACTGTAGCCTTCCAATATCAAATAGAAATGCCTCCCACCCTCAACAGAGCTAGTCTTACCACTGAGGTTTAACATTATTTTCCCTTCTTTAGTATCTAGAAGGCTGCCACCTGCTTGACCAAGTAAAGCACATCTCCACTATAAGCCCTGAACAAGGCCAGAAGACTCTTTTTACCCAACCCCAGAGGTCGCACTACATTTTTTCCAGAAGAGTAAAAAGTCTACTCTTAGCAGTTTTGAGGAGTATTTTTAGCTGAGTAGCTGAGGATGAGTACAGATTTTTTTGCGTGTATATGTGTGTATATATATATATATATATATATAACGTTATGAGGTTGCTATTTCTGCAGGAAAATCATTACTAGTCTACTCTATGATGTCTTCCATTCAGAAATAGCAAATGTAGACAACTTAATATTTATCAAATGCCATACAATAAACATAAGACCGCTGCCGCCATAACACTGACACACACAGTACCCACATTACATTGCCATACCCAGTGCTTCCATATGCAGTTGCCCTATTATAGAGTCAGGTGTGATGATTCTGTATGATGTGCCCTCATACTAGAGCCATAAACAAGTGCCCACACAAGAAGCTGCTTACCACACCAAGCCACCACTCCACTAGCAGGATTGCTGAAGATGGTGGTGCCACTGTACGTGCATCCTTCACAGTGGTCTCAGAGTGGCGCAGCAAATGAGCCGGCAACCCACCCAAATTGACAAATCGGCAGCTTCATGCCTAAAATACGGAAGTCTTTTGCGCCTGACGTTGTTTCAGGTGTTATTGCAACCTCTGCCCAACCCTACATTAGGTAAATGTGATACTGTGGATACATTTACACCACACATATGCTCTAGACGTGATGGTAACAAAGCCTTCTCACTCCTTCTCTTTTCCTTCTGATTCCTTTGTTCATGCAGGGAGCAGTAGACATGGCTGTCGGAGAGGTCCTATCTTATGCTGGCTAATTTGTCATATAGAGCACCAGTCTAGCTTGATAAGACTTCCATGCCCACAGGTCACTTTTATTCCTGTGAAGTGATAACAGTGGCAAGTTTTACTGAGCTTCATGTATGACGTGTGGAAGAGCTATAAATATGTATATACGACATATGATAACGTGTTCTCCACCCAAATTCTGGTACATCTGTATCTTATATTATTGGATTACTTCACATTTAGGGTATGTCCATATGACATGGGTTTTCGGCATAGGAAAACCTGCAGTGTATTTTTTGGCAGTTGCGTAGCAGCAAAATCCTTCCCAGTTGTTGATTTTGTTGCTGAAATCTGCAATGCAAAGGGTGAAATCCGCACCGTATGTTGACGTGCTGTGCACTTAGAGGACCTTTCACCACTCCTGACATGTTTGTTTTAATAGCTTTATGTATTCCCCGTGTAATAACAATTCTGGAACAGCTCTTCTTATGTCTCTATGTTGTGCCATTCCTTTATTATTCCTGCTAGAAATTATATGTGAATTGCTATTAGCCTTCAGTAAGGGTACAGAGGGGAGGTAACTGGTTGGGGGTATGTATCTGCACAGTCTGAACATGGCAGCACTGATTGGATAGAGTGAGTCTGTGCAGGTACACACCCCCAACTTGTTACCACCCCTCTGTACCATTACTAAAGGCTGATAGCAATTCAATTATAACTTCTAGTAGAAATAATACAGGAATGATACAACATACAGACATAAGAATAGATGCTCCAGAATTGATATTACATTGGGAATGTAAGAAGCTATTAAAACAGGCATGTCAGGAGCGGTGAAAGGTAATTCCACGTGTGGCTGTACCCTGGCCGTTTCTCAACTACGGTACAGAAGTTGACGGCATCAGTCAGCGGAGATGTTCGGCACGCCAACCAGCACCTGTGTCAGTTGGCGTTAATACATTTGTTAATTAATGTTGATGTGCAGATCAGCCTGCTGTGCTTACCTGCTTGTTTCTAGCTTCCTCATTATGCTTACGTGTAGAGTGTGATGGAAGAAAGAATTGTTAAAACTGGAGTAATTACATTTGATTATACGTGTGAGGGGGAAGGAAACCTCTAGTCTTTAATTTACCTGGCTGGGAGGAATGCATTAAAATTAACTTCAGCCAGCTGTTGGGAGCGATCACAACAGGATGATGGATTTGAAGACTCTAATGAATTTAGATGGAAGAATACATCGAATACAGGATGGGGGTGACGTGTGCAACCTCGTGGTGTCCCGCAAGCGGATGTTCGGCTGTATGGAGGGGGACTTGATCGCGGTCTTTGTGACAGAAATATTCTGTTACAAAGTCACCATTTTTTATTTGTGAATAAGTTTTGCAACTTTTTAGGTTGTATGCTGATCATATCCCTTTAAAAAAAAAAAAAAAAAAAAACTACATGGGTGGAGCTTAGCTGGAGGGGTTGCCCTTCCGGACCAGAGAAATATACTATAATTTGCAGCAAATCATTGCCAGCCGATAGATTGTGAAGATTTCATAAATGTTTATATCCATTCAAGATCATAGTAGATCTGATACTGCTGCATCTGGAATTATAGAAAATTATATGCATGAGGATAAAATAATTGTAAAGTGGAAGTACCATATGACCTCATTGAAATGATTTGCATGTGGATTAAAAGCACATTTTCTCTGGAATGAAATATGGCTTTCCAAGTGAAGGTATCATTGCGTTCAGTTAAGCTAGCCCTGCAAGGCATCGTGCCTGGTGATGGATTCCCTTTATTAAGTGCGTCATGCCCCATGTCTCATATATACATGAACGGGTTTTGGAGCAAAGTTGTGCACAGAAACCGTCCCCTAGAAATGTAGAGGGGGCACATTACTGCCTCTGCTGCGTGTGGGCGTATAGATGTATACATTTTATACTGCTCAGTCATGGGTCTGAACTTCAGAACTAATATGGCAGCGCAGGTTATAGGACACAGCTCAGCATATGACTTTCCTGCATCGGCCATTGCACGTGCAGTGTCATTGACTTTGCTTTTCAAGGATAAGTACAGGACAGTAGTCATGTGACCTGAATGTTAGCCGAGTGTACACTTGGTCCTAGACTTCCCGTGCTGGGTTTTGTCCTGTGTATGTACTGAGTGGTGTATAGTCCCTGCTTGGTACTGATCTGTTCCCTCAGCCTTCACGTTTCTTGTTAGATTTACATTTTGATTTAGTCTCAATGAGTTGGAACCTGGAGAAGAGGAAGATTAATGTTCTTCTACTAGAGAGATATCTGCCTCTTTTCTGGTTAACTGGTGCAGAGGTTATCTTTCCTGGCCGTATATCACATGACTCTGTAGCACCTAGCCAGATAGTGATCACCCGCTACATAAATCACTTTTCATGGACAGCAGTGGTTTCTGCTGAGTGTTATTCATCACCTTAGCCAGGCTTACCAGTCGCTTGCATGGCCATATGTGGTGTCAGCCTTGTGTTCTCTGGATTTCTGTGGATTAATATTAATAAAAAGTTATCTAGGCATTGTATTAATGTACAGGACAATTTGAGCATAAGGGATTCTGCTGCATCAGTCTTCTCGCTTTCAATAAATACTTCTCCATGAAAATGTTGATTTATGAATAAACTGACAACTGGATGCTACTGTTCCCCTTGTTTGTCAAAGGCTGTAGGTGCCCACCCTCTGAACTGGTAGCGCCTAGTTTTTAATTTATTCATATATTTCTAGGAGGAATAACCGAGAAACGCTGTAACATTGAGTTTTAAAAACAGAAGTTACAGATTTTTATTTTTTGTCATAAAGAATTGAAGTATTACGTATCTGTGCCTGGAGAGCTGAGTGCTTCTGTCCTTTTTGCATGTGAGAGGACCAGCGCGTCATTGCACACAGTGGTTCAAGATTTATACTCTTCATGGACCCTAAGAAAGAACCAGTCGTAAATTAAATTTGGACATTTTTCTATTCTAAAGTCATTTGTGGAGTCTGGACTTTCTCCTAATATACAAGGTACTTTAGATACATATCTGGTTAGTACCCAGGCCCCTTAGACATGAGCCTTTCTGTGTATTATCTAATTGCTCTGTGATGGTAGCTTGGTATTTTAATAATTTGCTGCCTCTCCTTATTGCCCATGCTTACCCATGTGTTTGGTGGGGAAATGGCTGGTGTGTCTTGTGGCCGCTCTGTATCAGCTGTAGTTTATGCGCTGGCTCTCTGACCCATATTTTGTCTCCTGCATGTGACCTGTGCTTCACCCTCTGTCTTCCTACATTAATAGTGAAAATTCCTTTAAATATCATCCCATCCTTGATCTAGAATGGTTGAGGGAAGTGGCTTGCTGAACATTTCCTGGTGACATCTGTGAGCTCTTCATGTTCCTTGATCATTATCATGCCCGTTCTTATCTGGTTTATGACTGCCATGAGATATGGTGTCCCTTATGATGACACAGCTGGATCTTGCTGTTTGTCACAGAGTGGCGGGTGTTTGATTTAAGGTGCTCATGTACTTGGCTGTCTCTTCCAATTCCTTTCCTGAAGGATGGAGCTGCCGCTGTGTGGTTCTCTGGCAGCCCTGCCATACACAGACTGTGTCTTTGAGGAGTCAAAACGCTGCATAGTTGAGAATGGTCAGGCTCCGTCTAATGAAACGTAGATGTCTTTCCTCAAAACAGTGCAATGTCTGTCAGGTTCCTGACAAGTGCCTGGCTAATCCTTTCCTGGAAGACACTTGGACAAACATGAATGTATATAGTAATCATATATCTTGTAGGTGTATTCATCTTCTGATACAGCCTGTGCAGTCCTGACCTGGTTCCGTGTAAATTGTGCTGAAACGTGTTTTGTTAGCCGGATTGTGAGATGTTAGCAGATTCTGCTCGATCACGTGGTGATTTGTTTGAAATGATGAGAGTTGTCAGCGTGACTTCCCCTTTGTAATAGGGCTGCACATGTAGGAAATAATAGAACCAATGTGTGATAATTTGTGTTACTAATTATTGATCTGTATTAAATCTGTACTCGCAGAGCGTGCCTCTGGACCCCCTCGTGGCTGTAGCCTGCTTATTTTATGATGTTTGTGTATGTGCGTGTGACTGATCTTGTCTGCAGCTTTACATGACTAGTGATGCACAAAGAGAAAACAGATGGACGCCGAAATTCAGCTTTGCATATCTATGGCATCCGCGCAGCAAGTTGAGCGATCATAATGATGCTAATAAATTTGCTTTCATTGAGTTCTCAACAAATGCTGAATAGAAATTGGACTTGTAAGAACGCACAAAATGTTTTGGTTACTTTGTGAAAGTGCGATCATTTAGTGGCTGCACCGTCAGACATAAAGAAATTAGGGCGCGTGTTACATTAGCAGGGTGTCAGGTCTGATTAGATGAGCAGTAAACGGGAAAGGATGCACCTAGGTGGTCACCAAAACCCAGGCTCTGAATATGTATATAATCTCATGGGAAGTTATATGCTGATATTTACTGCTTGTTCACATGCAAGACATAATGAAGCTGACAGAACTGTGTAGAACGTCTGACAACCTACAGTCTGCAGCATGTATGGTGTGCCTACTCCTAGACTTTATTGAGCTACAGCTGTAGTACAAAGCAATGAATTGACTGCTATGACATCTGTTGTCAATATGTAGTTAAGATTGATCAAAAGTGCTACAAAGTTTGTGTATCCCCCTTCTTGGGGCCGCTGTGGGTGTGCTGTGTGGTTTAACCTTGCTCAGACAATCTGGTTACTGCCTGTAGGTATTACCTTGACTATGGGGCTTTTCACAACTTCTTGTCGGTGTACTTTTGTTTCAGTGGTTGTGGTAATAAACCACTAGTGAATATTGTATGTTCTTGAGTTATCACTGTACAGCCATCAAGTGACTTAACCCTGAAGTGACACAAAACAAGATGGCGACATTACCTTTCTCTGCAAGACACTGCCAGGATCTCCTGTATTGACACTGAGGTCATAATCCCATACGGTATTTGTTAAAGGGTGTCTGATAAACCAGGGACAAAGCCTTGTAGGGCTAGCTAATGTCATGATACCTTGTCCTTGGTGATCGGTTCCTTTATTCTGGAGAAAAAGTATGTTTAACCCATGTGCAGTTGAGCATTTAAGTGCCCCGCTGGCAGGTCTAAGCCACTCTACGCGCCATACTCCTAATCCATCCTCTGCCAGTCCCTCCATCTTCTTGATTTAGGTTCATATCGGCGTTGGAGTTCTACGCGGAAACAGCCTGCAGGAGCGCTCTGGATCCGGCATAGCCAGATTTTACCGCATGCCCACTGACCCTATTGACTATAATGGGATCCAGCAGAGATCTGGCCGCTACCCAGCAAATATGTTGGGATTCGGCCAGACAGAAAACATTGTGTATCTATATTTAGGGGCTGTTCAGACGGCCGTAGTATTGCGGATCCGCAAAAATGTGGATCCGCAATACCACGGATGCCACCCGGCGTGTGTTCTGCAATTTGCGGAACACACGGCCAGTCACCCCGTTCAAAATGCCCATTCTTGTCCACTATTGCGGACAAGAGTAGGACATGTTCTATATTTTCTTATGGAGCTGCGGCTGCCCGCTCTAGTAGAAGTGAATGGGGCCAGCATCTATTCCACAAAATTGTGGAATAGATGCGGACCCATTCACATGATCGTGAAAACTGTATATACACCTTTGTCTGTCTTTTTTTTTTTTTTTTTTTGTTTGTTTTTGCGTTATTAGAACTTGTATATGCGTGCAAAGAAAAATGACTTGCGGTGTATTTTTTTTTTTTTTTTAACGTTCATTTTAACTGCAGGTTGAAGTTGAGATTTATCCTCCCCATACACCTATGTTTTAGAGCAAAAAAAAAATCACAAGTCCAGTTTTGCAACTAAATTTAGTTGCAGTTGGCTTTTTCAAATCTCCCTCACAATTTCCCGAAAATCGGCATTACAATGGTAGAGTGTGGGCGTGACCATTGATCCCAGTACATTTATCATTAATTTATCGTCATAAATTATATGCATCCTCCAGCAGCTCAGGGGATATCAAGGCTTGTGTTTGTGAATGAGGCCTTAGGGTCTCGCCCGTTAATTTACGAGGGGGGATGTTTTGCCTCCCTTTCCCTCTGTTTTGACATTGAATGTTTTTACTGAGCGGATACAGAAACACTGCATGCATTTTTCCTCTCTATATGGATGCTGGGTAGATGCACAAAATACACAATATGCTGAAAAATAACATTTGAATGAGTTCTTTTACTGGTTTAGATTTGTAGATTTTTCATTTGATGCAACATTTTTGTACCATCAGGACTACAGTACCACAGCTGATATTTAATAGTATGGCAGTGCCAGACATGAACATGGCTGCAGTAATGTCTCATTTCTACTGAAAACTGGTGGATTTCAGAATGGGGCCATTTTGCGTATATCCGTCTTGTCACTGAGGTAAATGTGGCTGCATTGTGACTGGGCTTTTTCTGGTCAATATTTTAAGTGGTACATGAGCTTTAACCAGTCTGTCAAAAAAGAAGAGAAACCCTTTGTTGCTGAAGAGTGTAAAATAATCCAGCATTTGCTGCCGTCTGCTGCAAGGCCTCCGCTCTCAAGGTCATTCTTTGTCTGAGGGAACTGGCAGAAAAATAAAAATAGCATACATGTCAGCCATGGCATTGGAGAGGAATGTGATTCTTTCTTGTCAAGCCCTCCTTCATAACAGTGTGGGCATGTATGGATATGTGGCAGTGGTTATAGATGGTCTGATATATACATATAAACTGGACTGTTCACCTACACGTCTACAACGTGGGACTGGGATACCTGACATGCAGACATCAGACCAGATGTTAATATAGAGAGGAGCACGATGGAAGCATCTCTAAATTCATATAGTACAAGTGCTGGAAATTATGCCTGTGTACCTCCGACAACACCAAAGTGGAGGATTTGCTTTTTCCTCCATTTTGTTATCTGAATCTACATGTAAAAGTTACAGTTGAGGTAATATACAGAGACATATTAACTGCAAAGGCTCACCCATGTGTCTGTCCTTCATAACCATGTTTAGCATGTCTTATATAGGTTTCTGCTTCTATGGCATTTGTGTTTGTGGTGATTACTTACCCAGCGGGTGTCATCTATAGCACCACATCCATGCAATTGCACCATGATCTTCTCTTGCTTGCAGTTGCATGTTGTTCTTTGAGTTAATTTTGTTATCTCGCATGTATAAGAGTTTCTTTGAGGAATGGGCCTTCCAAAGAAGCCCAATACCTTTAAAAGCTACTTGGATTTTAACATTAGCCTGGGCATACATAGATCCCATGTCACGTTGAGATGGCATTTCTATCATGATAGGCTTTCCAACCACACTTCATACAGCAAGTTTAAACATGATTCTTAAAAAAAAAAAATGTGTAATCCTGTCTACAGCACCTTATTATATGTGAAGTGGGGGACGTTCAGGCAGTTCTGAAGTTAAATGCTGGAATTTTTTTCAATCCTTATAAAATCTTTACCAGAATTATTCTCTAGATTTGCTACGTGACTGCATCCATTTCAGGGAATTTTTCCCCCTCTGTCACGCTGAGATGCAGACAACTATTCCCAGAAACTGTTCCAACCATCTGTCTTTGGATGAAACATCTTTGTTATAAACTGTTATTCTACAGTGTTTGTATGGTCAGCTATGCCACTTTCCCCGGCTTGCTGACTGGATTCTCCCTCCATTTTTCATTTGTTGTTCATCTGCTTCCCATAAATATGTTTCCTGTGAGTTGACTCTGCTGAGGGTAGCTGTCACTCTGCTCAGGAGAGATTGTTTTCTAGCCTTGATAATTGTGTTTGTTATAGACAGGCTTTCATTTTGGTTTTCTACGATTTAGTGGCCAATCATGATCCCAGTAATAACGGCGTATACTTGGTAGAGATTGAGGAAATTTTCACACGGTGGATGGTGGCTTTCAGATAACATTGACTGGGAAATCTGTAAATACCTTCCAGCTCCTGGCTGGTTTCTAAAGCAGCTGTGTGGTACCAGGTGGCAGAGGGGCTGGAAGCAGACTTGGCACTCATATATTTCAGAAAAATATCATCTTTATTATAACTGCACAACATTAAAAACAAGTACATGGTAATGACAACTGTGGTCAAAAACTGTGGACAAAAAGTACATGCATGGGAAAACATGATTATATCAGGTAAGTATAATAATTTATTTCAGAATACACCGATAAAGTATACAGACCCAGAAATGGCACCTCAGTCATCTGTATACTGCTGGGTCTGTGTACATTATCATTGCTGTGATATATCAGTGTATTCTGAATGAACGTATTATACTTACCTGATGTAATTGTGTTTCCTCGTGCGTGTACTTTTTGACCAGTTTGGTTCCTCTTCTGTGGTGTATTTGTCATAACCTTGTACTCATTTTTTATCTTGTGCAGTTATAATAAAGATGATGATTTTTTTTTTTTTTTTTTTTTTTTTTTATGATTCATTTGAAGCAGTGTGCGATTTCCCTGATCAGCGCTTTCTGTTTATTTGCACCTGCAGTTGATGATTGTCATATTAGGCCCTATTTTTAGTTGTTCCTTACTCATATATTTATGTACAGTATGGCGTTTAGCTAATTTTTCAACAGTTGGTTAGCAGCCACTAATCATAAGGGGTTAAATAAAATCTGGATTTCTCCTGTGAGCACTATTTATAAAAGTACTTAGGATGATTAAACTGTCACGCTAGTGATTAATGGACAGTGCTTCTGCTGATTTGTCAGCTCTCTCAATTTCAGAATTCAATCATTTTCTTTTGTGTGGAGAGCCTGCAGGCCTAGATCTGCTGCGAGGCTTTCATCAGCCCCACCACCTCTTCAATGGAGCCACCACCGGCCACTCTTCCCCTTTAGCTGACATGCTTAAACTCACTTGACATTATTGACGTACTAATCTTTCATGGAGTTAATAAAGATATAATATGTACAACATATAATTTCTATTTCTTTACTGTACCATGCTCTTAGCTTGCTTCGTTCTCATTGCCATTGTTTGCTGGAGTAGTTGTATTTGCTGCGCTGTAAACTTGCTCGGTGAAAATGTTTTGTTGTAGGCGGAACTTTTTACAGGCGATGTGAAATTGATGATGATTTTGCCAAGGGCACTGTAATCTTTGTAAATTCCGCCTATGTAGGCTGAATATAACCTTATGGCCACTGAGGAAGCATAATAATGTAAAGACTGTTACAATAGCAAGTGAGTACAACCCCCTAATCCGGCGTAATCTCCCTCATTGCTAGGGATTTGGTTATCATTTTTAAAATCAACCAGCTGATTATGTAAAACCAGCTCCAGTCTAGTGCAGAAGCTGGCAGCTTGTACCCTGGGAGCCAGATTTGCTTACTTGCTTGGGGCAGCATTTTCCCCGGTCTCTCAGGTCCATTATGTTGTTGCCCTTTCAATTTATTTGACACACTTGATATATTTTCTACTGTGTTTTATTAGAATGACCTTTCAAATTAAAAGAGCATGTTACAGGCTAGCTGTTTTTTTCTTAAGCATTTCTATTTTAGCCACCATCCATCATTCCATAAATTCACTGCCATCGTTCATTACAGCCCCCCCCCCCCCCCCCAAAAAAAAAAAAAAAATAACAGGCTATACTTTACTATGGATGTTGTAGGAAGCTTCTTTCTATCTGAAAAGGAAAACTGTAAACATTAAAATAAATAAATATTGTCTGCACTTCTCCATCCATTTCAATAGGAGACATGACTTGTGTACCCCTCCTGCTTAGAAATGCACTTTGAGAAAAACAAACATTTCTGGAATAAGAACCTCAAAAGTGGCCATGGAGACCAAGGTTCTCTATACATTAGTTACCTGTCGACTGGATGCTTGATTGGCTGAAAGCTTTCTTGAGCCCTACATGCACGCTTGGCTTAGCTGAGCATATGTGCCCCGGAGAGGTGCTGCTGTTATATGGCATATCTTACCTCCTCGAGAACAAAAGGATCTGGCAGTTGAGCCAGATTCTTATCTCACTCAGCATCTGCCATTGAGTCGGGAGGCACCCCATATGGTTAGCTTATCCAGCCAAAATACTCAAGTTCATCCGACATGTATGTAATATGTATGGCCAGCTTTAGCCCGGTGATAAATGCCCTGAAGATATGAAATTATTCTTGCTGAATTTGCAAGGCTATTTCCATTCGCCCAGCAGAACACTTGAATACAGTCGTGGGATAAATTTAGTAGTCTTCTATTGACAGATTGTGAATTGGATTTTATATTCAGCTGTCCGTTTAATGGAAAATCCCTTGAATCCAGCATGTGATAGTCCAGGGAGTCTGCTATCCGGGTACTTCCAAAGCACCATGTACCGTGTTAAGGGAGCTATTAATTAGTAATATTTTGTGGAATATTATTAATTAATATTCATAAATAGGAGTAACCTGCTCTCGCTAGTTCCGCCTATTTATTTCCTTTATTCAATCCGTTCCCTGCACTATGTGTACTGAACTGTACTATGGAGGCTACACAAAAGACAATGTATACAGTATTTAAATAATAAAAAGATTTATTACAGAATACTAAAAGTCTACAGTCTAATTATTAGACTATATATTTATATTGGAGTATATAAATATATATACATATAGCCGCACAACAATACAATAACACAATCTCAGTATAAAACTCAACTACACTGCACAATCCCACATAATTCCACCCACAATACTAACTAAAACACATACACACACACACACACACACACACAACAGCAGTACCCTCCCAAGCCTACTACTAGCTGTCCCTAAAAGTGGTTACAGGGGTTATAGGGGAATGCAAGGGGTTATCTGCAGTGATAAGGCACTGCAGGGGTCAGGAGTTTGGGGATAATTAGGGGTAACAGGGAGTTCCAGGGGTACTTAGCCAGTCTCTGTTTCTGGAAGGGCTGCTTGGCTTCCTTCCTCTGTGGTGATGAGTCCCCTCTGCTTGTGCTGGTCAAAGCTCCCCTTCTTGTGGAGGTGAAAAGTTCCTCTGCTTAGTTGGTCAAAGCTCCTCTGGTGAAAGCTTCTCCCAGTCCCCCAAATGCTGGACTATATATCTTTCATAGGTAGGGGGGAAGGTGTGGACAGTCCATGCTATAAAAACAGGTTTAGCATGTCACCAACTACCTGTTTGGGGTCTGCACAAAATGACACCAGATATCAATCAGGTGTAATAAACCTTTACAATGCAAGGCTTTGGCCTGGAGGAGACCAACACCCCTGTTCATAGCAAGCCTTGCTGTGAACAGCTGATACCACAGGTCTGTGACAAAGGGTAGATGATCTTATCAATCCTCTGTCCTTTGATGTGCCCAAGACTGTCATCAGGGCGGCGTCTCCCTCCTGCAAGTGCGCTGGTATGCGCCTCCAGGGGGATGCAGGGTGGAGGGTCAGTTTATATGTATATAGATAAATGCATATAAAACTGGGGCATATATACATTAGGAGCAACTGGGGGCACAATATAATATATATAGGGGGCATCATATGCATCAGAGGGCACCACATATTGGGGCATATCTGGAGACCCACAGATACATATATAGAAGGCCTATATATATATATATATATATATATATATATATATATATATATATATATATATATATGTACCAGCACTTCCTTCTACATGCCGCTAGGAATGACATCCATCAATTCTTAGGGATTCTGCATTTTATGGAAGGTATTTGTTCTCTGTTTTTCATTGTTGTCTTTTTGTGTCTGAACAGAGATCAGCAGAGTACGGAAAGACATGTACAACGACACGTTAAATGGCAGTGGCAACCCTGACAGACGATGTGCCGAACTACCCGATGGCATTGGACCTATTGTACAGTTACAAGAAAAACTTTATGTGCCTGTAAAAGAATATCCAGATGTAAGTATATGTTTTATGTGCCTGTGTATTACCTTATTTTTAGAGCAATAATACTTTGTGGAATAATGTGGGTGCATTCTGAGCGAAGCTTTATCTTGCAGTAAACTGTATTTAAAGGGCCTCTGTCATCAGGAACACGGTTGTTTAACTGGCTGACTTTAGACATGAGATAATGCCAACTGAAGATAAGTCTTTGTCCCTTCTTTCCACGTACCTCTCTTTTGGTGAAAAATCACTTATTTTATGCAAATGAGTCTCTAGGAGCAATGGGGGTGTTGCCCCTATTCCGAGAGGCTCTGTTCTCCCTCCTCTGTCCATGCCCTCATCATGCTGCTTGACGGGCAGGATGATGTGAACATTGAATCAGCATCAGGTGGGCCATGTAGACAGAAGGGGCAAACACTGTTGGCTTCAGCTGACATTAGCACATGTTCCTAATGACAGAAACCCTTTCAACGTCATCACATATGATGCCCAGTCGTCCTGATGCCAGTAAGATGTTTGAGTAGGGGATGTCTGACTGCTGGACCCTTACTGATCACAACAAAAGGGATCTGAGTTCTGCAGGATAAAGGAAGCTTCTGTTGAGTGCACATTTGTGCTGCCACTCCATTCCATACTTGGGACTGCTGGAAATGACCCCGGCTGTCTCTTGCGGTCTCTTGGAGAATGAATGAAGTGATAGCACGTGTGCTCGACTGCTGCTCCATTCAGTCAGGAACATGGGATCACCAATCCAATAATCTGTGGATAGGTAAAAAGTTGATATCTGAAGACAGCCCCTGTAAGGCTTCACACCTGTAAGTATATCTGTTGCCAATTTTTGTATCCAATCAGTATGTGGTATCTTCCTTTTTACTGTCTTTATTGCACACTTTAGTAACTTTCACTTTTATGAAAATAAGTGTTAAAAGATTTCTTTTGGTCTAACTGAGACTGCTTAATGTGACAGGTCATAGCCCTGCAGCTCCAGCCTTGAGAATGCCATCATGACAGAGCCGTCATCTAGTCCTCTGTCCTGTATTGTAAAACTCCTCATACATATGTGTGAATCGAGGAGCGAAGCTGGCAATTTCAGCAAAACCAGCCGACAATCTAAGGCTGGGTTCACCCTCACAGGGAATATACTTACCCTGCTCTCTGCGCTGCTCCCTCACTGGCGGAGCCAGGTCAGTATATTCTCTGAAGGGGGCAGTTTATCGTATTGGATAACCACTTTAAACAGATGCCTCAGACAGATGTTATACTGTGGTATCCGTCCCCTAGAATTTCATTGTATAAGAAAAAGGTATACGTTAAAGTAGAATTTTTTTTTACTGTGCTCTGCAAGATGGAAAAAGCATAGTGCACTACTGTAGTTACTTTTGTATTTTTTTCAAACATATACTTTCAATGTAGTGCAAAAACATGATTTAAACCCAGCCTAATGTGTATAGGAGCTCCCAACTCTCCCCCATTATCCGAAAAGGATTGGGCAATTTTTTTTCTCCTCTTCATATGTTCTCACATGAAATAAACCACTAGAGCTGCCCAGCAGTGTATTTCTCCTCTTCCCCCCTCCAAAACACAGACATGCTGCGCCAAAGTGAACATTTGTGTATGTGGTAGTTGGGAAGAGACAGTTTTTGGCCGACAATTACTGAAGGTGCATGGGCACCATAAAGGGGTTGGCAGGCAATTTTATATTGATGACCTATCCTCAGAATAGGTCATCAATATCCGATCTGCGGTTGTCTGACACCTGGCACCCCCGCCGATCAGCTGTTTGAAGAGGAGGCGGAGCTCCATGTGAGCGCCACTTCCTCTTCATTACACTGCCCGTTGTCTCTGAAGTCTTGGCTGTGCAGTGTAATTACAAGTACTCGCTCCGTTTACGTCAATGAAGTGAGTTCTTGTAATTACACTATGCCACTGCTACAGTGGAGACGAGAGGCAGTGTAAAGAAGAGGAAGCAGTGCTCTTCAAACAGCAGATAGGCGGGGGTGCTGGGTGTCGGACAACCATAGATCAGATATTGATGACTTATCCTGAGGTCATCAATATAAACTACCTGCACAACCCCTTTAAGAGGTCTAGTTTCAATATGTTTCGTTTTCTCCAAAGATCTGTTATTGAATACTATTGCCGGTGAGTCCGGTGAGATCTTGTATTAATCCAGTGATTCTGCAGTTATCACAGACTGTTGGTGTTTACTGAGTGCACAAGTATTGTTATGTAGCCATATGCATCTTAGTTGTAAATAGATTGTAAACCTATAATTGTGACGCAGCGCTTCGATTTGATTAATAAGATTTCTGTTATATTAGTGTATTTTTTTTGTGAAAATGGAAAAGTGAACGGTTGGGACACTGCAGTCATTGAACCTAGCAACTAGAGGTTACTGCTGGCTCTTGACATTGACAAATAATATTTCTGGAGAGGCGGCAGAATTGCATCCCTGTGATAATGTGTCCATTTAAAGCTTCCCCAAAATAGATTTGGGATAGAATTTTCCAAGCATGAAATAGGTTTCTGTTGTTCGATTTCATTTTTAGATTTAAATGCAATATCACAATTCTAAAAACTTGAATTTTTTTTTTCTAAGACCCTGGCTGAAAATAAAAATAAAATACTGAACAGTATAAATTTGAAATACTGAAAATATTTTTGAAATATTGTTGACCGCTTGTAGAAGTAGAATTTACCTGTAATTGCCCAATGGACTGCTGCATTGGTTGAGATATATATATATATATATATATATATATATATACATATATACATATATACATATATACATATATACATATACATATATACATATATACATATATACATATACATATATACATATACATATATACTAGCAGAAAGACCCGGCTTCGCCTGGGTATATTTCATCTATTTATTTAATGTTTCTGTGTGTCGTTGCAGAGAGAAAGTCAATGCAGCTGACAGAAATTGATTTTTACCTTCATTTTTTCAATCCCTATTGGCTGCGGAGTGGGAGGGGGCGTGGTTTAATGGGACACGGGGGGGGGTTAAGTCCTTCATTTCAGGGTGGCCTGAATTATAGGTTAATGCCATGGTAATTTGAGGAAACACAATGGGTAGCAGTGGAAGAAAACATTGCTTTGCGCGGGTATATTTAATCTATTTCATTTAATGTTTCTGTGTGTCGTTGCAGAGAGAAAGTCATCTTCCCTCCCATCCCTGCAGCTGACAGATGTTGATTTTTACCTTCAATTGTTCAATTTCCATTGGCTGCGGAGTGGGAGGGGGCGTGGCCTGACAGAGTCGGAGCGTGGTTTCCCGAGATCTGGGGCGGGGGTCAGAGTGGCATGAATTACAGGTCGATGACATGGTAATTTATGGGGACCCGCAATGGGTAGCAGTGGAAAAAAACATCTTTTATTAGTACTGAATGGTCGTAGTCTAAAATTAGTCAATTTCATCTACGATTTTTGTGTGTCGTTGCAGAGAGAAATTCACCCTCCCACCCCTGCAGCAAACAGAAGTTTATTTTTACTTTAATTTTTTCAATTCCCATTGGCTGCGGAGTGGGAGGGGGCGTGACCTGACAGTCGGGGGCGTGAATTAGCAAGACGCTTCGCATGGGTGTATTTAATCTATTTTATTTAATGTTTGTGTGTGTTGTTGCAGAAAGAAAGTCAACCTCCCACCCATCCCTTCAGCTGACAGAAGTTAATTTTTACCTTTATTTTTTCAATCTCTGTTGGCTGCGGAGTGAAAGGGGGTGTGGCCTGACAGAGTTGGGGGTGTGGCTTAGTGAGACCTGGGGCGGGGGTTTTAAGTACTTCTTTTAGGGTGGCCTGAATTAAAGGTCAATACCATGCTTATTTATGAGCCCACGCAATAGGCAGCAGTGGAGGAAAACATCTTTTATTACTACTGAACTGTAGTAATAGAAAAACACAAGTTATATTTATGGTAACCGGAATACCTTTAACAGTGTCATTGAATAGAAATGGATGAGATCCTCAGCTGCTGATAATTACCTGGTTGTTATGGAAACCTGCCCTCCCTGTGTGGCTTTGCAGAGAATGGCAGTTGGAGTTTAAAACCAAAGTTCCCAGTTGTAATGTTGGCTAATGGAGATCATATTTTGGGAATATCTCAGGAACGGTACGTCCTAGAGAGATGAGACCTGGTCTAAAACCTTCCCGGACACCTGATGTACCTGTGTGCCGAATTTGGTGAAAATCGGTCCAGTAATTTGGTCGCGCATAGAGAACAGACAGACAGACAGAAACTCATTTTTATATTATTATAAGAGATATATATATATATATATATATATATATATATATATATATATATATATATATATATATAGTATGTATATGTGTGTACGTGTGTGTGTGTGTGTGTGTATATATATATATATACTAGTGCATCTCAATAAATTAGAATATCATCAAAAAGTTATTTTATTTCACCAATTCAACTCAAAAATGAAACTCTTATTATATAGATTGCCCAAAGTGATCTATTTCAAGTATTTTCTTTTAATATTGATGATTATAGCTTACAGCTAATGAAAACCCAAAAGTCATTATCTCAGAAAATTAGAATATTGTAAAAACATTCAAGCAAAGATTTCCTAATCCTTTAAATGGTCCCTCAGTCTGGTTCAGTAGGCTACACAAACATGGGGAGGACTGCTGGCTTGACAGTTAAGTCAGAATGCCCCTATTAAGGGGTTGGGCGCTTTTTTTTACATTGATAACCTTTCCTCCGGATAGATCATCAATATCAGATAAGTAGGGTCCAACACCCGACACCCTCATAAATCAGCGGTTTGAAGAGAACAAAAAGTGAAGGCAGTGCTCATATGAGAGCAGTGTTCTCTTCAAACAGCTGATCAGCGGTAGCGCTGGGAGTTGGCCCCCTGCCAATCTGATATTGATGACCTATCCTGATGACAGTTATCAATATTAAAAGGGAAGAGAAAAAAAAAGCAGACAACCCCTTTTAGTGGAAAGTTGAGTGGAAGGAAAAATTGTAGAAAATGGTACACAAGCAACAGGGATAACAGCAGCCTTGATAGGATTGTCAAGAAAAGGCCATTTGGGGGGATTAACAAGGAGTGGACAGCAACTGGAGTCAGTGCTTCAAGAGCCACCACACACAGACGTATCCGGGGCATTGGATACAACTCACATTCCTGTGTCAAGCCACTCATGACCCAGAGACAATGTCAGAAGCGTCTTACCTGGGCTAAGGAAAATAAAAAAGGGTGGACTCAGCGATCCAAAGTTAAGTTTTCAGATGAAAGTAAATTTTGCATTTCATTTAGAAATCAAGGTCTGGGGTCTGGAGGAATTGTGGAGAGGCACTCAATCCAAGTTACTGGCCTTCTCACTTGTCAGAATACCAAGGCATGTTTATTACTTCAGTCAGATGGCTAAGCCATAGTCTCACGGCATGTATTTTGTTATCTTTCTATCTTGGATTGTGAATGGACTCGCATTGTGACATCCACATTGCCAAGACCCAACAGTTGTGTAAAACAACTGTAGCTTTTTGCATTTCTTGATCACTTCAACACAACCCCATTCACTTACATTACTTGCGTTACAGGCAGTACTACTTGGCCATCTTTGGCTATACTTGTCGTAGACAGTCACCATGATGCCCCATCCTTCCAAGGAACTTTTTGGGGACCTCAGAGAATTGAAAAAAATACATATCTACAAAATCTTTAGTGTTATTAAAGGTTTTTTTCTTGACTACAGTATTGATCAGCTGTTCTCCCGGCATTGCCCATCCCTCCCCGGTCAATTGATTGAACAGTTTTTGGCACGCCAGCAAGCAACACAGCCCCTTCATTGTTTACCAGTCGGAGGTCTGCATAGCTCATAGCAGCTCACTCTGTCAAGTGAATGTTACCGAACTGCAGTACCAGGCACAGCCACACAAAGCCTGGGTGTATTATATAGTGTGATGTTTTTATAGGGATTTTTTGTTTTGCATTTCATTGTGTATCTTTCTTCGAGCCTGTTGCTCTCTTTTTCACTTCTCTGTTATGTCTTTTAACACCCTTCAGCAACTTTTAGTTCTACTTTTTAGAAATTAGCTATTCTATTTTTAAGTATGGCCCTTAAAAGGCTGCTACTTTCTGTCTTTAGAGCGATATTTAGGGCCCATTTACATGGGCTGATGTAAAGGGCAATGATCCTTGCCCGATTGTTCAACTGCATTCAACAGTCCTCCCCTCTGCATAGGGATGGATGATTACTACTGTGATTATTCATGCACATTTAGATTTTTTTTGTTTGTCATCAGCACATCCCTTTTTACACAGGATGATTGATGTGCTGTCAACAAACTATGATTTTAGGTGTTGCATGAAAGGTTTCTGCATCTGACGACTGAGTGTTTGCTCGTTCGTTGGGTGATTGGTGACTTCCTTACTAAGGTCAATTATCCGGAATGCATTCATATCAAAGATCCTCTGTAATAATTGCCACGATCTTTGGCCCGTCTAAAAGAGCCCTTCATCAGAATTTAAATCGGCGCATTATCCTAACCTGTGATGATGATTTCTTGATATTGAAAATGGTGTCAACTTTTTTTTTTTTTTTTTTTTTTTAGAGAGTTTAGAGATGGTCTTTTGAAGAAAATTCTTCCTATTGCCAGATGTGCAATAGGAAGGTTCTAAATTCTTCTCAAAGTTTGGTGGTAGCACTTCTTCTTGTCTTTTGGTAAAACCTCTATTGAATTGTTAATT
Organism: Rhinella marina; assembly: GCA_900303285.1. Taxonomy (NCBI): domain Eukaryota; kingdom Metazoa; phylum Chordata; class Amphibia; order Anura; family Bufonidae; genus Rhinella; species Rhinella marina. The sequence goes on along the minus strand of ONZH01012186.1, from coordinate 123,384 downwards.
GAAGAGTATTTAACAAAATTGACTTAATCGGAGTCTTTCATCTGAATGTACTTCAATGTTAAACTGCTCTCCCTTATTCTCACAAATGAATAAATGTTTTTAAATTATAATTACGGCTTTAATAAAAAAAAAAGTGTTAACTCTGATTAATGTGAAATTCACTACTGGTGCTCCTCTGTGGCTTCTTAGTCAAACTCAAGAACTCAATAATTATCACTTCTAAAGCATCATGTCCACTGAGGATTGTGGAGCGCAAAGGGCAGCAGTGATAAACAGCTTGTGCATACTTTTTGACCATTTTCGTTAAAATGTTTAATTAGTGCAACAAAATGATGAACCTGGGGATTAATTGTACATTAGGGAGCTTACTAACTAAATAACGTCTCATCACTATATATTAGAATGCTAACATCCTATAGATAAGTTTATTTCCACATTAAAGCTGCTGGTAGACTTTGTGATGGATGTAGGTGGAATGTTGGAAATATATGTTTGCTCAATTCTCATTCTTGTAAAATACAAAGAGAATATTTTTCAACCAGCAGGCAATATTTGAGGGAAAATGTGCCACATCCTAGGGGGTCATTTACTATCCAGAAATATGCCTATATTAGTGTGGCATGGAAGGGGACGGGTTGGCAGGTACTAGTTGAGGTATCAATCGAAACTGAAGCAGAGATTAGATTCAAGTTTTATAATGGTTTTCCAGTTTAAAAATCAAGGGAATAACTGACTTCTCCTTGTGGAGGCCTTACATTTTAATACTGTATAGAGACAGATCTCCGTACAGCATTAAACTGAAGTTTTCAGTGAAGTGACTTTGTAGCTGGGATGTGAAGCTCGCTTCACTCATCCCTAATAGTGCTTATTAAAGGGGTTGACTCATCATAGACAATGGGGGCATGTTGATAGAGATCCCAGAGATGGGACCCGCACCTACACTGAGAACGGAGCGGGGAAAGGTGGTTGAGGGCGCACTGCGCATGTGCAGCCACCCTCCATTCACTTCTATAGGGCCGTCGAAAAATGCCAATCACTGGCTCGGCTATTTCCGTCGGGCCCCATAGAAATGAATGGGAGTGGTGACCGTGCAAGCACGTTGCGCTCCCATTCACTTGTTTGGGGAGAGCACTTGGCGGTGGCCGGAACCGGGAAGGTGGGACCCGCACCTATTAGACAATGGGGACATATCCCAGCAATATCCCCACATTGTCTATGATGGGACAACCCCTTTAAGACCAGGGGCTAAAACCCCCTTAGTGTTTTCTTTTCTACTAACTTAGTTAAGTGGTGTAGCTTTTAGCCTTTCTGTATAAGGCCTTCTTCACACTTCAGTTTTTTGATCAGTTATTTCCATCAGTTATTGTAAGCCAAAATCAGGTGTGAGTCAAAAACACAGAATAGGTGCAGATCTTTTCATTATACCTTATGTCTGTGGAGCCTCCACTCCTGGTTTTGGCTCACAATAACTGATGGAAATTACTGAAATAACTGATGTGTGAACAAGGCCTAAACCGGTCTGTTGTGAAATTAAGGTGTGTTAGTACTATCCTTGTTAAGTGCTATTGAAGGCTTTTTTGCTGCACACTTTACAGCATCAAAACAGTAGTAATGGACATGTTTGACCATGTGTTCTCGGTGGTACAGAAATAGACCTCACTAATACGCCTGTGGCTGTGGTGACATCTGTGACAAGGTGGTCAGTGGTTTGTCCGAGAAGATGTCCTTGGAGTATCCAGGGGTCTTTTTTGCCCTCTCTGTGTCATCTGTATTCCACGGACACTTCTAGGCTGCAAATTAGTTTCCAGAACATCTCCTACCAATGATCTGTGAAAACCACAGACCGAACACTGATGGCATCTCTATTGTCTCCGTAGTGTTCACAGACCCATAGGCTATAATGTGCATGAGGAATCAAGGAGTAGGAAACCAGGAGTAGCTGGGCTGTGACCCCCTGCTGGTCACGAGAATGGGGACTCTATGTGAATGGAGCTGTAATGTGTATTAATGACCACTGCTCAATTTGTCATCTTTAGAACTGCTGGACATAGGCTGTCTGTATCTCATAGACAGTAAATGAAGGGTTGGTCACACATCCACACTACCACTCAGTTCACACAGGAAACTTTGGGACCTCCATAGTAGTAGATTCTCATCGTAGTTGTACTTCCACGCTGTACTGTATGCTGACGGATCAGTAGGCATCATATCTTAACAGTTATCACTCCTTATGGCTTAGTGTCCATGGCCAAGTTATCCCATGATTACTGTAAAAATGAAAATTACACTTCATATAGTACATGACGATTTTTCTAAGAAAGGTAGAACCACATGGATCCAGAGATATTCCCATTCATTGCTCTGCTAGATTTATATCAAGCTGACAGCTCAGTGGGGCATGTCCTTTCAGCTGCAGCTCAGGGGGTGTGTCCATTCTTCTGCAGGCAGCTCTCTCCCTATCACAACTCAGGAGGCAGTTGAAGGATGAGCATGTGCGGCTATCTCAGCGAGTCGAACAAAGAAGATAAACAAACAGCAGGTGGCGCTACACAGATATATTTTATTGAATAACTCACTGGCTAATCAATTTTTTATTTATTTATTTTTTTTAAGTTACATGCATTTACAAAAGTGTTGAGATCCAGGTGCTGTGGGACAACCCCTTTAAGAGGAGCATTAAGAGGTTACTGTGAGATGCACCCTTATGCCATGATGTATATTTGACTGTTCTGTATAAATGTATATGAGCAGCTATTTTGTGAAAGTTGTGGCTCAGGTCTGAGGTTACACGGGGGATCCTTGTATGATTGTCAGAGGAGAGATCTGTAAGTTACTTTCCATGTTTACACACTATAACCACAATGCAAATTCACTGGTTGTCTTCTGTTCTTTGTCATCTGCTCGGTGTCCGTCATTTACATTCAGCTAGACATGCTTGGAAATTGGCCGTGTGTTTTCAGCGCTTAAGTGATTTGTATTTGAATAAAACTGTTCCCCTCTGCTGAATGAAAGCTTCCTATCAGCGGCACGGCGGATCTTGCTGATATGTGGAATTACATCATGAACTATCAATCACATGCAGACCTCCATCAGTGGAACCCTTCTTTCTAGAAGATGACCGCATCTCTGTGTTGGGGATTTCAGGATAGCCCTTCATGTTTTGGAGATGTGGTCTGCTGTAATCTTTTCAGATCAAAGGAGAATTGGATTGTGGCATAAGCGATGGTGAAAGTAGTCCCCCGATGTTGCGTGAAATGAGCCTAGGGTTACATCCACATGTAACCTATTTACTCTGGATTTTGTACATTTGAATATACAGCTCTCCAAAGGAAATGTGGATTATTATTATTATTATTATTTTTTTTTTAATATTTGCTGGGTGTTTTCCATTTGAATTGCACAGTGCTGAATAAAAAAAAATGGAAAAAATGGGGAAAATCTGTGACCATTCCACTGCAGAAATTCAGCTTTCTTTTCTTTTTCGAAAGAGAGCTAATCTGCACTACAGATAGACATGCTATGAATTAAAAAAAAAATCCACACCACAGATCAGTTTCTTCACAGAAACTTTACACAGGATGAGTTGCTTTGCTGGTCCTGTAATCCTGCTACTGATTTTCTGTCCGTAAATCCGGTTTTGTAGACATACCCTAAAGGTACCCATACACCTGAGAGAACTTGGCAGAACCTGTGGTCTACAGGGGGCATCTTGTCTTTGCAACATGCCAGATTCTTTGTTCCCTCAGGAAATAAGTTGCCACTATAGGGGTCTGGAGGTGGCTTTCCATTGCCAAAAAATCTGCTTGAGTGGTGTCTAATAGTGGTGCCAACAGTTACAATAAAAACCTCATTCGCTATTAGACTGATGGAGATGGTCCTCGGCTGTGTCTCAGACTCTCTCATATAAGATGGTGGAGCAGAGAGGTGGTCAGACATGCATACCACCACTCCATGTATATTCACACACTCTGGGTCACCCATCCTAGTAAATCAGGGCAAACCCCAAGCGATCATTTCTCACCTCCCCGGTGGATAGGTAATGTCAGCCATGGGATTATTAGCTGTCTGATATGTATGGCCTCCTAAGCACAGGCTGTACCATGAGCAGATATCTGGATTGTAATAAGCATGTTTCCTTTTTACATGTTAAGTATAATGAATGAAGAGCAGACGATTTGCAGTATGGTACAATGTTGTTAGCTGTTAGTCTAAGTAATTGTGTTATGGCTACAGAGTTCTATGACATTTTATACATTGCAGGCCCTAAAGTTAATTCCCATAAACAAGTCTTACTTGACAGATTTATAATTGCCCCAGCGTAGTGCGGGGCGGCGTATGAACAGCAGGGTTAATGAATGTGTTTTTCCCCTCTTCCTCTTGGTCTTTACAGTGTCCTGTAGCTAATGCTGTTTGAAATGATTTTGCCGGAGCGTTTTGTGTGACATCATTTTAATTAAGTGGAACAACACTGGCATAATAAATCACCACTGAGCAAATTTCCGATACAGTAGACAAAGCTGCTGATAGGAGCACATCCACCCACCTTTATATATACAATTTGAAGAAACTGCCTTGCCAGCCTTGATTGTTGGCAGATTGTGAAATGCCAGTGTTGAAGGTCTGAACGGCTGACTGCCCTCACTATATAATTTGCAGCCACGACAGAGATTGTTATTTTGTACAATTCTGAGCTTTCTGCCAGTGTTGTAGAAATTACAGTGGGCTCCTAGGTACTGTACTAGTCGACCAAAATATAGAAAATATACTGACTCATAGGCAGGAGAACCCCCAAATCTGTCCTTTACCCAACACAGTGAAGTCTCTTCAGGTGATCACCCAGAATCTCATAGCAGTTAGGGGAATGCTCGTCTCAGAGACAGTATGCATAGTCTGCTGTATGGTGGAACTGAAAATCTGCCAAGAAGGAGTCTTTTGGAGAAGTTTCACATTATATTACCTTGTGTGTTCATGTGTCCCCTTTCCCTGATATGAAGTGGTTAATAACAATTAAAAATGGTCCCAGGAAGGAGAGAGTGCTGGAAGTGTTAAATGGGTTGTCCATGATGATTAAAAATCTTAGAAAACCCCTAAAATTGCCTGAAAAATAATAATTAAAAAAGAAATGTACTCACTAGACATGAGCAAATATTAAAATGCTTGTGTGCTCGGTACTCGGTGCGAACTTTTCCACAAGTTCGTATTTTCGTACCGATTAACGAACCCTATTGAAGTCAATGGGAGATACGAGCATTTTTGCAGGGGACCCAAGTTCTTCGCAGGCAAGGTTGCCTAAACATCTGAAAACCTCTGAAAGTGATGGAAACACCACGGAAATGGATAGGGAACACCAGGGGCAGCATGCATGGAGCAGGCAGAGACAGTGCAAGGAGCGACAGGACCTTCTCCAATAAAGCGTACGCTATTGCTACATATAATTTACTCTATACACTGTTGCGTATGAATTCAAGACAGTGAAACCATTACCACTTGCAAGCATAGAGAAGCTGTCACTCAACTTTCTGAGATTTCTGAATGACAACTTGTTGATCAGGACTCTAAGAAAGCTGGGTGATTACGATCTAATAGAAGTTAAGTCATGTGTGTCAGGATTTATCACTTATGTTTAGATCAACTCAGATTTTACAGCATCATACATTGGAAAGCTGGGTGACAGGATGTGAATGGCTGCTGTAAGGTGGCGGACACTGGTAGCGGACTGACCCAGTGATGCTGACATGCTGAGGTCTGATCACCTGCACCTGGATCAGTCCAGTACCACAGTAGTTGGACCTCAGAAGTTTTTTTTGGAGAGACAATAGGCGCAGCGGAGGAGGAGGAGGAAAATTTTCAAAAGCCAGTAGTACTTGGACCTCAGGCAGAAATCTTGGAATAGAGACAGTAGGTGAAACACCGGAAAACTACAATTTTAAATAGCCACTAAAATGGCCTCAGGATGAAGTTTTTGGAGAGACAGCAGGCGAGCAACAGGCCTTTTGTGCCCCGACGTAAAGATTCTGTGAAGAGAGCGTGTTGGCTTTCTGTAAACATTGTGTGTAGTGTCTGTTGTCCCTCCGTAAAAATTTTTTGTAGAGAGTCTGTTTGTCCTCGGTAAAAATTGTGTGTAGAGAGCCTGTTGACCTTCCGTAAAAATTGTGTCTAGAGAGGCTGTTGGCCTTCCTTAAAAATTTTGGTTAGAAAGGCTGTTTGCCCTGGGTAAAAATTTGATTTTAGAGAGCCTTTTGGCCCTCCGTAAATATTTAAATTTAGAGAGCCTGTTGGTCGTCCTTAAATATTGTGTCGTCAGCAACTGTGATAGAGGAGGAGGAGTAGGAAGAGGAGGATACAATGGCTCTTATGGACTTCAGCTGCTATCCTGCGGTGGGGAAGAGAAGTGGGGGGATATCCACGACTTGTTCATCTTGATGAACGTCAACCTGTCGGCGCTGTCAGTCGACAGGCGGGTCCGTTTTTCTGTGATTATCCTCCCAGCAGCATTAAAGACCGTTTCCGACAGTACGCTAGCAGCAGGGCAGGCCAGCACCTCCAAGGCGTACTGCGCCAGTTCAGGCCATTTGTCCAGCTTGGACAGCCAATAATTGTATGGCGTGGAGTCATCACTCAGGACGCTGATCTGGTCTGCGACCCCTCACCATCTTGTGGTACAGTTCCGCCCTACTCTGCCTAACCTGTGGACAGCTGGTACACTCTGGCTGGGGTGACACAAACTTGGCAAAGGCCTGACCCAGTGTACCCCTGCCCTTGCTGGACCTGCTGCCTTTTCCCCTCCTCTCCCCTATTACTTGGCCCACTGCAGTCCATCCTCTGTCGCTAGCGGTGTCAGATGGAAATGCTTGTAGCATTTTTTGCACCAGGGCCTTGTGGTATGAATTGACCCTTGTAGTCCTTTCCTCCACAGGAATTAGAGTGGGGAAATTGTCCTTACACAGTGGGTCTAGGAGGGTGTACACCCAGCAATCATTGGTGGCCAGAATGGTCTTCATGCGAGGATCGTGACAAAGGCAGCCTAACATAAAGTCTGACTATCCATCTCCTCCTCTACCTCCACCTCCAATTCCTCCTCCTCAGCCCATACCCGCTGAACTGCTGTCATCAAATGGCCCCCTGCAGTGTGGCCTAGAGTCTCCTCCTCCTCTACCTCCTCCTTCTGTAATTCGCTCTGCGAAACTGATGTGAGGGTGCTCTGGCTGGCAAACAACGGACTGTCTTCCCCCATCTCCTATGACATGCCTAAATCCTCTGATATAAAGTTCTTTTAAGGATTTTTGGATGAGACACAGCAGCGGGATGGTGACGCTGATGATGTCCGCATCGCCGCTAACCATATGTGTTGCCTCCTCAAAGAAGCCTAAGACCTTGCAGTTTCCAGCCATCCATGTCCACTCCTCATTATACACCTGAGGAAGCTGACTGGCATGACTACCACCTCTCTGGGAAGCTGTCAGCTGGCAGTCTACTGTTGCCCTTCGCTGCTGGTACATCCTGGCTATCATTTGCAACGTTGAATTCCAACATGTGGGAATGTCACACAGCAGCCGGTGAACAGGGAGTTGTAACTGCTGTTGCACTGTCCGGAGGGTGGCAGCATCTGTGGTGGAATTCCTAATATGTGCACAGATGCGGCGCACTTTAGTGAGGAACACAGCAAGCTCGGTGTAGGTCTTAAGAAACCGCTGGACCACTATGTTTAGTACGTGGGCCATACATGGCACGTGTGTGAGTCCACCAAATTTCAGAGCCGCCACCAGGTTACGCCCATTGTCACAAACAACCAGACCTGGTTGCAGGTTCTGCAGCGCAAGCCACACAGTCGTCTCCCCCCTGATGCCCTCTAACAGCTCTTGAGCCGTATGCCTCTTGTCGCCCAAGCTAAGCAGTTTCAGCACGGCCTGCTGACGCTTCCCCACCGCTGTGCTGCTGCGCATTGAGCTACTAACACTCCGCGATGTGGCCATCAATACTCTTCTGGAGGGGAAGGTGAAGGTGGGGGGGGTCGGAGGAAGAGGCGTAATGTCCAGGTGAAACAGACACCTAAGTTGGTCCGGCAATTCTGGGTGTGGGTAGCACATGAGCAGGCCCATGGTCAGACTCGGTCCCAGCCTCCACCAGGTTCACCCAATGCGCCGTGAGGGAGATGTAGTGTCCCTGCCCACTGGTACTTGTCCACGTGTCTCTGGTTAGGTGGACCTTCCCACAAACCACGTTGCTGAGGGCACGGATGATGTTATCCGACACGTTGCGGTGTAGGGCGGGGATGGCAACGCATGAAAAATAGTGGCGGCTGGGGACCGAGCAACGGGGGGCTGCCACCTCCATGAGGTTGTGGAAAGCTACCGTTTCCACAAGCCTATGTGGAAACATCTCCAGTCTGCCTCTCAGCAGTTTACTGATCTGCACGTTTAAGGCTTGTGCATGGGGGTGGACGGCTGTGTACTTGCGCTTGCAGTCAAAGGTCTGCTGTAGTGATAATTGAACACTGCGCTGGGACACATGAGTGGAGGCGGGGGAGGGATATGGAGTTGCAGGGGTCCTTGCATGGCTGGAGGCTGGAGCGTCCCGGCCGGGGGCTACTAGGTCTCTGACAGCATGTGTGATACAGGGGCTGAAGCAGCAGTGTCACCGTCACCAGTGGGGTGTTTCTTCTCCAAATGCTTGCGCATGCTACTTGTGGTCAGGTTCTTTTTGTTGACTCCCCTGCTAATCTTGGTGTGGCGCAGTTTGCACACCGCTACCCGTCGATCGCCCTCTTCATCCATAAAATACTCCCAAACTACAGAATATCGAGCTTTGCGCACTGGAGCTTGACCCCTGGGAACATTTGGGGAAGTAGTAGCTCGGGCCCTGCTTCTCCCTCTGCCCAGCCCACTGCCTCTCCCAACCAGTTGTGGTGCTAATGTTGCCTCACACTCAGAACCGCCTTCTTCCTGTTACTGATCCACCCAAGTCGGATCTGTCCCCTCATCACCCAGCTCTTCCTCAGAGTCCCCACTCTGACTTAATTCCCTGCCAACTACCTCACCTGCTCGTCGTCGTCCACCACCTCCTCAGATGCCACAGGTAAATCCCTACCCTCATCACCCTGAGACTGCACCAGCTCTTGCGAATCGGGGCAGAGAATCTCCTCCGGTAGCACATCAGGGAAGGGTTCACTGTAGAGTTCCAGTGAGTCTCCACATGAGATTGGACCGTGGAGGATCCAGGCTGGAGAGAAGGAGGGCGAGGTGGATGATGGACAGGTCCACTCCTCTGGCTGTCATGAGTGGACTGGCTGGAAGACGGGGCAGTGGACATATGGCTGGATGCGCTCTCCGCCATCCATTTCAGCACATTCTCTTGCGGGTCGGTCAGAGGTGTACCCTGCGGCCCTGCAAGCTTTTGCAGAAAAGCAGGCATCTTGAATTGGCGTCGTTCAACTGCTCCCACAGCAGCAGGCACAGTGTCACCCCGCACACTACCACGGGCACCGCCTCTGCCCACCACACCAGTTCCACGCCCACGTCTCCCACCTCTACCACCTTTAGCCTTGCCCCTGGTGTTCTCCATTCTATATATATATATATATATATATATATATATATATATATATACAGTATACACACTATACTAATGTACGTATCGGCTTTATTAGAATAGATGCCTTACAGTATTACACACTATATGACACTGTGAGAGCACCTAATGTATGATATACAGCACAGATTACAGCAAGCAACACTGGTGGGTATTCTGTATCTGTAGGGTCAGACAATGACTCTACAGGCTGCAGTATATTTCTGCTGGGCTGCTTGCAGAAATATGATTTGCATTTCTGTAGCTGGATTGTAGTCTTAAAAAAGACTTTTGGGTCACAAATGCAGTTCCCTGATTAATAGAAACGAATATTCTCCTATTTCGTACGCTTTCGCTATCTCTATCACACGCACACTCTTTCCCTCTCCTAAAACCACAAGGTGTGTGATCCGAGCCCCAGGCGTAGGCATATAGTAGCATAGTATAATAGCATATAGTAGCATATAGTATAATAGCAGGTCACCTGATGCAGGCAGCCAATCACTCCTAGACACGTAGAAAAGGTAGTAAGTAGGTCATGGCAGGAGGTCCCCCAGGCTTCACTGCATGTTTATTAGCTAAGAAATAGGCGCTAAACATGCAGGGAGCACAAATTTCACACGCTACTCGGCCGAGTAACGAATACTTACGAGTACGCAAATATCCGTGCGGATAACAAATCTTTACGAATATATTGGCTCATCTCTAGTACTCACCCCTTACACAGGCACCATTCTCTGCGGTGCTCATCCATTATTCCTGGCACTGTTTATAAGCAGCAGTGTTGACATGCAGTGATTGGCTGCAGTGGTTACATGCCTCATTCTTGCACATCACTATGACCATGTGCAGAGGTGTCTTGGGCAAACCCTAGTATGTATATGGCCAGCATAAACACTGTAGGCTAAAGGCCCAGTCCAAGAGCCATGTTCTATGGGGCATGAAAAGGCACGCCTGGAGCTCTGTATTGTGGACCTGTGCGGATTCCACATGCTGAAGGCTAAGACAAGTTTTACGTATTAAATAGAATTTATAACGAGGGGAAAAAGGGAACTGAAAACCGGTCAGAAGTGGAATCCCTTCTTTCCCCCTTCACAGGACGTGCTTAAGGCCTGCTTGCACCCCTAGGCTTTATTCTCTGTTGTACTTGTTCATGCTCATCCATTTTGTTTCTGCTGCGTGTGTAAAGGACAAGAGCTTCTGAGCATTTTTCTAGCTTTGTCATCACATGTTGGAAGTGTGAGGATTGTGTGTCTGTATCTCCTGAAGTTCACACGTGGAGCTTGTCTTAACTGGGTGTAGAGTTGTAGGGCAAAATGAAGCGAGGTCAGAGGAGTCATATACAGATTTGTGGCAGGTGATGAGCGGTGTCCTGCTGAGTGAATGTACCCTGACGTGGTTGTGCTTCAGGTTAAAAGCTGCAATAAAGGTATTACTTACAGTCTGATGTTTTAAAAGGATTTGAAATGATTGTTTTTTTTTATGTGGCTTTTCTGATTTAGAAATGTCCCAGTAAACTCTTAAAGGGGAAATCCAAGGAAAATAAAATTGGTAGTAATTTTAGTGACGTCTGTCTTAAAGATGTGTACTTTGTTAAAGAAAATGTGTCATCACAAAATGACCTATTTTAGTGCGTGTTAAACATTTTTTTTTTACTTTCTAGTTTTATTTGAAATCTTCCATGTCCCTATCAATAGTTAAATAAATCACAAAATGCCAGTTTTGACGCTGACCGCTAGGCCTAAAATACGTCCAGACTTCCTGGTTTTTTTTTTTTTTTTTTTTTTTATAGAGAAGTCACATGGGACTTAGACTGGAGTGTACATTGTTGACTTTACCAGGTATATATCCTGATAGGGTTGATCCTGGTGATTAAAATGATACCTTCCCAGGATAAAGACGTTATTCTTTTTTTATTCTAAGTCTTATTTTCTTGAATGCTGCAACCAACTTTAGTAAGACCTCTATCATTTTACTCATCAGGATCAACTAATGTGGTTGATTTAGCTGAAGATGCTCATAAAGCATTTATGGCATATGTGCCTTAAAGGGCATCTGTCAGCACATATGGCTCCTGTGGATTTGCTATGAATCCCTAAAGTGGAAGTATACCTTTAAGGCTCAGTTTACAGGCTCTGTTGTGTTTCACGTTCGGTGTACAAGGTTCGGGTTATCTAAGAATTCCGTTATGAATTCAGCTACCATGAACCATAACTTCTGGTGGCGGAATCCATAATGGAATCCTTAAATAACCAGAACCTTGTACACCGAACGTGAAAACAGAAGTTCGCTCATCCCTATTCCCAACATGTTTGAGCCTTCCATTAGATGTATGATATTCCCTGATGTATACCTTTTATAGCCATGTTTTGCATACAATGCCCATACATCTTTGGCGGCTGGCCCTCAATCTTCCTATACAGTTAAAGGGGTTATCCCATCTTCTGCCACCACCAGGCGCAGCCCCCTCGCGGCGCTCTTAGAAACGAATGGGAGCACACCGCGCTTGCGCGGCCACCGCTCCGATTCATTTCTATGCTGCCGCCGTAAATAGCCGAGCGCTGGCTGGGCTATTTCCGTCGGCTCAATAGAAATGAATGGGAGCCGGGTGCGCTCCCATTCGTTTCTATTAGCGCAGCGGGGGAAGGCGGGGGGGCAGCGCCTGGTGGTGGTCAGACCCCGGGAAACCCGGGGTCCTCCAGGCCCAGAGCTCCCCCGCTTTGTTCTCAATATAGGTGCGGTTCCCAGCGGTGGGACCCGTGCCTATAAGACAATGGGGGCATATCCTAGCGATATGCCCCCATTGTCAAAGATGGGATAACCCCTTTAAACATACCAATATTATGGCCCCATATTCAAGTGAATGGGGCCATGTATGGTACCCCCATCTGCCTCTGACCTTATACTAATTTTCTTTCAGATTATGGCATGATTAATCAGACGCTATATGTAATGCCCTTTTACCTGACAGCGCCTACTCAGAGGCTGTGTGTCGGGGTGCTAGGGAGCTGCCTCACACGGCAGGTAAAATGGCCACATGGTGCTTATTACAACATCATGTGAAATACCATTGCTTTGAGAAGCGGCATTAAGACTTGGTGCCCTTCTTTGGTGACCTGTAACGGTTTCCTTTGGCATTCTGGCTGCGTCCCCAGACCCGGTGCTGATGACAAATATTGAACAGCTCTTAGACATGGTGACAGAAGCAATTGTCGGACATAAATCTATATATACAGGAACCCAAGTGTCAACACACCTCTCCCCTGTTCACACGTCTGCAGATCACGCTGTGTGACGGCTAGATCTTTTATGTTTATTCTTCTTTCTGGATGGCTACTCGCTCATTCACCTTTTATCTGTTTAGGCAGAAATGTTGACAGAGTGGAGCAAATAGGGACATTAGGAGTCTGACTCCAAGCGTGGCGAGAAATGAGCTCCGAGCTAAATATATAGGTCTGTGACATCCGAGCAGCTGTTCTGAGCCCTTCTGTTTGTTGCTGGGGTGCAGTGCCCTAAAAAAGGAAGAGAATGTATTGTAGCTCTCGGAGAAAACCAGCAGCTGGCGGTCTTATCACTGGCCGCTGACAGCTAAGGTCACATGCTTGGAAGGACAAGCATTTGCTCAGAAAGACAATGCGTCTGTTAGTCAGTGTTTCCAGGGCCTAGTCTAGGCATCTCCAGCGTGGTTACCATCTATGATCCCATTGGTGTGTATCTACTTAAGTATTGAGAATTCCCCTGTTCTAGATACCAGAAAATGAAACGCGCCTCACACCTCATCTATCTTTCAGCACCTTCTGCATTTAAGCTTTGATTTTGTTTTCTTAAAGGGAAACTCGTTAATGATAATTAGAAGATCCGAAGACCTGCGGTGCTTTTATCTGTCATCTCATTGAAATGCAAATGTTTACCTGCTGCCCAGACACTTTCATTCTTTTCTTAGTATTCACAAGGTAGATGGCACATGCAAATAGAGTATTTACCATAATTGACTCTGCTCTTTGTTCCTCTATTTGCATGATCAAGTTATTAGTTTGGAGTTACCTTGAGAAGGTGTTCTCAGGATGCTGTGTCTAATGCCGTGTGACTGGCCTGCCATTGCAACACCACACCTTGAAGGCCTGTGCAATGATTTGCACACATTTTTAAAATGAATTAATCTTAAGGATTTCTCTTACAGCATCATGGTTGAGCCACTATGGCCTCTTAGAGTATTTTCACACGTCACAGCTTCAGCTGCCATAAAGTGAATTATCTACAAATATGTAGGCACAACCCTTAATCCCTATAACCCTCCCCTCCGACTGTCCCGGGGCAGTGCACTTTTGGGGAGTGCCGAAGGATCAGGTATGTTGATTTCAAGTGCATATTCTTATTGTTCTGTTTAAAGTGAGAGGGAAAAAAAAAACCAAAACTTTAATATTCTTACTAGAAGTTTATGACTGAATTTCTACTAGTCTGCAATGAATGTCCGTCAGGGAGTTACTGGTTCGGGATGTACAGTCTGTACAATGCAGCGTCAGACTGAACTGTTAGCACCTAGATGGACCTTTATTGCAGAGTTCTGGCAATTCATTCATAAATGACTAGTAGGAGTAACAGAGTAATGTAATAAAATAGTCAAGTAGTTACTAAAACAGTGGTAGGGAATCAGTGAAAGTGAGTAAATTTTTTTAAATTTATTTTTAACATTTTTTATTTGTTAGCTACACTGTGAATAGAATTTGTAAAACGTGCTTGCTTAAAGGGGTTATCCCATGATTGATGTAAAAAATGAAAATCAGACATCATATAGTACATGACAATCTCTTTCTAACAGAGCTGGGACCAACCCTGTTCCTCACATGGGTCAAGAGATTTCCCCATTCATTGCTCTACTAGATTTATATAAAGCTGACAGCTGAAGGAGAGGCTCTTCTCTGCTGCAGATAAAGGGGCGTGTCCATGCTTTCCCTATAACACCTCAGGAGGCAGTTGAAGGATAAAACTGAGCATGTGCGGCCTTCTCAGTGAGCAGGACAAAGAAATCAGGCAAAAAAAACAGCAGGACGCGCTATACAGATACATTTTATTGAATAACTCAGTGGCTATACAAAATTCTTAATTACTTGCAATTACAAAAGTATTCAGATCCAGGTGCTGGTTGGAAAATTGCTGAATATTTTTCGTAGGTCAGCCCCTTTAAGTTAACGTTGCAGAATATGTGAGTAAAATAAATCAAAATAATGTTTTACACAGTTCAAAGTTTCAAAAGTTAAAACAAAAATCCTACAATTAAGGCCGCATTCAGACAAAAATGTGGACCCGCAATACTATGGGTGCCGCCTGGCAAATTGCGGAACACAAGGCCGGCCGCCCCATTCAAAATGCCTATACTTGTCTGCTGTTGCGGACAAGTATACAACATGTTTTATATTTTCTTGCACGGCAAGATTGCAAGCCAGCCATAGAAGTGAACTGGCCCGCACCTATTCTGCAATTTTGTGGAATAGGTATGGACCCTTTCACGCTATCGTGTGAACGGGCCCTAAGAGTCACTGAACCTGCCTATGTTGGTGGGATCATCTTATGTTTTAAAGGCTTCCTTGCCAACCCCTACCAAATCTTATCTGCGGGAGGGAAAACGAAGATTGTTTTCACTCTGATCCTTTTGTTCGCAGTGGACGTAAGCTGCTGCCAGGCATGTCTGTCGCTGCCCATTCCTCTCTTCCCATTGACAACACATGCACGCACAGTTGAACTGAATGTGCTTGTCTATGGGGGAGTCGAGTTGATTTATTGCTGTTCATTTTTGTCCTGAAGACAATTCTGGAAGAATTCTTGTTTGGTGAGGTCACCATGATTCAGGGTGTGTGATATGTGTGATGGGGTACTGTGAGCCTGTGAGTAGCTGTAAAAGTACATGGACACTAATCAATTAATTTCATCTATTGTCACAGTTTCCAGCCTAGCGCCACCACCTGGCAAGTATGCGCTGTAGCAGTCATTAGTCTGAGTCCGTAATGAGTTCAGTTCGCATTGATTGGGAAGGTCATGAGCGGGACTATTCTGCCATTGTTTAGCTCTGTCTCAGAAAGGAATTCCCAGATACTTTTCATTTGCCGTTTCAGCTTTTTCTCTGTGTCCTTCTGTAAAGGCAAATAGTCACAAATGTCTATAAATAATTGTACAGCATCTCACGGGATTACAGAAATGATTTTCATTCATATTGCACTCTTTTCAAAAGGTCACGCAGAGTGATTGTCTTATCAACACAAATCTAATCTAGGCAGAACAGGGCGATGATGGCGACACTCCACAGAACAGGTGCAGGGGGCTTTAGAATGAGAAATAAAACTGCATTTAACAATAATGCAGCCCAGATTAGACAAGACGCTAAATCCCTTAAATCTACATTATTCACATTCGACAACAGAAGCAATTCTGGGCTTTAGCCATTGTTCAATACAGATTAGAATTTGCAATCTGTGTAAATGCAATGGATCCCTGTACATGAGCTGGTTTTATTTCTGCAGCTGGATGTGTTATGTAGTGCAGCCTCCGCCATGGCTTCCTGTAATGACAGTGTCGCCCTTTACACCAAACGTTCCCCTATAGACATCTCGGCTATTAGAAATGAGAATACTGTCTTATACTGTGCATTAAATCACAGAGAATGAAGTGACTATGGAGTCATCTTGATTAAGGACATATTACGGTCTATGGGGGGTTATACTGTTTGTAGATACATGCTCCTGTTGTGTTGTCCCTGAGAAACTAGAATCCCGGCTTCACAGGATAATAACTTGGAATAGAAGGAGCTTGCTTTGTATTTTGTAGGTCAGCAATGAATGACAAGACCTCGCCCTGGTGTTGGGGCTGTTGCACAGCTTTGTGAGTGTGACTTGGAATTGAAAACTACGTCTGTGTTCACCTCGGCTTGATTGATTCTGATCAGTGTTGATTTACGCACTGGCTCTTCAGCAATCAGACAGTTCCTTTCTAAGCCACGTAGGGAATAAGCACGCTGTGAGTTTTTTCTACTCCGCAACAACCTCTGTCCTTTTAGTATGGAGCATTGCTGTAATAAAGGCAAGAAGCTTATTTTGTAACTGCTCACCAGGTACCAGAGGTCGCACTACATTTTTTTTTCCAGAACAGTATAAATACTCCTTTTAGCATTTTTGAGGAATATTTTTAGCTGAGGAGTATGACAGTTGCAGAAATTTAATTAAATAATACATAGGCATTTGTAATGTTCAGAGATTGCTATTTATGCAGGGAAACCATTACTAGTCTACTTTAGAACTGTTTTCCCTGCATAAATTTATCCCACATCATGCACTAAACGTAGGAACTCTACCACCACAACAGAGCCACACACAGTGCTTCTACAACATTGCTTCCACAAATCAGCTGAATGTAGCGCTTTCGTAAACCGTTCCCACATACCCAGCACTTCCATATGTAGTACCCTCATAACAGCCAGAAACAGTGCTCCCACAACAGTTCACCTATAGCAGAGACAGAGCCCCCGTAACAGGGTCAGCCATTGTGTTGCCATTACTGTGCTCCATAACAGTGGCAGCAACAGTGTCCCCATAAAAGAACTACCTTAAAAATGATACAAGCTAAGAAAGACCCAATTTACAGTAGAAGCCACTGCACTCTGTAGGGTTCATTATTGGACACAATGCCCAAACCAGAGTGTGTTGCAAAACTCAGAAGGAGTTGCAGTTCTCCACCACAACTCCATTTTTTGTGATTTGTATGAGTTCCACCAGTCAGAACCCCACTGTTAACATGATACGATATATAGGGCAGGCAATTGTGCCTACATAATGCCCTGCAGACTCCCTATATAACACTGCATGTGGTCAGAGGTGGAGATTACTTGTAGAGAAGATACACTACTACATGTAAAGTATGTACATGGGGACTGGCCAGCAAGCAACTCACGGAAATAACCACATATGTGCTGCCTGGAAACAAGCGCTAAATATCCCATCTCCTACCTTACTGGTCCACTATATAATAATTGTGTCACGAGTATGTAAGCTTATGGCATGGGCTTGTAGCACACCAAAATCGACCGTTTGCCTCCTGAGTCCTTACTAGTAAGGCTCCTTACTGGCTGCCCACCCATGGCTATGATCGGAGTATGGCTCTTGGTTATTGGATATTTCGGGCACCAGCAGTATTGCCGCGTTGCTCACAGTGCGCTCATCAAGTGCATGAAAATGATCATGAGCTTTCTTGCGCAGGTGTAAAAATGCCTGTACTGGCATCTGACGCTTGTACAGGCGTTATTGTGGCTTCTGCCAGGTGCACGTTTGCCATTTGCTTTACTATTATGACATCTATATATTTACTCACATTTTCATGTATTATCTAGTCTGTTCATACTTGTTGGCACAAGATAATATCTTGAAATCCAACATGCCCAAGCAGCAAACGTCAGCCAGTTGAGTAGCCCACATTTACATTTATCTTCCTATCTCGCCAAAATTATGAAACCTATGAACAGAATATGTCTTAAAGGGTTTCTGTCACCAGTTTTTTTGGTATGAATCAGACTGACATTAGAGATGTGCTAATGTCACCTGATTCCAAATATATATCTGTTTTATTTACTGGTGTCCCCATTTTTATATAAAATGAACTTTTATTTTATGCTAATAAGGCCTCTAGGTACAATGGGCGTTACCCCTGCTCCTAGAGGCTCTGATGATTGACAGGCCCAGGCAGAGAAGAAACACTCCATTCACCATAGCTTGCAAGGACCTTCAATGATGTCATGACCATGTGATCAGTCACATGGTTAGGATCACACAAACAGCCTGTCTCTTCCTAAACCATGTGACTGATCATAGAATCCACCTATGTGTAATCAAGTCTCCGTATAAATGCACCTGCTCTGTGATAGTCTCAGGGTTCTGCATCATGAAGACCAAGGAACACACCAGGCAGGTCCTTGATACTGTTGTGGAGAAGTTTAAAGCCGGATTTGGATACCAAAAGATTTCCCAAGCTTTAAACATCAAGGAGCACTGTGCAAGCGATCATATTGAAATGGAAGGAGTATCAGACCACTGCAAATCTACCAAAACCCAGCCGTCCCTCTAAACTTTCATCTCAAACAAGGAGAAGACTGATCAGAGATGCAGCCAAGAGGCCCATGATCACTCTGGATGAACTGCAGAGATCTACAGCTGAGGTGGGAGAGTCTGTCGAACACTTCACAAATCTGGCCTTTATGGAAAGCTTGTGAGCCACAGCACAAGCGTCAGATGACAGGGCAAGATGAGATGTTTTGCCTTGTCAATCAAATGATGGCAATGTACTGAGCACCAGAGAGTTGCTTAAGCAGTGCTCCTAGCGCTGTAGCCAGCACCTCTGTGCTCCAATTAACTAATTTGAATAAATATAAAAGTAATGATATCAACACAAGCTAAAAACAAAAGAAATCTATAGTTTTGATCTGCATGATCAACCCTACCATTATGCTTGGTTTCATGGGGTTGAATATGCTGACAGGCTCCTTAAAGTCTCCATATCTCAATAATCTGCTGGTGTAAAGGTGCCACCGATTACCCGATAACTGAGCGAAACACTTCATAGGGTAGGTAGTTTGTGTGGTCACTTAAAGGAAATGTCACCAAAATTGTGTTTGTAATCTGTTTTTACTTTATGATTTGCAGATTTATTTATTCTATTTGCTGAACATGATTATGGGGGTGGCCATCTTTTCTGATCTGTTCTTAACAGCATTAAGGAAGCATTAAGAAAATTGCTTTACGGCAGCCCAGTAACCCATAGACACAATGGTCTGAAGGGGACCTCAAAGCCCAGAATGAGCAATTTAAGCAAATTAAATACTAGTTATACTGAATCTCTTCACACAAACCTAGATGGCAATCTACTCTGCTCATCCTGCTCTATAACATGCTGCCTGTGTATTATTTTGCATTTTTATGGTTTTTAAGACTTCAAATTCATAATCCAATGTATAAATGAGAGGCCTCAGACTCCCCTATTATGATCAGGGGAGGTCCAGTGGTCATCCTCCTTCAGTAAGGTACACAAGCATGCATGTCAGGAGAAAGAGTGGTTGACTAATTGAGGCTTCTGCCAATATCCCATGTACAGTCAGCTTTAGAAGAATCTTAATAAAGTAGTTATTTCGATTTCACAGCCTAAAATCTGGGTTGTCACCAGGCTTTCATTGAGTCTTAACTGTGCAGCAGTCAGATGAGCTGGCACTATAAGTAGTCAGATGAAGCATAATGTGACTGCACTAATGGCAGTCACATTGATAATCACCCAGCTTTCCCATAAACAGATGCTTTTTACAACTTGAGAGGACGTCTCAAGGATATACAAAGTTAATGTTGTTCAATTTTAGAATTTTTTATCAATTTGGCCTGTTCCGTCTAAGGCTAATCCTTGTCTGACACTGTAAAATTAACATTCACTAGCCAGAAGATTAATATCTTGAGACTTTTTTCCTTGCCAATTGCTCTTAGACAGGTAGGAATCTATCATATTTCTCATCATGCTCGGTAGGCAGGGTTTTAAGAGGGCATTTCAAAGCGTTATCTTCAGAACAAAAGTGCTTTGGAAGGATGTGGTCTGCATGCCCTTGTCTGAGGGACGTTACAGGTTCACATTGTTAATGACTGCTATATCCCTGCATGTAATTAAAACCAAGATTGTCACATAATATTGACATTTATATTTAGACACCGACTTTGCGAGCGCTGTTCAGACTGTCTGTTCTTCCAGCAGCCTTTTAATGGAAGGCCAAGTGTCTATTAGGCCTCATGCACACAACCGTATTTTTCTTCCACATCAGATTCACGTTTTTTGCAGATTGGATGGTGACCCATTAGTTTTAACAGAGCCACAAAAAAGTGCAGACAGTATATTGTGTGATGTCCACATTTCCGTCCCACAAAAAAAGCAAGACATGTTCTTTTCTAGTCCATTTTGCGGGCAAGTATAGGCATTTTGACAGTGAGGCCCTCAGAAATTGCGTGATGTACACGGCCAATATGTTTATTTTGCAGATCACAAAATATGGTACATGGGGCCTTAAACAGTTAGAGATTACCAAATCTGGAGATGACTTCCTGTGCTTCCTTAAAGGGGTATTCCCATCTCACAAATGTAGTTTGTATAGTTAGATTATAGCCATACCAATATTATTACTAATAGAATGTATTTGTATGCTAAGTACCATTTAGAATATTTGCCTATCTGTATATCCATTGTCCCACACACATCTGTTGCCCCTAGTTACGGCCACAGCGGCCATGTAGTAGTGGTGGCTGGCTTGCTCCTTTTCAAACCCGCTCTAAGGTAACTGCTGTATTGTGAACGCACATTGCATGAGCATGTGAAGACACATCTTAGGGTACTTTCATATCTGCGTTTTGGACGCTACCAGTCCAAAACACAATGGTCAGGATCCGACCAAAACGCAGACTTTATAAACAGATCCTGCACCATAGAGATGAACTGATCTGGGAACAGGATCCGTTTCTCTGTGTTTTGGAAGCGCAGACAAAAATGCTACAACCCTAAGATGTGTCTCCGCATGCTCATGCAATGTGCGTACACGATACAGCAGTTACCTCAGAGCGGGTTTGAATAAGAGCAAGCTGACCACCACTACTACACACCTGTGGTGGCCGTAACTAGGGGCAACGGCCTGACTGATGTGTGTGGGACAATGCCTATACAAATAGTCAAATCTACTAAACGGTACATTTTATATAAATACATTCTATTAGTAATAATATTGGTATGGCTATATCGAACTATACAAACTACATTTGTGAGATGGGAATACCCCTTTAAGGCCTCTTTCACACGGGCGAGATTTCCGTGCGGGTGCAATGCGTGATGCGAACGCATTGCACCCGCACTGAATCCTGACCCTTTCATTTCAATGGGGCTTTTCACACGGGTGAATTTTTTCATGCATCAGTTCGCCGTTGCGAATGCAATGCGTGATTCACTGATGGTTGCTAAGATATGTTTGTAAACATTCAGTTTTTTATCACGCGTGTTATCGTACCCGCGCAGAAAAAACTGAACGAACGTACGCAATCACAGTCAAAACTGACTGCGATTGCGTGCGGATTTTCCGGAACGCATCTGGACTGAATCCGTGACGCCCGTGTGAAAGAGGCCTAACACATTGTCTGGATTTACATGGAGCAGTAATCTGGTGGATTATCCCTAATATTCCTGTGAACGCTTGTTCCCGACAGTCCACCTGTGTAAAGGTGCCGCTGATCACCCAATGAATGAGCGAAACGTCTGTTCATTGGGTGATCCTATCATTCGTGCAGACACACAAATTATTGTTTCTGGGCAGCAGATTGAGCTGTCTAAACCCGTGGGGCCTGCTTCTGTCTCCAGAATGGTCCCCCTAAAGTGAAGGAGAGCGCAACGCACCAACTCGACCACCCTTCTATTCAGCGCTATGGGAGTTCCTAAAATAACCAAGTTCTGGCAGTCCGATAGTGGTGAATGGATAGGTGGCTGTGTATGTGTGATGTCCTCTCCATTCACCGCTCGAATGGCTATTTTCAGCATCTTAGAAGTGAATAGAGAGCATGCTGCACATATGCAGTGCGCTCTCCTTTGCAAGCCCCAATCTGGAGATAGGAGGTGTCCCAGAGGTGGAACACACACACACCTATCAGATATTGATAACATATCCTAGCAATATCCAAAGGTCTAATGAATATTTATTCCTGATCATTGCCAACAGCAAACAAGAAGATGCTAGTTTGCCATTTATTGCATGCTTAAGTCGTTTGCCAGCAGTTCATATAAACAAGGAGAGGATGTGCTGCTGAAATTGTTACCTATGAGAAGACTAGTCCGAATGAACGAATCATAAAAATGAGCGTTTGTTCAAACCACTCCCGATAATTGTTCTGTGAAAATGTAACGGGCAGTGGTTGATTTGCCGTATCTTCAATCGGCACTCATTCCAGTCCATTCAGCTGCCAGTGTAACAGGACCAGTAGACTATGTTACAGTTTCAGTTCCCTTCTTTTTCTTGTGGTGTTTGTAATGATGGCAGTCGTGTTCAGTATCTGGTGGGAAGTACTCCACATGGTGAGGATTCATCATCTTAAGTCATTTGTCTTTCCTGATTACTGATGTTTCAGGTGTTTTTTGCAAACAGCTTGTCTTAACACTAGAGTTTTCCTAACTGCGTTTTTCCCATATAGACAAGGTACAACATGCAGGAAGAAAAGTTTGTGTGTCCGGCTTTTCGTATCTGCCATAAACCTGAAGCTGCCATTTTTACAGCAAAAACACAGGTGCAAAAAATGGCACTTAAAGGGAACCTGTCATCAACTTTATGCTGACCTCACTGAGGGGAGCATAAAATAGGGACGGAAATGCTGATTTCAGAGGTGTGTCACTCCTGAGCTAAAAGTAAGTGGTTGCTGAGAACCAGCATCATAATCATTGCAGTCCAGGCCTTGAAAAATGTCAAATCTACCTGAGAATAGTCATGGTTATTCATAATCTCCTGCTCTCCCGCCCATCTGCTGATGATTAACAGTTCTTTCCTAGAGAGAAAGGGGGAAAACTAGGTAGAAGACTGTCAGTCATCAGCAGGTGGGCGGGGAAAGCAGGAATTCATGAATAACCATGACTCTTCTCAGGTGGCCGTGACTCTTTTCCAGGCCCAGTCTGCAATGATTGTGATGTTGGTTCTCGGCAACCACGTACTTTTAAATGACAGACCGCTGAAATCAACTCGCCTGTCTCTACTTTATGCTGCCGTCAGTGGGGGCAGCATAAAGTTGATGACAGGTCCCCTTTAAAAGCAAATGTGCAGAAAAATGGCAAAAAGAACATGTGTGAATGTACCGTAAATCAGGTGCCCTGTTCTGATGTCCAGTGTTAGATGTTCACCAGGAGTTATTGTTTATCTGTTAATTTTTACCCACTTCTGACAATGTCTTCTTTCTCTTTTAGTTTAATTTTGTTGGACGTATCCTTGGACCCCGAGGACTGACAGCTAAGCAATTGGAAGCAGAAACCGGATGCAAGATTATGGTTCGAGGCAAAGGCTCAATGAGAGATAAGAAGAAGGTATGTGAGTTGTAATATGAAGCACACTCACGGTAGTAACTGTAGTTAAACACATCCATATTTCTGCCCCAAAGGCAATAAATACAGGTCTGTGTACAGGCTCGAGACATACCAATATCTATTATTCCACAGAGACACAAATGCGGCTGGATTAGATCCGGGAGTGATCTCTGGGTGTTCTTTACCTGATGCTCTATTACATTGGCTGAATTTGACATTGTTCTTATGATTCCATAAACCATGTTTAGTCTTATAAAAGTTTCTTCTGTTAAAGGTGTTGTGTCACTTCAGCAGGTGGCATTTATCATATAGAGAAAGTTAATACAAACCATTTACTAATGTATTGTGATTGTCCATTTTGCTTCCTTTGCTGGATGTATTCATTTTTCCATCACATGATACACTGCTCATTTCCATGGTTACAGACCACCCTGCAATCCATCAGCGGTGGCTGTGCTTGTACACTATAGGAAGAAGTGCCGGCCTCTCTGGTGGCCGGGACTGTGGGAGTGCGCATAGGCTGATGTTTTTTTATTTTCTTTAGTGTGCAAGCACGACCACCACTGCTGGATTGCAGGGTGGTCGCAACCATGGAAACGAACAGTGTTTAATGTGATAGAAAAATGAATACAGCCAGCAAAGGAGGCAATATGGGTAATAACAATACATTAGTAAGTGCCTTGTATTAACTTTCCCTACAGAATAAATGCTACTTGCTGAAGTGACACAACTCCTTTAATGCATTTTTTAATAGGAACCTCTTAATTGCATGCCACAAGTATGTTAAATTAGTTTCTAGAAATCAAGAGTAGAATTCTTTCAAGGGGTTGTTCCTCCAAATATTCAGCAATTTTTAAACCAACACCTTGTTGAGGTGAATGCACATACTCAATTGCATCCTTCAGCTGTCTCCTGAGCTAAGGAGCAGAGCAATGAATGAGGAGACCTCTCCATCTATGTGAGGTACAAGACTGGTGGTTTGTTAGAAAGGGATTGTCATGTATTATATGATGTCTGATTTTCATTTTTTACATCAGTCATGGGATAACCCCTTTAAAGCCAATACATTTCAGTACCACTGCTGAGTGGTGAGACTATTGGTGCGGACAGAAAGCATCCCTGTAGTCCGTAGTAGCCAGTGTTTATTTTTAAATGCACATAGAAAGTGGGATCATATTTATTGTGGTCAAACCCCCGTATTCAGCAAGTGAATGCATGTTCTAGCAATATATCATTACTAGTGTTACAGGATTCAGGTTATCTAAGAATTCCGTTATGGATTCCGCCACCATAAGTTATCGTCCTTGGTAGCAGAATCCATAACGGAATTCTTAGATTACCTGAACCTTGTACACCAAACTTTAAACAGAAGTTCACTCAGCACTAGTCATTACTTTTCGGGTCAGAACCCCTTAGTGCCTAAGATCAGTAAGTTGGGTAGAAGTGGATGATGTGTAAGGTCTGTTACTGTTAAGTGTGTGCTTTCCTAACTAGCACTTATTCCTGTTTTGACATGCTGCATGCAGGCTGTTACCAATATACTCGAGTGCAGTATGTTGGCTCTTAACAAGGTAAGCGGACACTATAACATACTTACATAAAGCTTGTTTATTTCCCCAAAAATATTTCAGTTCTGTGGTGGTGGTTTTATAACATTTATCTGCTAATATAGTGCCAGTTTGTCGTAAAACACATAAAACATAGGCAGTTACATTTTATGTTAATATGCTATAAATTGGTTCCGTTAACCTCTATTCGGACTGTGCCTGACCCTAGTTTACTGTATACATTGGGCTTTTTGGCCTCTCTGGGTGATATGTATTGGCTCTACTATATAGACTGCCCTTATAGAGGTACAGTTGGAGTCAACAGTTGACTAAACCATGGCCAGAGGTATACGTCAGGAACCCTTCTTTGGTAAACCTCCAACAGAAGCTGGAAAGCAGCATGCTGAGGCTCATCCAGTAATCTCTCATAAAAATGATACCCTAGTTTAAGAGCTGTCCTAGGGCATACTCATAAATTTGCATGCATATTAATTGCAGCCCTGGTTATATCATGTTACCTTAGTACACTATAGCAGCATGGTATGTATAGGTGCAGTATATGCTGAAATGTTTCATTTACACAGTTCACTTTGTCTGTTGTGAGGCTGGGGAGCAATTTACTTTATTTCCATGATTCAATGTTTGTATTGGCCTACAAGCTGAAAAGAGAGGGGCACATGTTGGGTCCTTTTAAAACAGATCTGTAACCTCAGACAAGCCCTAGTAATTACAGTAGTACATGAATAAAACGTATGCCACTTGCTCAAAATCGGTAATTTGTGTGTCGATTCTCACCCTCTTTGCTCCACTGTGTGGAAACTGCCCATGGAATGTGTTGGAGTCCTCTCCTTTGTGTGAGCATGCTCAGGAGTCCTCTCAGTGCTTTCCACAGCCAGTGGACATGCAGATTACTCATCTGGAGTCAGATAGTGCTATTCATGTGTATGAATTCTTTCCAACCCAAACCCCACCCCCCCTTCACGCTTCATTTTACATAGAATCGGTATATACAGTATGTGTATTAGACATGTGAAGCGTTTACATAACACTCGTATAACCAGCTACAATGTCCTAGGAGCAGCTCAGCCCCATTCAAGTGATTGTGGCTGAGCTGCGATACTAAGCTCAGCTGCTGTACTGTGCAATGGCTCATTCACACGTCCGTTATTTCCATCAGTGATTGTGAGCCAAAACCAGAGCTGGGGCCTTCACAGACATAAGGAATAACGGAAAGATCTGGACCTGTTCTGTGTTTAGAGCCGCACCTGGTTTTGGATCAAAATCGCTGATGGAAATAACTGACTGAACACTGACGTGTGAATGAGGCGTAAGGCGCTGTGAGAAGGCAGTGGTGCTCACAGCTGGTTGCGAGTGTCCTAGGTGTCGGACCCCCACTGATCAGATACTGATGACCGTTATGGATTAGTCAGGATAGGTCATCAGTAAAAAAAAAAAAAAAAACTCAGAAAACCCTTTTAACCTCAGGTTTTATGAAACCTATGTAGGAAATCTTCATTCTTGATGGTGGGGGTCAGGCTAGTTGTGGGATACTTTACGTTTCTTCCAGTTCTCATTGTTGTCTGTTTAGTAGCCGCAGCTTCTCTCTTCAGGGACTTATGAAATTGTCCATTTTATTTTATCCGGCTGAGAAATCTGTGAGCTTTCTACCAAGTTGTGAAATAATGCGTTTTCTGTGCATTAAAGTCAAGCAGAGAGTTAAGTAAAGAAGCAGGTTTTTGGAGACCACAGGGAGTAAAACGAAAGCAATCCAGATTATTAGCTAATATGACTTTATGCTGCAAAGAGAAATTTGACTTCTCTTTTAATATTGTAAGATCCCAAAACGGCCATGCAGGAAAGAGTAGACGGGATGTGAGTGTAGCGGCACTCTGGAAACACCTGGCATAATACCATTTAGTAACGATGGCTGTCCTGCATTCGAAAGACAAATGGCAATCAGGGAGAAGTTGGGGCAGAAGTAATGTGAGCTGATGAAGTATTTTGCAAGCGATGAAAAGGAAAGATATTTTGCCACAAGCTGTATGGTGAAGACGAGATGTAACCTTAAGGCCTGGAAAAACAGACGATGAGTGTCTTAATTCACTCAGTCTTCATTGCCCCCAGTTAGCAAAAATGCCAGCACTCAGCGTGTGGTGCAGCTGTGCTTGCTTCACAAACAGCGACTCTTTGAGGTCTTCCTTGCTGGCTCCAATAACTCGAGCTCCGCAAAGTCTTTTTTACCTTTCCTGACATTTAAATGTCAGGTGTGAAGAGATAGCGGTGACACTTTATCTCATGTTGCTTTTTCTCTTGTTTCCCTTTTGTTGGGACGGGTGCTTTTAAAGTAGAGCTTGTGATTGGTACTGTGTTCAACAAGACGTTTCAGCTAGCGAAGAACATACAGAGTCTAATTGTGTCTGTATTCCATATTCAGCTAGATAATATGTATACAGTTTGTATATGAACACAATATGACCAAAAATACGTGGCCACTAGGGACTTGTGGGACATTGCATTGCAGTATCATTGGCCTTTCGATAGGGCAGTGATAGCAAACCTTTTAGAGATTGAGTGCCCAAACTGCAATCCAGAACCCACTTATTTATCGTAAAGTGCCAACATGGCAATGTAACCTGAATACTACAGTCCAATATGTACTTTATTATGTAGCTATAATAGCCTGCCTACATTGTGTGCTGCCTGTGCTGATGAAAGGCATATTGGTACATCTTATACTTTTTCCAGGGAGCGGGTGCCCACAGAGAGGGCTCTGAGTACCGCCTCTGGCACCCATTCCATTGGTTCGCCACCACTGCTATAGGGTTTAGCAGCTTTCTAGTCTGCTTCCCACACAACCATTTTTTAATGGGATTTGCTTTGTGCACCAGGCCATAGATGCGCTAGAACAGAAATGGCCTTGCCACAGAATTAGAAGCCTACAATTGTCTAAATGTCTGTAGGGAAATATGGAAAAAAAAAAAAGTCTTAGCATTATCACACCATTTCTTTTCCGTAGCTGCTGTGCTTTGCAGGTTTTTTTTTTCTTTTACCTCTGCCAAACCCAGTTTCATCCATCAGATTACCATACAGTGAGATGGGATTAAGTTAAATTATTCCATATCTAGAATAGATCGGTGGGGGTTGAGCATGTGCACTACTGCTCCTTTAGTCTGTACTGGAGTTCCACAGTGCTCAGCTATTTCAAGAATTCCCATAGAGATCAATGGAGGGGCCACACGCATGACTGACCTGCTGCTTCATTCATTTCAGGGTGCTTTAAGTGGTATGGGGTACCAATTCTTGTCATTTGTGCCAGTCCCAGTGGTAGGACCCCCACCTATGTCAGAGTTAACCCTTATTCTGTGGATAGGGAATAGCTTTTAAGTGGAATGCCCCTTTAATTGCTACAGAAAACATAATTCGATAGCTGACATTGTGCATGATCTTAGACGTGTGTGCAGCAGAAACTCATTTCATGAAGATGCCACAAAGTTCTTGCATTGATGTCACTTCTGTGCCACTTTGGAACTCTATAATTGGGTTTGGTGTCATCCTTAGAAAAATGGGTATGTCCCATGTGCTTTCTGGTCAAACCCCCCCCCCCCCCCCCATATGTAAGTTTCTAAGGTTCTTTATAGCAGCAATTGCCCATTTGAAGCTCCCCTTTCTGACATCTGACTGTAGCTGCCCCACACGGACCTCCTCCTTATGATTTGTTTTCCTTTGCTGGTTTCCAGAGCTTGCGTTGCCCACAGAACTGTGACCCCGTGTATCTGTGCTGGATCTTTGTTAGTGAGGCTGGGTTTCGGAATGGTATATGTATTCATACTCCTAATAGGTGGGGATGCCGCCAGATAATATTTATTTCCCATAGTCACAGCGGTAATATGTAGATAGTATGTGCCTTCTGTAATTCATTTAGCTCGGAGTAATGCATGAATCTCAGTGTAATTCCACAGGGAGTGGTAATGCATGGCCGCCGTGCTCCGGATCTGCTGTGTATACAAATATGAGAGACAGTCTAATTTTGTGGCAACTGAAAGAAACAATTCTTGTCCCACTGAGTATTAGCGATTTGACTTCTCAATCAGCTCGTGAAATAAAGTGCCACCGCTTTTCTTAAGGCTTAAGACGCTCGGCATTTGTTGAAAGCATCATAGTGAGAGTTTTTGCAGCGTGCAATTAATATGATCACAAGCTTTACATCGACTTTATTTGTAGAGACAAGGGCAAATTTTGGCCCATAAGCAGCACTGTAAATGATATTTTGAGCTCCTATTACGCGCTCACTGTGTATTTCAAGAGCACGTCATGTAAAAATAAAATTTCTTAAATGCTTTAGTTCCTTTCCTGTCATGGTGATATTTTTGTCTGTGATGCCGATGTAGAAACATCACGTCATCATGTACGGAGTGGATTGGGTACCATGGCACTGGTGCCGCGGGATTGATAGATTTACATATATTGCAAATATTTCACGTTTGTTCTTAAAATGACTGTTTCTAAGCAGGCCCCCCCTGTAAATTCTACAGTGTTTTTTTTTTTTTTTGTTTTGTTTTTTTTTACTTTACCCTTCTGTCTGTCCTGCCCTGCACCCGACAACCCTTCCCCAGCCTCCCCATACACATGCACGCTCAACTCAGTGGAGAGTGAGGAGAAAGCTGCTGTGAGATACCTCTGGTGGCAATTATCAATGGGGGTCCAACACCCGGGACCCCTGCTGATCCGAACGTCTGTTTGATAAGGCAGTGGCAATCCCAGTAGCGCTGTGATCTTACATCAGCTTTCTCTAGGCCAGTGAGGACACATCCAATGGTCACATTACCTAGAAGCAGCTCAGCCACAGCGCTGTGCTTATTAAGCAGGGAAAAGGCTGCAATGCTCACAGGAACGTGAAATGTGTCCTAATGTCTCAGGACATTTAACACTAACCATGCCACTTGTTCTTACCAATGATGTTTGTGCATCCTACATTACAAGGCTCCACTGCAGGATGTAACCTACAGCAGCTGAATATCAAAGCAGATTTTCCACACGGTGCAATGGTGCAATAGTGTTTTGCGGTCCACAAACACGGATACCGGCCATGTACGTTCCGCATTTTATGGACCGCACATGGCCGGCACTATAATAGAAATGCCTTTTCTTGTCCGTGGCTGCGGACAAGAATAGGACATGTTTTATTTTTTTGCGGGGCCGCGGAACGAAAGTGTTAATGCAGACAGCACATGTGCTGTCTGCATCTTTTGCTGCCCCATTGAAAATGAATGGGTCCGCACCCGTTCTGCAAAATTGCGGAACGGATGCAGGTCCATTTTCTGGACGTATGAATGGACCCTAAGGCAATTTTGATAAACTGTGATATTTTGCACAACCCCTTTAAGAATTATGTGGGGTCAGAGAAAAGCCTCTGAATGTTTTTCAAACTTTTTAGGATCTCTAAAGGGCATTCCTAATCTTTTCCTAAATTGATTCACATTAGGGATACTGATAATGGGTTTGAGGTACAGTCATTGCTAAGAGCTCTATTAAATGTAAGGCTTCATCTCACGACAGCTGTTTTCAGAGCCAATTAAAGTCTATGGGGTTATTCACATGGCCATTTTGGTGGCAGTCAAAAATTAGGACATGTCTTATTTTTGGCAGTTTTCATGGCCAGATGGACCACGTTGAAATTAATGGGCCTGATTTTAATGGCCGTATAGACAGGAGAGCACCTGTATAACAGCTGTTAAAACAGCCTTGAGGGCCTTTCAGGGGTTAAAAAAATAAATATCCATCCAGTTAAGGCCCCTTTCACACGGGCGAGATTTCCACGTGGGTGCAATGCGTGATGCGAATGCATTGCACCCGCACTGAATCCTGACCCATTCATTTCAATGGGGCTTTTCACATGGGCAAATTTTTTCACGCATCAGTTTGCAGCATGTTCTATATTCTGCGTTCTTCACGCAGCCCTGGCCCCATTGAAGTGAATGGGGCTGCGTGAATAATGCATTGCATCCGCACGCAAGTGCGGATGCAATGCGTGATTCACTGATGGTTGCTTAGAGATGTTGTTTGTAAACATTCAGTTTTTTATCACGCGCGTGAAAAACGCATCAAAACGCTTCACACCCGCGCAGAAAAAAACTGAACGAACGTACGCAATCACAGTCATAACTGACTGCATCCGGACTGAATCCGTGACACCCGTGTGAAAGAGGCCTAAGAATGTTTCCCTGTGTCCAAGTGAATGAGGTTTTTTTTGTTTTATTTTTTTTTGTCTGCACCATCATGGTTCGGGGACTGAAGCGGGGATGCATTTTTTTATTTCTGGGGGAACAAAGGGGACCCGTCATCTATACTGGGTACACAAAGGGGCTATTATCCATACTGGCTGTGCACAAAGGAGGCCATTAACTATACTGAGGAGCACTGTATTGAACTGGGTAGCACTATGGGGGTCATTATACTGAGGGGCACAAAGGGGGCCATGATCTACACTGAAGGGAACTGTGGGGCCGTTAGCTATACTGGAAGGCAATGTATTCATATTGTGCATGATAAATTGTCATTTTGTTGTATCTACTTACTTGGCCGATTTTCTGGTATTAAATAGGTTGTTCAACTTATTTCAATATTTGCCCCTTGCCAGTAAATAATATAAATATTGAACCTATACTCGCCTGTTTCCCTGCTGTTCTCAGCACCACAGCTTCAGTCTTCTCCCGATGTTTGTATGCAAGACAGCAGCGATGATGTAGCGGTATACGACATGTGCCTGCTGCAGCCAATCATAGGCATTGTCATACTTGTGTGATTGTGCATATGGACAGCTGAGAAAATGTGTGTAGTCAGATTCTGTCTGTCCTCTGCTTCTGCCTAACCTTGTTAGCACAAAGTGGGAGATTAAGATTAATTAAAACCTGCAAAATTGGTTTACTTTTTATTCTACATGCATAGGAACTATTGGAAAAATGTTGTTGCAAAGGAGATCATAGCCCGTCATAACGGGAAGTTTCAAGAATCAGAGTATTAAAGGGCAAACAGCATAGCTTGCTGCGCTACTCATGTGCACTGCAATGGGAGCTTCGCTGTTTTCTGTCCAGCTGCTGTTGGGGAATGTCCAGTCCTAGTAACAGCAAGATGAGACAACCCCTTTGTGCTGCAATTTTTATTTTATTTATTTATTTTTTTTTACTTAGGAGGTAGTTGTATCATCTTTATGTCTGTAAACTTTAGACCAGAAAAGTACACATTGAATGGCATTCGTTGTGGATTTCTGCTTTCATATTGGTCTTTATATGCTGAAGTCAGCATGTTTTTAATTTTTTACAAATGACACATGAAATAATTTGGGAAGAAGAGGTATCATTGTGTAACAGTGCACAGATGCCTCGTAGAGGAAGCGAAAATGCTGCGTACATTGTTCCTAAGAATGAAATGACTGTCTTTGCAGCTGGATAGACTTTGTGACATAAATGTGTCTAGTGGAAGTGTTCCAGACTGGAGCTGGCCAGTTATGTTGCCTCCAGAAAAAGCCACATGACGCCACCAATTGCCAGTGGTCACAGTCATTAGACCTTCACCAGTTGAAGATTGCTGGAATATTATATTATATTGTGTAGGTGTAGGAAGGATTATTGCATACTCCGCCCTTGGTTGCTGCAAGACAATTGAAGTCATTTTGAACTTTGAAGCAATTTCGATTTTTTATTTATTTATTTAAGAACAAGCAAAAATCTATCCTGGTGTTTTTGCATATTATTACTTTAATACAAATGATTGCCTGGTGTTCCAGAGTCCCTATGCTTCTGAATGAGGGAGGCATTCTGTGCTCTGCTGTAAAATACCCCTGTAAAATCTCATGCAGTGTGACATACCACAAAAAACACGTCTGAACGGAAGTTTACCGTTTCTAAAAATGCACATGCTGACTTTGTAAAATACTGCAAGTAAATGCGTTCTGATACTGTTGTTGCATCAACATCCGAGCCAATCCTCTTCCAGCAGCATCTAGACAATGGCTGTTAACGAGCTGCTTGTGCACCCAAGACAGTAGCCCTGATTGCTTGCAATTTGATGATTTTGGTGCATTGTTTTCTCTCCTTTTTCCCCAGCTAGGTTCTTAGCATGTATAATTGCTATGCAATCAGAAACACTGTAACTACTTCAAACCATGAAATGAAAGGCAATCATCTAAACAAAACAAGGGAAATGCTCACATGTAAGCATACTCAAATATTGGAATTATTTTCCTTTCCGTGTTTAATTATAGGTGGCTGGCTGAGCACTGAATTTCTGAATGTGACCCTGAAATATCAGCCGGGCTTTGTTGTTGTTAAGTACTGGCGTTGAGAGAACTTAGCTGCATTGTGCGTTGCAGTGATAATGCTGGGTGCCAGAATAGCTGTTAATTAGCTACTTTTGTTTGATGTAGGAAAAAATGGAGCCGTTCTCTTCTCTTCACCAGTTTCCAGATTCAGTTCAAACTTGTATTGTCAAGTGATACTACTTACTCTATCCGATACTTATAGGGAAATGTGTGCTGGAAATGCTAATGTATAAAAGTTTCTACTCTTCAACACACTGCACAATTCCCTTAATTGAGAGAAGCATAATTTTAATATTTTGAAAATTTGAATTTGTGCTTATCTTCATTCCTTCTCTTCCCTGTAATGTTGTGAATGTAATTAACACCCATCCCTACACTATTACATTGTGGTGGTGGTTCAGGTTTATGAGCTGTGCTGACTGTTAAACCTTTTCTTCATGTCTGGGATTGGAGACAACTCTGATCCCAGTCATTTACCATGGTCAATGTCAGCTGCGGAATCTAAGTGGTTAGAGAGAAGGAGCTCCCTCTTTCACCCATCTTGTCTTATTTTTACATTCCTACCACCACACATTTGTATACATTATCATGGTATTCTTCTGATGTCCCTCATGCCATCTAAGTTTTAGAGGAGGAAAATAAGAAAAAAACATTTTTATCAAACCCCCAATCCTCATCAGACCCCTATTCCTCTTTAGACCTAAGATCAGACCATCAAATTGGACCCCCATTTTTTATCAGACCTCAGATGATGCGTAAAATAAATAAATGAACTTACCTGTCCTGCTTCAGACAGCGCCGCCACTCGCAGATCCAGCACACTCTTCCTTCACTCACCACTCCCTGTGCGATGTCTGGTTACATCACAGAACACAACATCAGCAGAAGACCAGGGCGAGTCCCTGGATGCCGCTAAGGCAATTGACACAGTGGAATGAGGCTACCTCTTGGAGGTGTTACATCATTTTGGCTTTGGCCCTGTCTCTTGTAAGTGGATCTCTATTCTGTATAAACAATCTAAGGCCACATGCAACATTGCCAAGCTGTGCCTGTATTGCGACCCGCAAACAGCGGGACCACAATATACAGGCGCCAGCTGTGTGCACACTGTATCATGCCTCTGTGTGCACACTGTCCATGCCTCTGCACCGCAAAAAAATAGTGCATGCTTTTTTTTGCAGTGTGGACCATCAGGTGTAGATTGCTAACCCCATTCAAGTTAATGAATCTGTGTCCGCAGATGGCAGCCACACGGTCAGTGGAACACAATTTGTGGTTCGCAGCACAGGCAAGGCTGGCACATGTACATGAGGCCTTAGGTGGAAATCCTGGTTAACCAATAGGAGCGACCCCGTCAGAAACCTGTTCCTAAAGTGGTCATGTCCCTAAATATGTCCCTCACTCTTGTCCCCATCCACAATGGTCCCCAGTTTATGGTCACCCACCTGTAGTTGACTCCTTTAAGTATTTAGGTGTCCACTGTCTTTATCACTGTAAAAAAAATTTTGCTAAGAATATCGCCCCTTTGGAGTCATACGTTATAGATGAAATGAAAGCATGGAGGATCCTTCCTTTATCAATAGCATGACGTGTCAATCTAATAAAAATGATTCCAGGACTTTATCTGCTGGAACATGCCTATTTCTTAGAGATTTTTGATCAGTTACACTCTTTGATGACTAGCTTTATTTGGGGCTATTTGGGGTTCCTCTATACATAAACTGTCTTTGGCTACTCTATGGCGTCCCAAGAACCAAGGGGAAGGACTAAGCGTCTTTACTTTCTAGCAGGACAACTCCCTAACTCTGAATTCTTGCTAAAACAACATTTACATATCTCTTCTCTCTGGCTGTTATTGGAGGGGATCTCTGGGATTCCTGTGAGACCTCTTCCTAGTAGGGTTATCACAATATATTTATAATATAATAATATTTTAATAGTTCTGACTTTTTCAGACTCGGACATACCTAAGTTTACATTTTTATTGTTTATATATTTTTATATGTAAAATTAGGAAAGGGGGTGATTTAAACTTTTAATATTTTTTTAAAAAACTTTTTGTTTAATAACTATTAGCCACCTTAGGGTGGAACGCCATGTTTTCTAAAAGATACTAGGCTGCGCAGTAGTACAGTGCAAAAGTATAGATTGGGTATTGAAAGTTCAATACATGGAGCAACCCTACTTTCTAGAACCTAAGGCATTAACAGGGCTTGCCTTCTGAGGCTCCTCTGTGGGATCATTTGTTTCCTCATATGCTAACTTTGAAGGGTAATGAGTTCTGGAAAGGTCATGGGATACGGTTACTTGGGGATGTAAATAGAGATCGACTGATTCTGAGCGTTTTTATGGATTCTTGCAATTACGCTCTGCTCTCCATACACAATTAGTGGAGGATCGGAACACGATCTCCGTGTACCCCTTAATAGGAGTCTTTAATACCTAGGGACCAAGAGGTATTATTTCCATATTGTACACTTGATTGACTCCAGATCGGCTTTCCCAGTACTGTGTGCAGCCGCTAAGTGGAAGGACTGGATAACCGCAATGGAATCTCCGCTTTCAATGTCCCCGTCTGTCAATAATAAACCGATACAACTGTTTATCCTTCACCATTGTTGTTTATCCCCAACTAGACTCCATAGAATTGGTCGCCTCCAACATCCTAATTGTCATAGATGTGGTGCCTCGCAAGTAGATTTGGTATTTGATATGGTAATATGATTATGTGAGTTCCTTTCAGAGAGAGGTTACAAACGCCCTTTCTTATGAACCTGGGGTCTGTCTCTTAGGCATTCTACCTGTAGAACAATGGCCACACCACAATAGGATTTTTTTTTTAAGGAAACATTATTTATGGCTCGCAAGCCAATAGCGCTGTGATGGATGGAGGATCTCCCTCCTAGCGTCAGTCAATGGAAAACCTTAGTAAATCATGAAAATGTTGTATTTAAAGTAGAGGATGCCCACAAATATTCCACAAGGTTTAGGGTACGTTGTGCAACATCCTTCCTTATACCTTGAATATTCCAGTACTTCGCTAGCAGCCATGATGCATTTGTACTTGGCGTTTAAGAAATGTGATGCTGCTCTAGCCTCTGACCACTCCTTTCAATGTATGGGTCACATTATTATCTTTATTATTTTTTTTTTTTACTTTTGATTGACAATATATTGTCTATTTTATCCTTCATGTATATGCCATGCTGTTCTATACATTTATAAACAGTTTAAAAAAATGAGCATCTTTTGTTTCTAGGCCATACTGCAGCTACTTGATAAAAAATGTATATATTTTTACCAGAAAACCTGTTATCCCCAAAAAATTGAATGTGCGGTGAATAAGACATTTCAAATGAAGTATTGCAATGTTCATACATAGTGCCCACTGCTGTTTATCCTTCTAACCCTCCTCCTGCATTCAGTAGTGGACAAACATGCTCAGTAGCTTCCCTGCTACCTTCTCCTTAGTTCTGGCATAGTAATTTTATAGTGAAGGGTACAAGGCTCCTTTTATTCATCCCTACTTCTAAATTCTTAGAAATATATAGTATGGAGGTAGACAACCTATTATGAAGAAACACGCCCAAAACATTACCCATAAAATATAATAAAGCTTTGTGTATACAAATAACATAAATTTTTTATTAAAAATGACATGATGCAAGGACAGGTGGCCGAAAAAGCATCCTCCAGAGACCACATAATTTACAAAGAGGTGTATATATTAAAATATATGGTCTGGACTGCACCCACTGGGATAGTACCCTATAAACAACATAGCTACAAATAGTGCCAGGATTAAATAGTAATAACTGTGTCCAGACCAAAGTATAAAAAACTAATGCCAATATTCAGATCTAACCCATTTGCAATTGTGGTCAATGGAATGGGGGTCGCGTTGGGCTTGTTTCTTTGTATGTTTGCAGTTTTTGAGCTGGTACCTTGGTAACCATAATAGATGTGGGTAGTGCTTAAGCACAGTGTACTGTACACCCATGATTTAGGTGTTAGTGCTTGGCCTGTTTTTTTTTTTTTTGGAGAATGTGGCTAATTACCTACCATATGCATCTCTGGGGCTATAGGTGAGGTACTATTTTTTTTTTTTATGCAGGGGAGGAAGGAGTTAACAAAAACTAGTTTCAATGCATCATGGGAGACACAGGTGCTTCATAATTTGCTGCCCACCAACAGGAATGAAATAAAGTCCTCCACAGGGTTTTAAATTTGTGAATAACCCCTTTAAATAACATCCTCCATAGAATATACAACATATATATATATATATATATATATATATATATATATATATATATATATATATATATGCTAGTATGATGTGTAAGACAAGTGTGGCCATTTGAGTCCCAACCTTGGTGGTGGTTTATCTTCTCTAGTGCACTTTTAGTCAGCATAGGCAGGGAAGTGAGACAAGATAGAAATAGCATTGTTTTAAAGCCTTAGTATTTTTATGGGTCTGTAAATCATGTAGCAGGAAGCAAAGAGAATAATTGCAAAAGTGAAGTGAAACTTGCCCGCTCTATTCTTTATATGTTTATCACAGATGAGTGATAAGGCAGGAGTTGCTGCCACATGCAGCCTGTTAGGGTCCCTACACACATGGCAGATTTTGTTGCAGCAAATTTCTGTGATTGAAAATCAGTTCCATTCACCTGAATGAGGCTTGCAGAAATCCACGTGCTTGCCGTTAAAACAACCCCATTCACATGAATGAACTGCTTTTTCAGCTGCAGAAACTTCTGCAAAAAAATCTGCTGTG
Organism: Rhinella marina; assembly: GCA_900303285.1. Taxonomy (NCBI): domain Eukaryota; kingdom Metazoa; phylum Chordata; class Amphibia; order Anura; family Bufonidae; genus Rhinella; species Rhinella marina. The sequence goes on along the minus strand of ONZH01012186.1, from coordinate 85,064 downwards.
TGTGAAGGCACCCTTATGTATTTGACAAGATCTGTAGGATAAAACAAAATTTTGACAAAAACTGTTCACAGTATCATCTTTCCAGATTGAGAATGAAGGAAGGTTTTGACAAATTCTTGATAATTAAAAGGGTTGTATCACTTCAGCAAATAGCATGTATCATGTAGAGAAAGTTAATACTATTTTATTATTACCTTCTTTGCTGGCTGGATTCATTTTTCCATCACAATATACACTACTCGTTTCTATAGTTATGACCACCCTGCAGTCCATCAGCGTGGTCATGCTTGCACATTATAGGAAAGTGCCGGCCTATGCACGCTCGCACGGTCTTGGCCACCAGAGAGGCTGGAGTTTCTTCCTGTAGTGCGCAAGCACAGCCACCACTGATGGATTGCAGGGTGGTTGTAACCATGGAAACGAGCAGTGTATAATGTGATTGAAAAATGAATCTAGCCAGCAAAGGAAGCAATATGGATAATCACAATACATTAGTAAGTGCCTTGTATTAACTTTCTCTGCATGAAAAATGTCAAATGCTGAAGTGACACAACCACTTTAAAACAAAATGATCAATCACTATTCGTATTTTTATCACCCATATATTTTATTATTCTGTTATTACTACGTTTATAATTTTTGCTCCCACAATTATTCATATTGCATACCATGGAAATAATGTCATGGGAACTGAAAGAAAAGGCAAAAGTTGTGCTCTTTTCCTATACAGGCAATGATACGCCTGCATAAAATGTAATCTTGGAAAATGTTTCAGATTTGTGGGCACTTGTAAGGGGAGAATCCTGACAACAGTATTTTTCCATTATAACTAATGTCTATATTACAGGTCCAGGCCGCCGCACCGCAAAGTATAAGACATGTCCTATCTTTTGCCATAAATATCTTGCATATCGCGGACCCATTTAAGTTAATGGGTCTGGGTCAGCATCAGGAGTGCATCAGGAGTGCACATGGCCAGTGCACCTGCATCGTGGACCGCTATAGCAGTCTGCAGCACTCGCACGGAGCCCTTACATTCGTGTGTATGTGCCCTAAATGAGGGTATGATACTGCTGCAGTTAGTTGGCTATGTTGACCCTATATGAAGTAGAAGTCAGCGCCTCTTTCATCAGAATGAATGCATGCTGAAGATCACTAGCTGTTAGTTCACCATTATGTGCAGTAATTAATTTTCTCTTATTGTGGCTACATCGTGATATCATGTGGAGGCAATTCACTTGCAGCAATTCAGAGCTCAGAATTGCTATATTTCAGCGGGTAGCCTTTTCACACATTTCTTTATCTTTCAGAAGCCCCTTCTCTCTACTATCATGTAGGTTAAGTACATCTCCAAGGGATCTTCATGTAGCATTTTAACAAATCTGAAGCACACTTCATAATTGATGTATTCTCATGAGGAGATACACCCTGCAGTATCATAATGGCTTATATGCTTCCCAGCTGTAATAAATTTGGTCAGTAATATTTTGTTACAATGGAAACTAAAATAAAACCCTGTTTGTTTCATGCCATAAGTAATTGTCTTAGTAGTTGGGAGTAGAGAATATACAAAGCTCTTTATCTACCAGTCTGCGTGGTCCATGAGTGGCTAGAAATGTGGATCCACATAGTGTGCCCTATTACACAGGCAAATCACATTATAATGACCACCAGCTAATTTCCAGAGTAACCACCGTGTGCAGCACAAACTGCATCTAGGGGTGACTCAGTAAGGTCCTGGTAGGTTGTCATGGGTATCTGGAACCATGCTGACTTCAGTGCATCCCACATTTACTAGGGGGTGCGTGGGGAAAGATCCATAGAGCAAACACAAGGATTGAGGTAGTCTTACAGATGCTCAATTGGGTTCAAATCTGGGGAATAAGGGGGCCAAGGTAGTACTTGGAAGTCTTGGTCATGCACTCAACCAGTGTTAGGCATTTATAGACGTGTGACATTTCACATTGTTTTGCTGCTATCCGCCCCATTGGTATGTATGGATGTATGTGTACACTGGGCAATGTGCACCATTGTAGCTGACTTTCATCTTTTACATCATCAGCATGTAGCACTTGGCAGTTTCCATGTCACTTATTCTCAGTGGTGCCATTTGTCCATTACACCATCACCACAGCCTTGGGGAATGCATCTTTTGGCATGTGTGGTCAGTGGTCTCATCCTGCTAATCATGGTAGTAGATAAAGGGAGCCATGGTGGCTATCGACAGCTTACTGCTTCTCTTTATAGGATCATTAAAGGCGTAGAACTCATTTCTCAGCAGTGTATTGTGATCTAGATTTTTCTATGTAATAGTACAGCGTTATGTTATGAAGCCTTTCTACTCTAAGCAGTGATTTTCATATCCTTGCAGCCATCATCCTGGGTGAATATGAACAGTTAACTTGGATGAAGAAGTACTGCTCAGATCCAGACAATAAATTTCCCTTTGTTTTATAATTCTTCTCTAGCGTTTAGAAGGAACTTCTTTTTTTCAGTGGTGTGCCGTTTTTGATTTTAGTCTTGTATCCCTGAGTGATGACTACAGTTTTGACAGATGCAGATGAATCCTCGGGTCAGGGTTATACACTATAAAGATTAAAATAAAATGGATAACATTTAAAGAAAGCATCAATCTTGCTCTGTAGCTCTCACTGTAACTTATGGTGAATACTAATGAAAGATGGCACAGGTTGAACTATTTACCATCTTCACATTCTTGTTTGTTGCTGCTTCTGGTATAACACCAATTGTGTTCTATTTATCTATCCGCATTGAGACCAGCACACACAATAGGAGTGAGAGGGCCGATAAAATGTGGAAACTATTTATATGGGTTGTTCAGGAAAGCAGCCAAACAACTCTCGTTTTCACTCCCTGGAATGGGAATATTGCATTATTTCATACCGTAAGATCAGTTTCAGTTGGGCCTAATAGGCGCCGAATTATCAGATCATCTGGATTATTAACTGTTCATAGACAAGCATTTAACACTCACAAGGGCAAAGAAAACTGCAGGATTAGATCCCCAAATAATATCTTTGTCTGTCATGTCATAAATGTTCTACCTTTATGGGTTCTATTTCTTCTGAAGAATGGGACCACATTGCACACTGCTGTGACTGGAGAGCATGTAGTACATACGCTGATCCATCCATACACTGCTATTTTTGGAAGTCCTATAACAGTGATTGGAGAGAGCCAAGCACGGACTGCTGCATGTGACGGGGTTCCATAAGTATCCAGATAGAAACACACCTTTACATTCTACATTATATTTAATTTCAATGGGGTAGTAAGAGCTGAATTACCCAAATTTGTGTATTATCAGATACCTTATTAAAACAATCTCAGAGTACTTCCATATCAATACATCATGGCTAATTATCTTTCATCCTTTTGCCCTTGACCAGTTGGTTCGGCAGTTGGCTATTTTGGGCATTAACAGTCATGCTAGATTAATAGTTAGACCAACTGGAAATGAGCAGGGTTCTTCTGATAGATACCAGCCATGTTTTAAAATACTGCATCATTAATTAATCTGAATATTTCTTTGATGTCAATTCCTATGCTTAAATAACGCCTCTAAAGGGGTTGTCTCAGAAGCTGACCTGGAGACCACCTGATGGGTCCAGCTGCTCTTACCCATTTCTGTTATCACTGGGTGAAGACACAACTGTACAAATGTGACAGAGGGAGCGGCTTTTCAATCTGTCCCTTTTGTTGATCATGTCCATATTTTATATAGATGGGAAGGTCACATTCCCTTGATCCATTTAATTATAACTCTCTTCACCTGCTTGTTCTGGAAGTATATACCTGTCCATCACTTTATGGAGCTTTGATTCATTCCCTAATGTTTTGCTCGATCGGGTACTTCACAGTAGCCATGTCGCACACTGTAATGTATTTGCAAACTTTCCCAGCTTTTCTTTCCTGGGCATTCTTTGCTACACAGCTTCCTCTGTGTGAACTCTTGCTATTAGAGGCACAGTAGGAGCAAAAGTCTTTGCTAATTTCCCTGGCTATAAATGCACAATTGAAACTGTGTATCAGCGGGGGTTAGGACAATCTGTGTTCTGACACCAAGTGCTACACAAAATTGCTGCCGCTGTTCAATTAGATAATTAGTGTGTCATTCCAAACCTATTTCCAGCTCAGACCAGTGGCTTACACTTCCTGTGTCACTTATACCATGGAGTAACAGACCACAGGATCCTAATTTTTATATAAGCTGAAGGCTATGGTGGAGAGCATAGAAATGTACGTGTGGATAAAATATGAGGCTAGATTAGCAATACAATACAGTAGGCAAATCAGCTTACCTGACTCCAACATGTAAAGTCAATGGTTCACCAATAAAAAGCAAGAGCGGCACATAATGAGGCTGAAGAAAGTAGAATCACACTGGTGGCAGGATTGTTTGGGAGGCTGGTGTGGTGTACATCAGGTAGGAATGAATCTGTAGCTACATCAAGAAGAGCTCTAAATAGAGCACTTTTTCAGTAGTACGTTTTCTTTTCCATGATGTTTGGTCCCCTGTGCTGGACACATCACACTGGCAGACAATTAGCGAGCACTTCTCCCTCCTTAATTGGCATTAATCAGGTTAATAATTCAACAATATTCCCTAATGTGCAAGGAATTACCTGCAAGTGATGATCATATTTGCCTCTGTCATTGAGTTATTCTGGGAATTTACCTGCAGTTCTCCTATGTGTTCTGAGCTTTTTGATTGAAACTTTATAACTAAGAGGCTCAAATCTGTTTCTAGTTGTGTTTGACGGAGCAATTTGAGAAGACTTCAAAGTTGTAACTTCTAACTATTCAGTCCTTCTTACGCACCTTCAAACAATGTTTTTGTTAATGTAAGTTTTCTCGCTAACACTGCAGCATTTGCAGCATTCATGATTTTTTTATTTTTTTTTATCACCTAATCTCTCAAGTTCTACAAATGTGCTTTACATTGACATTCCAGGTTGTGCTACATCATATAGGGGCTTTTCTTACACATTCCATGGCTTTAGACCATGCCCAGATAACCGTAGCTGCTTGCACCTAGAACTCAGGCTGATACCGTCAAAGGAAAGTGAATCCTATTTAAAAGAAACCTGTCACCATAAAAATGTGAATTAATCTGCAGGCAGCGTGTTATAGAGTAGGAAGAGCTGAGCAGATTTATATTGTTTTATGGGAAAAGACCCAGTATAATTTTATAATTCATTCTTTAAATTTTTGCTCATTCTAGGCTTTGAAGTCAAGGAGGAGGTCCTATCGGTGATTGACAACCTTCTCTGTATGCATAGTTATTGATGTAAAGCTGTCAATCTCTGATGGGGCCATCTCCTAGACTTCACAGCCCAGAATGAGCTGGAATTTAAATTAATAATTTACAGATTGTGCTGAATCTTTTCCTACTAAACTATATATCAATCTGCCCAGCTCCTCCTGCTCTATAGCATGCTGCCTTCACCTCAGACACCTCATGACTAGTGATGATCAAGCACCCCGATGCTCGGATGCTCTGGTCGAACACTAGGCGGTGCTCGAGTGCTCGGCCGAGCACCCGAGTATAATGGAAGTCTATGGGAGAAGACCAGGCACCCCTTGCTCTGCAGAGGGGAGGGTGTCTGGTTTATAGGGAAATGTGAGAAAATGGTGGAAACACCACTGAAATGGTTAGGGAACAGAATGGGGAGGATGTCTGGATGTATCTTGGACACCGAAGTCGCTGCTGTTAACGATGATGTCCGAGTATTACGTCATTTTTACGTAATGACAAAAATACCCCCCCAAAACGCAAGACAACATCGATTTTAGAGGAAATATTGTTAGGAAACATAGATTTACTTGTACATAAAGCGCAAGTAGCAGCACGCCCTCACCCCTAATGTTTTACACTGTCAGATCAGCAGCAGGCACTCTTCCCTAATGTTTTAGTACAGTCAGATCAGCAGCAGACCCTCACCCCAAATGTTTTTGAGTGTCAGCAGCACTGAACGTCAACTTGTCAGGGTGAGGACCAGAGTGAAGAAGTAACATAGCAACATAGTTTATAAGGCCGAAAAAAAAACATCTGTCCATCCAGTTCGACTTGTTATTCTGCAAGTTGATCCAGAGGAAGGCAAAAAACCCCTGTGAGGTAGAAGCCAATATTCCTCACTTTAAGGGAAAAAATTCCTTCCCGAAGAGGAAGTAGTGGACGATGAAATCACGGGTCCAACATGGAAAGGAGGCAAGCTGAGTGAGGACAGCAGTACAGAGGGGGAGGGATGCGCAGCACCGCAACAGGCTGGAAGAGGCGATGGGGTGGCAAAAGGGAGAAGGCAGGCCACACCAACAAGTGTGGACGATAAAAGAATTGTCCATTTGCAACCTGTGCCGTACCAAAATGAGCAGGGGCATGAACACTAGCAACCTGACCACCATCAGCATGATCTTCATGGCAGCAAAGCACCCTAATAGGTGGGCCAAACGTCTGGATCCACAATTGGTGTCTGCGGGTCACACCACTTCCTCCCTGTGTTATGTGCTAGCCAAGACGCAGGCCCAGATGCCTCGTCCCCCCCCCCCCCCCCCCCCCGGCCCTGGACCCTCGCAAGCACCATCCACTTCTGTGTTCCAGCGCAGCGTACAGATGTCCATACCCCAGGCCTTTTGAACGAAAGCGCAAATACCCAGCCACCCACCCACAGGCCATAGCACTAAATGCACACCTTTACAAATTGCTGGCGCTGAAAATATTGCTTGTGGACACTGAGGCTTTTCACAGTCTGATGGCGGCGGCTGTCCCTCGTTACTCAGTACCTAGCTGCCACTATTTTTGCCGGTGTGCCCTCACCGTCTTACACCAGAATGTGTCCCGTAACATAACCCGTGCACTGACCAATGCAGTTACAAAACGACTGACACATGGACAAGTGCTTTTGGCCAGGGACGCTACATTTCCCTGATGGCACACTGGCTGAACGTTGTGGAGGCTGGGAGCGAATCATACCCTGGGATGGCACAGGTGCTACCGACACAAAAGATTGCGGGCCCTACTTCCATCAGGATTTCCGCCACCACCTACATTAGGGACTGAAACCCCTCCTTCTCCTCCACCACTTCTAATTAGGAATTCTCATCTTGCAGCACCAGTCAGACTTCAGTCAGTAGCTAGAAGCAGTTTAGCACAGCGGTGTGGAAGTGGCAACAGGCTGTGCTGAAACTTATTTGCTTAGGTGACAAACAACACACTGCCACAGTTCTGTGGCAGGGTATAAGGGACCAGGCTGAGCTGTGGCTCTCGCCACTCAACCTACAACCAGACATGGTTGTGTCTGATAACGGCCGCAACTTGGTGGCGGCTATGGAGCTCGGCAAGCTCACACACATACTGTCACGCTCAGGTGTGGGGGGGAAAACCACACAGAGCGTAGGAGGGAAAGATTAGGCCTGGAAACTAAGGAAGGTAGATGGACACCTCCTAAAGGCAACCATGACTCTAATCCTGATTGACTACCAGTATGAACATGCCTCAAATGTAGGCGAGTTCATACACAGGAACCTAAACCAAACTGACCCTATAGGACCCTGGAACTAATGACAGGAATGAGTCTACCTGTTTCTCCAACAGGAAGGACGAACAGGAGTCTCCCTCAGGCCAAACAACTGCTTCAACTTAGTGGTTCAGCGGTTTCTCAAAAACTACACTTTTTTGCCTGAGCTGCTGGTTTAAGGTGCCCATTTCCGAAAGTCACCTACAGCTTCCTCCGGTCTGGCAACGCTGCAGCAGCGCTTATACTTGCCAGCTCACTGACTGCTGTGCGACCTGAGCACGCGCTGGAACTCTACTTGCTCACAATAAAGGTGGACAGCGCTTCATGTGAAAAAGGTTCTGATAAGCAGCCTAGTGTCCCAACTAGGAGGGAAAAGTTTAGTAAAATGGTAAAGGAGTACTTAGCTGACAATGTCAACGTCCCCAGCGATCCCTCTATGCCTTATAATTATTGGGTGTCTAAGCTGCGGTTATTTAGTGCTGCTGGGGGCATAACTGCTAAGCGCATCTGCCTGTCAACTGAAAATGCTGACGCTAATTAAAATAAACAAGGCCTGGATTGCCCCTGACTTAGCTACCCCACCAGAGGAAAGCGGCTGAGCATAAAGGAACTTTAAATGTGGCTTTTAAGGTGTATTGAATACACTGTATTTCCATGAACCCCTTCCTCTTCTCGTCCTCTTCCTCCATCATATCAAACTTATTAGGCTGCCCTCGCCTTTAAATATTTAAGAGGTTCACCAGCAGGCCCTCACCCCTAATTTTTTAACCTAAAAAATTAACCTCACTCTGGTCCTCCTGACACGTTGACCTAACAAGAACCTGTCTTGCACCACCCTCCAAACTGAGACATGAAGCTAGGAGTTTTGGATGACTTTGTTTCTTGTGCTCTGCCAGCAGACACTGTTTCACCGTGCCCACCGTGCACCATCAGCAGCACACCCACTTCCCTGTCCCTTACTGCTCGCCTTGCGCATACTAAATGGTATATATGCAAGTTTGTCAAAAGTACAGTTGCGCAGATTTTTTTTTAGTGTATGAGCAGAAAAATTTCACCGAATGAGCAAACGTTATGCAGCAGACGCAGCGCAGGTAATGTCACATACCTGTGCTGCATGTGCAGTATAAACTTTCTGTATCCTAAATACCTGACATCCAGTGTATTTTTTTTTCCTGACATTATTCATATAATGTATAACGTTTGCGCAATCAGGCACAGATAGTGTAGGGATAGGATTTGGCAAGGCAGGGCTAGTTGTTCTGTTGAAAAGACCCCAAAGTCCTTTTAAGGACTTTTGTTATATCTGGCTGCAATATTGTTATTCTTTATGGTCAAAATTTGCGCAAATTTGCCTAATCTTAACACCAGCTGTGCAGCGTGTGCAGGACATTGTATGTTTCTCCTATATACCTGACATTTATTGCGTCTTTCTGCCGCTAATCACGGCGACATTAGTAATGTCGCCTTCAATAGCTGCAGAAAAAAATTTACCGGATTTCTGTTATTTGGGGTACACAAATGTTAGACGGCAGACGCTGAAAAGGTGGTGTTAAGGTCAGGCAACCTTGCGCAATTTTTAACCCACCACAAAAATAATTTAATGCAGCCAGATATAACAATGGGCTTTTGTGTCTTTTGAACAGAAGAACTAGCCCTGCCTAGCCAAATCATATCCCTACACTATATGTGCCTCCTTGCGCAAATGTTATACAGCAAATGCAAAAGAGGTACTGCGGCCTTAATTAACTGCAGAAAAAATAGCAACGGATGTCAGGTATATAGACTTTTGAAAGGTTCTAATACACACGCTGTGCACTTAGTGGTAGTGTCAGGCACACTTGCTTTCTTTTTGCCCCAAAAGAAAAAAAAAAATGTAGCCAGATTTAACAATGGACTTTTTTGTCTTTTTAACAGAAATACTAGCCCTGCCAAGCCAAATCCTATCCCTACACTATAAGTCCCTCCTTGCGCAAATGTTATACAGCGAGACGCAAAAGAGGTACTTCAGGCTTAACAGCAGAAATAATAGCAAAGGATGTCAGGTATATAGTATACAGAGAGTATCATACAGCATGCAGCAGCTGCACAGGTGGCGTTAATGGCAGGCCACCTAGCGCTATTTTGAACACCCCCAAAATAAAAAAAAATGTTTGCCAGCAAGATATAATAGCCCTTAAAAGGGCTTTTGGGTCTTTTCTGAGCAAATTCTATCCCTGCCTAGCGTTCTTCTGTCCCTACTCTATCTGTCCCTGCTTGCAGCAGCTCTCTCTGGCTTGGTATGAGCCGGTCACATGTCACCGGGTGCTTTATAGCACCCGATGACGCGTTCCCGGCCAGCCAATCAGTGTAATGCCAGAAGCTAACATGGCTACTGGCATTACAGTGAATGCGAGTACCTTCCCGCACGCTAATTGGCTAATTAGCGTGCAGGGAGAGGACTAGAGTATGGCGCTCGTGGTCCCGAGCGCCACCATGTTCGGCCGAATAGTGTATTCGGACGAACATGTTCACTCATCACTACTCATGACAGGTTCCTTTTAAATGAGACAGTATTAGATTTGAACAGGTTTTGGGGGAGTTGGTATCAGTAGCAATTGATTGGACAAGGCTTTTGGCTTAAAGTTAAAGTTTGGGGGAGTTTACCTCCTGGGCACCGGGTGGAATCGTCCTATGTGTGCGCCATCCTGCTCCTCCTGTGCTGTGGAGACCTGCCGGGAGCATGTAAGTATGTATGTGTATTTGTACGTGTATATGTCTGTGTATGTTTATGTGTATGTCTGTATGTGTGTATGTATGTGTGCAGGTGACGTATCCGTCATGAACTCCTTTGAAAGTCAATGGAGGACGGATCCGTTCACCATTGTGTCACTCCTTGGTGAGGATGCCTGGACAGGAGAGCAGACCGCAGCATGCTGTGGTTTGCTCTCCGGTCTGAAGACGGAACGGAATGCTTTTAGGAGCATTCCGTTGTCTTCAGTTCAGTTTTGTCCCCATTGACAATAAATGTGGACAAAACTCAAGCGTTTTATTCCGATATTGAGCCCCTACGACGGAACTCAATACCGGAATTATAAAACGCTAGTCTGAAAGTAGCCTAAGTTAATTGAAAGCGGGACTTTTCTCTCATTGTCTTTCGGCTTATCACACATTTGAATTAAACCTGGTTAATTGTAAGCAGTTCACCATTTTTGTACAGCTAATTGCAACGTTTTTCAACCAGTAAAAGTGTAGGGTTACAGAATAAGGACTAATTCACACAACCATGCTCTGTCCTGCAAACACAGACTGTGTGTCAGCCGTATCCCTGAATTGGCTATCGTAGGGAGAAATGGACATTGCTTTCTGATAAGGCATATTACAAAGTTTCTTACGGTATTTCTACAGCTATCCCTAGGAGATAGCTGATCTCTGCTACATAACCTGTTAGATGCCCACTGTATCCTACTGGTTAGACAAATGGAAAGGGATCTTTGTCACCCCTTTTCCCCCTATGAGGTGCCGGTGAGTTAGTACACCTTTTAGCAGCGGCGGATTGGCCATAGACCTTACAGGTAAATTTCCTGGTGGGCCGATGCCCAGGGGACCGTTTGAGCCTTCCTAATGGCCAGCCAGTGGAAGTTTTTGGGGATGTAATTTATGATGGACTGTGGTTTTTGGCTCTGTTGGAGTGGTATAATGTGCCAGAATATGGTATTATTGGACCTGCCTTCCATCAATTTGGACCTGACTACAAAACGGGGCTACTTTTAGTATTTTTTCCAGGGCCATTTCAAGTTCCCTGTCCGCCCCTGCCTTTTAGGCCATTAAAGGGGCAAGAACATAATACTGTGAAATAGTCAAATATTACTGTGTATTATGCGCAATCCCTCCTATATGGTCAAGTCCCCTAGTGGGTCTAAATTAAAATGGGAGGAAAAAAAATACACATAATAGTTATTGTTGCATAATGTTATCATGTTACTTAACCATCACAGTGAATGCCATTTTTAAAAAAAATGGCAGAGTTGCTGTATTTTTTTTTTTTTTTTTTTATTCATCCTGCCTCCCACAGGTAATCTGCAACATTGTGCAGTGCTAGCAAAGTGGATGAGAAATCCCATCTACACTCTGCAAAGAGAAAAATCTGCATCATAAATTGACCTGGATTGCAGATTTGCAGGTGGGGAGCTGGAATAGTTTATGCCAAATCTGTTAAGAGGCCTGTGCTCCTTATTAAATTTGGTACATTTTGTGATTTCAGACTAAGGCTAGTTTCACACACAGCATGTCGTACTTTTGTTCCGGCCGCCTCTCCCACACGTGCACCTGCGGCAGCATGGATCCGGCGGGCTGTTAACCCGCCGAAACAGCCTGCCGGAGTCCGATGCCGCAGGTGTGAAAGTACCCGAAGGCCGGATCCATGCTGCCGCTAGTGCACGCGTGCCGTTGTAGCCACATGTCGTAGTTTTTTTTCCCTGGCCGCCTCTCGGTATGTTTACCGTTCTGCCACCGGACTTCCGGCCCTCCCCCATTTTCGTGAATGGGGTTGGAGCGGACTTCTGGCAGCACGCGTGCACTACCCGGAGAAGGCTGCTGCTAATGTGAAAGTAGCCTAAGACTGTTTTGTACATGTAGTTAGAGTGATTCTACAAAAAAATGACAAGGAGGAAATGCGGGAATAATACTGGAAATTTCACTTTGACAAGCTGAGTAAGCAAACATATTGAACACATGTCTCTTGGCAGCAGATAATTAAACTGTGACCGTGCACATTGTGATTCAGCTCCTGGATCGTATTGTTTAGTAAAGCTTACCTGTAACTTAACATCTCTGCTCTTTCCTAAATAACAAATCGGCATCCTCTCACTGAGGGACCATGCTAAAAAGAAATGCACCTAATGGCCTGCAATGGGGACTCTCTAGGGAAGAGCGGACATTTGTAATGAGCGTGATTCAAGCCATAGCGATCAATAGTGACCACACAGACCAATCACTTCACATCAAATAAGGCATGTCTTGTTTAGATGAAAGTTGTCTCATCTTCTGTCTGCTGAGGTTGTAGATGAAGGCGGCTTTCTAGTGGAATCTGTTGAGTAGTATGTCACCTGCACAGCAGTTTTTCTTTTCATAAAAATAAACAGGAGGCTGTTTTATATGTTGGGTGCAGTCACTGAATACAATATTCAGTGTTTTGGTTCCCGTGAATGGTTTGTATGTGGCTGGACGGGGACTATGCGGTGGTTCTTTACCACATGTTCTTAAAAATACAGCTCTACTTTGCCTATGGTCAGGGATGGAAGGTGATATCGATATGTGGCAACATCACTTCTGGTTGTGGCAAGCATTTGACTTTCTAAAAATGTATCAGCATTAGAGTTGAGCGAACGTGCTCGTAACGAGCACTGTACTGCTCGGATCCCCTGCCCCGCAGGCATCCGGATCCGTCGGTTGAGGAGGACGGATCCGGATGGCTGCGCCCATGCGAGCGCAGGGGATCCGAACAATACAGTGCTCGTTACGAGCACGTTCTCTCAACTCTAATCAGCATGCTTCCTTTACATTTAGCTTTGACCTGACGGGACAACAGCTACTGAATGTCATTTTAACAAAGGGAGGTGAAAGACCGTTGTAGTTAAATTCAGCAGACAAGATATACATATCTAATGTTTGGATACTGATGCTATTAAGACAAGTGCTACACACAGCATTTAGTTTTTTTTTTTGTTTTTTTTTTATATTAAGTGGCTGTAAACTAATTTCTCGCCTTGTACTTTTACATTTGTTCCCAAGTTATGACATAAAAAGTCTGAGTCACAGTTTTCCTAATATATTTCACTTTTGCTTACAGGAGGAACAAAATAGAGGAAAACCAAACTGGGAGCATCTGAATGAAGACCTGCATGTACTGATCACAGTAGAAGATGCCCAAAACCGAGCAGAAATTAAATTAAGAAGAGCAGTGGAAGAAGTGAAAAAGTTACTGGTTCCTGCAGTAAGTACCTTGTTGCCTTTTATACATCAGAATATCTTAAAACCTTCTGCTGTGCTCTTTCAGTTTGGTTATTGGCCAGTCTGCCGGTGCACCTGTGTGGCCAGTGACAGGATTCTTGCCCTCAACTGTTTTTGGATTCTTAGATTGAGTGCTGAAATTTCTTTCTCTGCGTCACAGTTTAAGGGGCCATTCAGACGGCCGTAGTATTGCGGATCCGGATTTTGGAAACTGCATGTAGTGGTAGAGCTGTTTAACAACAGTGCAGTCATGGCCAGTGATTTGGCAAGGCCTCATGATGCTGGTATGGGATTTATATACTTCTCACCTCGTTATTAATCATATTTTTCTGAACAAAGGGAAATCAAGATATGTTAAAAAGGGTATGCAGGGAGTTCAGCTATTGAACGTTCGCTCGTCTCTACTCATAATCTATTTGCTGTACAGTCCCATTCAAGTAAATAGGCTGCAATGCCAAGCACAGTCGCTATACATTGACAACACTGTGCTTGGTATTCTGTGTGGACTGGAGCGCATTTTCAAACTTCAAACAACTGATTATTGGGGCTACCAGGTGTTGAACCAAAAACTGATGACCTATCCTTAGGAACGGCCATCATTATTGAACTCAAGGAAAACTTCTTTAACAGAGACATGATTGGAATGCTGCAGCCAGTAACTAGCCTGTGATTGGCTGCAGTGGTCAGGTGTTTTCAATGTGACGTCAACTCTGCAGCTGGGTAAATAGAGACCCACCAAAGAAAACCAGAGTGGTGGCATGCGATCTGCCAGTACTTATCAGTTCTTTGCAGTCTGATCAATGCCTACGCATCTGTTTAATGCCCAGAAACTGAACAATGGTTTCCTTTAAATACAGTTCACAGTGGTCCTTCATTTTAATGTTCAAATAACGCCCCCACTTTTTGAAGTTGCAGTATATGTCTAAAGAATGGTTTTAGAGGTAATGTGGACATTGGGAATTCCCTCTCAGTGGTCTGATGATGGGACTTCTGGTTGCAATTCCTTATAGATCTGTAGGTTTTTCTTGAGTTTCTTCTCCTGGTAAAGGTGGTTAGGGGCTGGTTATGATCCCACTATAAAATTGTGGGTTTTCCATAACATAGTCTTTACAGTGGCTCCATGAAATAATAGATTTGGTTATATTTCTATTAAGGTATGCAGTAAGCACGCTGCTTTGACTGGATGTACATTTTTTTTTTGTCTTAATATACCTGTGCTGCACTCTCATTCATAAACCATATCATTGAGTTAAGTAACGGTCGTATTACCGGAATGCAAAGGTCATTTTGTGTGGCTAGCCACTACAGAACAGCTCACTAGTCAGATTTTGATTGTCCATTCAGCCTGTGTCTGTATGAGAGCGGACGCCCTTTGCAGAAAAAACACCCTTTAAACAGCGGTGTGAAGGATGGTGGAGAAATTCCAATGGGCCTAAAGCAAGCCGTTAAAGTAATGCTACATTTTTGAAGCAGCATGTTCAGGTTCAGTGGATATATATCAGCTAACAGGAGCTTCAGGTGATATTTTTCCTACAGTGAGGTGTAAAATGTCTCATGGGCCCCAGGCCTATCAACCAATTCTGTGTAATGTTTATGTAAGCAGTTCTGTCTTCGAAAACTGTACATTTGGCACAGTCATTTAACTGGGATTCTTGGGAGGCTTATCTCTATCTTCTGAATTTTTTCTCTCCCAGTTTGACCACATGCTTCTGATGTTTCCTGCATGTTAGGTTAGGGGATAGTGTTAAATGACTACGTGTAAGTAGGCTTTACAAATTAACTCTCCTCCCAGAGGAAGAAAGCAGTCTATATATTGCCGCCTATTGAGGATAGCTACACTAAAAGTCCAGTCCTTAATGACTTCCTCTATTCACCGTATAAGTGATTGATGAGGTCTGACTGTTGGGGACCCATGCCCCCCGTTTGAATGGAGTAGCAGACATCCCATGTCCGCTGTTTCATAAAACTCTATGGGATTGCCAGAAATATCAGAGTACAAGTGCTTGGCTATGTTCTGAACCCCAAAGAGCTGAATAGAGTGGCGGCATACACGTGACTGCCGCTCCGTACAGACGGGGGAGTATAGGAATCCATTCTCATGATTGGCAGGACCTCCATTGATCAGACACTTAAAGGGGTTGTGCAGTGTTGTGATATTGATTATATATTCCATGGATGGGTCATCAATGTCACATCAGCAGGGTTGACTCCTGGCACCCCCGTCCCAGTAACAATGTTTGAATAGGACGAGCAGTTGTAATTATACTGCACCACCTCTACAAAAGAGACAACATAATTTTGAAGAGAATAATTTTTGAAGACCTCCGATAGCGCTTCAAACAGCAGATTCTTAGGGGTGCCAGAGGTCGGATCCCCGCCGATCTGATATTGATGCCCTCTCCTGAGGATACGGTAGGTCATCAATATCGGAACACTGCATAGCCCTTTTAAAGGGTTAGTCTTTTAATTATAGGGTAGCAGTTTACAGCAGGTGGCACAATACAAGCCTAGTAGAATATTTCTGTACCCTAGGTCTAGGTCTCCTTGAACATGAGTTTTGCCCACACAATATTGTACCCATTTGTTCAAGCTCTTACTTCCTTACGAGTACTGGTATAAAATATATATATATATATATATATATATATATATATATATATATATATATATATATAGATTTCTGGGCAATTTGGAAGGGTTAACATTTTAAAGGGTGTAATGGAAAAGCATAAATCCTTCTCTACTCTTATGGGGAATGTATGTAGACATTTTACATGACAGACATTTTTCTTCAGACATATTCAATCTCACAGGTTCTAATGCTATACTTTGTCCATAAGCCGAAGACGGTGACATCTGCTAAATTGTTTTTTCTTTTCAGCTTTTCTTTTTCAGAGTGTGAGAAAGAAAGGCAATTTCTTTTTCTATTCCAGCAATATAGACATGACACTGTGGTATTTCTCCGATAGTAGAAATGTGAAATTAGAGCTCACACACCTACAGATTAATGTATCAACACGGTGAGATTGAGCCGCTTCCATGCCGGCCTCTAAGAGTATTCTTTGAAGAGATTTAGGCTGCAAAAATATCAAGGATAATGGTGTAGTATTTCCAATGCCAGTGTTGAAATTTAGTTAACGGTTTGTGGTACATGTAATCTAATCGCACAAAAAGTATTGATTTTGGTGATGGATTTCTTGGTAGAATTATCTTGGTAATAGCACTTGCTTACCTGCTTCATGACATACTCAGTCTAAGGCCTCATGCACATGGCCGACGTTGGCCGGTTTGTGTATCGAATCATGAATGCGGACCCATTCTGCAAGCCGGAAGGTACGGTACGGTGCGGCACGGAGGCACGGAACCCAGTGGAAGCAGTACGGAAAAAATAGAACTTGTTGAATGGGTCTGCATCCGTCTCAGCCAGCCAAACGGACGGTGCCTGCATTGGAGACTGCAATTCGTGGTTCCCAATGCACAGAACGGGTTACTGTATACTGTGTGTGGGTTTTTATAGCTATGATAAAATGCTCATTTTGCTCATGGGGGAGAGAAATGATTGACCCCCAATCTAAGTGCAGACTTGCATTCATCTGTGCCCTCGTGATTTGCATTGAGCATTACTTATCTTGATCCCCCGTCCCTTCCTCTTCTCATGGTGAAGGGTGATTAGCAGCTCAATGCTTTTCACTTTGCTGTTTACTCTAAGCTGAAGCATATGATTTTCTGTCTAGGAGAGACGCGGCTAGAGTAGCAGCTCAAACGTTTGGGCATATTGTGTGCCTGCCAGCAAAATATATACGTGGGAGGGAAAGCAGGAGTTTATACTCTGGCATTTTCTGCACTGTTGGACTGTGCTACATTTAGACTGTGATCGGATCACTTTACTGGATTACATTAAACGTGGTGCGTGATCATACCATTATTCATTAGGAATTCAGTTAACACTTTGTATTCCACAGCTCTTCCAGCAACATATATGCTTCCTTCTCTTCTGTTTTTGAAGGTTTATTTTTGGGTTTTTTTAATGCTACAAAACACATGGACTTGATTTTTTGTTTTACTGTTACTTCATGGGGAGAAGCGGTGGGGGCTTGTTTGTCACTGTGCTGACTATGTCTCTTACTCAAAGTATGCCAGCTTGGAAATTGGAAACCCCCCATGAAATCAATATTAGGGAAATTATGAAGAAATATTTGGATGCATTCAGTAGAGATTTAGTGGGCTTATGATACTGATGACCTATCACAGTTGAGTGGGAGCTGAGCTGCAGTACAGCCACTTTGAGCGGAATTGTGCATCTGAATCATTTAAAAGTGCTAGTTCCAGCACAATGGGGGTACCAACTGTCAGACCTCTACTGATGGGACTCATTAGGGCTCATGCACACGGCCATTGCCAATTTTGCCTGCAGATTTTTTTGGGGGGACCATGGAACGGACATGTGGATGCAGCCAGCACAATGTGTGTTGTCTGCGTCTTTTTTTTCCCCATTGAAGTAAATGGGCCCGCATCTAATCTGCCAAAAATGTAGATCTGATGTGGACAAAAACCACGGTCGCGTGCATGAGCCCTTAAATGGAGAATCATTTAAAGGGAGTCTGTCGCCTCATTTTCACCTATATAACTAACAGCAGTGCCACACAGAAGATTGCAGACACATCCCAGACATACCTGTGTGCACTGTGTGTCTGTATTACATGTCCAGGAAAAGCACTTTTATTCTCCTGGAAAACGGCTCCCAAGTGCCCAGCTCTGCTGCTGCAAGTGCTCAAAGCAAAACAGACTGAAGAGGGGAGGGTTGCTTTAACTGCGCGTATCTTGGGATTGGTAGCAGTATCCAGTATTTCAGAAGATATAGCTATTGGAAATCGAGACCAGAGAGAAAGCTGTTTTTAGTTTCACTTTCAGCTGGGCACTTGGGAGCTGTTTTCCTGCAGAATAAAAGTGCTTTTTCTGGACATGGAATACAGACACAAAGTGCACACAGGTATGTCTGTGATGTGTCTGCAATCTTCTGTGGGGCACTGCTGTTCATTATATAGGTGAAAAACAGGTGAAAGACTCCCTTTAACTGCCATTCACCTTTTTACCATGGGGAATGAAGCAACAGAACAAAGGGGTGTGCACAAGGTTGGGAAAGGGAAGTTTACTTACTGCTGGAAAAGACCGCTTTTTTTTTTTTGCAATAGAAATCTAGAGGCCCTCTAACAATTTCCTTGGTGGCATGGATTGTTTGCAGTCACGTCCATCAACTATCCATAATATGTAATTCTCAAGCAGTCATTAGTAGGTTACATAATTGGGCCAAATATTTACCTCTTCAGCTTATACTATTCTCCAACAGTCTTATGTGTATTGGGCACCCTGCTCCCACAAAAGGGGAAATGAGAATCGGCGTGTTGGTTTTTTAAAATTCCCCCATAATAGGCATCAAGTTCTCCACATTAACACTAAAGTGCTTGTGTTGCCAAGCATACTTCAGGCCACAGTTGAGAAGTGTCCTGTATGGCCAGCTTTAGGGAATATTCACATGTAGCATATCTGTTGTAGACATTTCTGTAACCGTCCCATTGGACTGAATACAGGTTCGGCCTTGTAGAAACCCATGTGCTTGCTTCAGAAATAACCCATTCACATGGATCAAACACATTTTTAGTTGTAGTAATTTGTGAAATTAATTTACAAGTGATTTCACCCTTGGGGTACATGTAAACGGGTGCAGGTTTACAAAGAGAAAATATGCACAGATTTCCATATATATGTGCAAAACTACAGAACGGGAAAACAAAGTCTACGTGAGATTTGTCTACTCTCATACACTTTGCTGGCACTGTGGTATTATGGTGCTGTTTTCCCTGGTATACCAAGCTATAAAGGATTTTACTTTTTTTACCCCCTTAGAACGCAGCAAGAATGCTACAGCACCTACTGTACAGTATTCTATTCGTCTGTTACCATTCTGGCCTCAGGCAGCTTGTGCCTTTTATTTCTGCCACTAAAGCAGGAATGTGGGAAGTGGGCGCGGGTTGTCTGCTTTTAAATAAAACAGGATATGTCTGCATTCGTTTTCGGAAGGAAATGAACAGTCTGGTATATTTTGGTGTATGCAAGTAATTTGGTTGTATTTCTATGCCGAAAGAATGTCATTCCAAATATAAAGTATCATATATGCCTGTCTGGTTAACCGAACTACGATTTCTGGAGGTTAGAATACTTCATGAAATGTGAACTATTTAATGAGAATGGTAAAGGGAACCTGTCATCTCCAAAACACCCCCTGAACTCGAGTAAGCGGTGTATAGTGTAAGTGATGCTGAATCCGAATAAGTAAGTTTTATCTTCATACTCACTCCCATTCTGACGCTGTGCTCCCACAAACCAGCAGTAAAATGCATTGAGAGGACTCTTCTTTGAGTCCTCTCCATTATGTGAGTGAGCACTGGAGTCCACTGAGTGCATTTTACTGCTGGCTTGTGGGAGCACAGCGTCGGAATGGAAGTGAGTATGAAGATAAAACTTACATATTCGGATTCAGCATCACTTACACTATACAACACTTACTGTAGTTCAGGGGGTGTTTTGGAGATGACAGGTTCCCTTTAAGGATGAGCCTTTTTTTAGTGAAGTATTTTGCTGTGTTTGTGCCTTACCTGCTGGTGGAAATAACTGTTCTGTGCAAGCGCACTTAAATCCAGAGTATGGTAAATGGCTACTTTCAGCCTTGTTACTTGAATGGCATTATGCTAAAAATGTACAAGATAGGCATCGCCCCAACCCAGCGTGAAGCAGGCTGAGGTGCATCAGTATCCCAGCAGGGTGCCACTCTTGATTTTATAGGGCATCCTTATTTTGACCTCAGCTCATCTGTGTCTTTTCTATGTTTCATTGGTTTTATAAGTATTGTAGCAAAGAAAAATCTAGGCATGCTGTGCGAATCTGTAAATGTCTTCATTTGCATATACCAATAATGAGTAAAACTAAAAAAGATATATGCTAACAAAAGACAGGGCAGTTGATTAGTTGTCCTTTAGATGACTTATTTCACACTTCTCCTTGGGGATTATGCTAAATCACAGGATGTTGCAAAGGTGTATTCACTTCTGTGTTGGAGGCTCCGTTCGGGTCCTCCGTTGACAATTCAATCAAAAAGATTGGGCAAAAAAGTCCACATGCAGGACTCCATAGTTGTTTGTTTTTCTGCTCCTTTAATGGGGAAGAACAATGGAGATATATAGTTGTAGTGTGAACTCACTCTTAGGGCTCATGCACACGACCAGGACCGTAAAAGATGGGGACAGTACTCCGTATGCTGTCAACATCCATAGTTCTGTTCTGCTGTCCCGCAAAAGAGAGAGAAATGTCTGTTGTCTTCAATTGCAGACAAGAATAGGACATGCTCTATCATAGGGCCAACCATGTGCAGAATGCAAAACACTTACGTCGTGTGAATATACCCTAATCCAACAAAATAAGGCAAATGTAAGATCGATAAACCAAAGCCCTCTAAATGTGGACTAGTGGGACACTGAATTAGATGATGGGAACAAATTAGCAACAGTTTGCGTTATGTATTGTCTATTTCTCTATACTGTGTACAGAAACTGTCCCTTTCCTAAGATGGGGTAAGAACGGACCCGTCTGGTCTAGTAGCCTAAAAACTCTATGGTTTTAACCTGTGTCTCATAAAAAAAAAATCACTGCAGAGATGCACCTTTTTTAAAGCGGCTGGCATGCAAACACTTATCCATAGGAACCCCTACCGATCATGAAGAAGGGGTTCCCCTGTAGGCTGAAGGCTTCTTTCACACGACCGTATATTTTGCGGGCTCCGATCCGCATATTTTACGGATAGGATTCAGACCCATTCATTTTAATGGGTCAGCAAAAAATGCTGACAGCACACCGTTTTGCGGACAAAGATAGGCATTGTTACAATGGATCGCAAAAAAAGGATGCCATATGGATGTCATCCGTTTTTTTTTTTTGCAGATTTGCAATTTGCGGATGCAAAACACAACGGTCATGTGAAAGAAGCCTAATTCAGACGTCCATGGAGCACGGTCCGTGAAAACCCAGACCGTTCTCCTTCTGAGGGCAGGAGCGCACGGCGTCATTGGTTGTTATGACGCCGTGCGCTTCATGAGGTCACCGCTGTACAGTGATACACTGTACACACTCGTATCGAGTGTGTATCATTCTACAGCAGCGGCCTCAGGAAGCGCACGGCGTCATAGCAACCAATGACGTCGTGCGCTCCTGCCCTCAGAAGGAGCACGGTCTGGGTTTTCATGGACCGTGCTCCACAGACGTCTGAATAACTTAAGCCTTAAAGATCGGAAATGTCCAGACTGTTTAGTCATGTTAATGCAAGACATCTGGAGATGTATTTGCTGCTAGCAAAAACCCAAATGGAAGCCAGTGTATTTGGAACCAATTCTTAGAGCTACCTAGGATGTGGATGACTACTGTTGGAAGGCTGGAGGAACTCTGCACACTATGGATGCTACAGCTAGGAACATGCTGTGGAATCTCCTGAAGACCTATGAGAAAAAGATGAAACAATATGAGCAGTGAGGAGGAGTTCTTGTTCTGCCTATGTTATAATTGATGAGGATTTTATATTTTGCTTTTCTTTTCCGCACAATAATTGGCCGGCTGTGGATTTTGTTGTCTTTGGGCAGGCAGTTATAATAACTGACACTGACAAAATGTCTGTGTTCTGTAAACTAGATTATGTCAGGCCGGTTTAGAGATTGAGATCAGTTTCTAACACGTACAGCTTGCTTTGTACAAGCCTTATGAATGTGATATTTCCAGACCAGCTATCACGGGACAGCAAGGACACAGCTGTCTGACCTGTAGCGTAGGAAAATGGCCTTGGCTCTGCCGCTTTCACTCAGCTATGACTGTCTGAAGAAAGGTTTCTTCACTCATAAATACACTTGACCTTGAAGGTGCTGCTTTACAATGCTGAGGAGACTGTGTCACAGTAGTATCTGCCTAGGTATTGATAGGTAACAAAGCATACTTTCATGTTGTTTTTCTATTTATTGTATTTATATAACGGTATCATGTTGGCTAGTGCCGTACAAGGGTCCCTGTCCTCATTGTCTGCACATGGACCACATGGCTAGTATGCAGCATGGTGTCATCTGCATTTCTTGGAAACGTTACATGATGTTCTCTACAGCTCTACACTGCTGACATAGTGGATTTGTCTTGCAGGTCAGCAGCATGTGAGGCAACCCTGTCCATCAGGAAGCAAACAGAAACTAAGCATGAAAATAAGATTCTAGATGGAATTGATTTTTGACACTGCGGTTGTTGCTGGTGCTCTGTCTCATTTATAACATTATCCAATTTAACACTGATTAATTCTGGAAGGCACATGCGTTTCCTATGTTCATAGCATGTGCTAAAAATCCCAATGTGGTGTCACTGATTCATATTGATGCAGAGGTCTTCACTGTGCTGTGGAAATGTAAGACCCAGTCTCTAACCCTGAGGGTCCCATTGTCAAGTGTGCTCAAGTCAGCTGAAGTGAAATCAACTGCTCTAGGCACTTTAAAAAAAGGCCTTAGGCAAAGAGTTATGAAGCCGAGATCCATTTCCTCTGTGTGGTAAATTTGACTTCATTTGCTGGTGTTGTGTGGTCCTTGTACGATGCACGGTATAGCAGCTTCACATCCAGGCATGACGTCTCATTCTGCATCTGTCTTTTAGACAAGCGCTACATTGTCTACACTGATTGGGGGCATCCATGGGGAAAATACATTAAATTGACAGACTGTTTAAGTGAAAAGGTGAATGAAATTTTCATAGTACAGATCAATTTCAGTATGTGTCCTAATGAGGAAAAGATTGTTACGAAAACCTTTAAGAGGAACACAAAATCCTATGGACTTAATACATGCTGGTGTTCCCTGTCAGCAGCCTTTTCAGTCTGACAGGCTGGTAGGTCTGACCCCCACAATCGCTTCTATTTGCTGCTTATATACAGTATATAGCTGCACCTTTTATTGGACTTCCTATTTTTAGTGATTGTAGATTGTCTATCATCCTAGAAGGTTTGTGAGCTACCTGCACACATGAATGTATTTGATTTTGGTGCGGACCTGAGTTTCCACTCTTATCCGCATGTGTTATAACATGGCTTTTGTTGCGGATTTACCTCAGGCTTCACCTTTTCCATGGCAAAGATCAACAATGAAAATCCACACAAAGTTGACGAGCTGCAGAATTCACAATCCAGACTGCAGGTCAGTTTCTCATTCGGCACTGGGTATTAACCTGTGAATTTGCCACACAAAACTCCATGCATGTAACTTACCATTAAATGATTATAGGTTTAGAGTTGGCAAATCCTCCAGAGCTGTGTAAAGAATGAAAAGGCAAACCACACTACCAGTTCTTTAGTTTTTAGGTCACCCATGTCCCGTCTACTACGTCTTTGTAAGCCGCCCTGGTATGTACTTGGTGTTCTTCTGTTTATGCTGCTTTTTCGGCTGATGTTATATCTGCATCTTCTGTAAAAAAAAAAGTTCTGAAGCTAATAGTTTGTACAAATACCTGTGTTGTCTCTGTGTGAGGTTGGGAACTACTTTAAAGTACAATACTATGCAAATAAGCTGAAACTTTGAAGATTTGTGAAGAAGCGAACATTGAATCCCTTTGTACGTGATTGTAATCTCGGCAAATTCAATAATTATTTTACAAATGCCTGTGGCGGGTATCCTAATCCAGTGCATCATTTGGATTTTCACGTCCTATAATCTATATTAAGTGTCACAATGAAAATTTAGTGCTGTATAAGCAGAGCGTCTGGGCATGAGGAGAAGGATGCACGGCTATCTCCAGATTGGGTTTCCATATATACTAGAGAAGAATAGCTGCCTCTCTTTGTGGCTTTTGATTGTTTCCTATTAATAACACTGGCAGGGAGGCTCGGTGTTTGGAGCCAGGCGGTGAGATACCAGCCAGGTGGCAGCTCCAGATTGATAAACGTAGGCTGCCCTATTTTACTTGGTACAGACTGTTGTGTTGCTTTGCCCTGGTCTCTGCGTATGAGCAGTTTATTTGCCCTGTGCTTCTCTTTTTTAATTAAACTTGAGATCGTTCAGCAGGGCTAATACCACAAGGCTCATAAATTATATTGATGTCAAGTTGTCAGGTAAATTACAAGGTTTTAATAGTCTGTGGAAAGGAATAGGCAAGACCAAGTACATGCCACTATATAACAGTCTTAAAGGTGAGTGTCATGCGGATTTAGCTGCTGATTTGACCAATGGTTTTACCTTTTGTATTGCGATGTTTCAAAAGATGGGCAAATCCAGGAGAAAGCATTAAAGGGGTTGGCTGATGGCAGAAGTAGCTATTGTTTTTCAGATGTAAAATGAATAAACTTACTAATACAATTTGTCAAATCTATGAGCATCATGTATTTCAGCTCCTGTGGCAAGTTCTATGCATCAGCCATGATAGAGCAGCTAATGAACTGTGCCAATGGCCAACTATCATTCTGCGCTTCACCGACATTTTTCCGTTCACATAGCCGTATGAAGGCTTGTGTTTTGTTCTTTTTTTTTTGTGCTGGACAAGTTGTACTTTCTAATGTTACTATTTACTGTTGCATGGAAACAAATTCCAAATAGGATGGAACTGGAAAAAATACAATTCTGCCACGGTTTAATGGTTGTTGTTATTATGGCGTTCCTTATGCAGTAAAACTGACCCGTGTCCTTCACTTAATGGGTCAGTACGAATACAGCGATACCACATTTGTATAGTTTTTCTTCAGTTTTAATACTGATAAATAAAAACTTTTTAAAAATTTTTTGGAAGGTAAAGCAAAAAAAAAAAACTGCCATTTTTCTTTCTTTTTTTCAATTATGCCTTTACCGTATTGGAAAACATTTTTATATCATAGTATGGTTTTGAGATGCAGCGATGGCTGTTTTTTTTTCTATTAATTATGTTTATTTTGTTTTTGGTTTTTTTTTTATATTTTTAACTTTTTTTTTTTCATGAAAAATGCATTATGTTCCTATGGAGCCCTGCCACAGGCAACGTATCTATAGGACGATCGTTCAGAGGGACTGGGCCTGCCAAGGGAATGAAAGACTACCTTGATTGCCGCTAGCGGGAGCCGTTCCAACCTCAGTACGACAATGCTTAGATACTGTGATGCTTAGATTTGACTATGGTACCTGCTCCATACTGCTTCTGTCCTATCCTGTCTCCATTTACATCTGGAGATGCATAGTCACCTGCACTGCTCCAGTGGTGACGTGCTTATGGCCACATCACAGCTGAAGCCAGTCATTTTCCAGAGTGGTACATGTGACTATGCCCATGTTCCACGAGAAGAAAACACTGTGGGGACTGGAAGAGGACAGCACAGGGGACTGGAGCAGCGTGGAGCAAATAAATATGAATTTTCTGTTTAAGTACAACCAGAAAACCCATTTAAGGCCCCTTGGCCTGCCATGTCCTAGCCTCTTAAAAAAAAAATGTATAAAGTTTTTAAAAATATAAAAAAATAAGAAAAATTATAAAAGTATTTACCCTGTACAGTGAACAGAAGAAGAAAAAAAAGATACATCTTAATGGGAGGCAGCGCTGAGGATCCTGGCAAGAAGGTTTAAATAAGCCGCCACTCCTCAATCTTCAGCTCTGCCTCCCATTGAGAAGTATGGGAAGCAGAAAGGACACGCCAAAATTTGGACAGGCCCTTACCATTTTGACACTCAGTGTATATGCTGCTCTAAGCTGCCATTTGAGATATCAGATTGCTAAAATATCTGAATTTACTGAATTTTGTCAACTGTACTTTATATTGCAGCTGATATTTCGGCCAAACAAGATTTGTGTTGTCAGCATTTGTTGATAGCAAGTTGTCCCTTTGTTCTTACATATTTTATCGTCTACCTAGACAGGGTTAAATTAAGGGATTGAGGATATTTCTTGTGGTGTTTCTTATTCCTTATAACAAATGTAAATGTGCGATTTGTCTAGTAAATTCGGCAAATACTGTAGAAAGACTGGATGTTGTGCATTCCCTTCCAGATTCTGCATTCCTTAATTATCTGCAGTAATGAAGTGTTCGACATGAGCAGCCATATAAGAACGCAGAAGTATCTGTGCAGGAAGGTGTTGCCTCTGTTTTCCCTCATGCACATTTTAATCTGAAGGACCAATCTGTCTGGGGACTAAGAGCACAGTAATTAGCAATCTCTCCTGACTGTCAGAACAGAATCGTCATTATGATGGTTTAGCCGTAGGATAAAAAGCCTTGGTTTAGACCTGCCTGTCTGCCACGCTAAATGAGTTACCGAGGGAATATTCAAACCTAAGAGGCGTTCCTTGAAATCAGTTTGGTGAGTTTGTATAAGCCCATAAATGACTGGTTTGAAAGGTACGATCCCTTCTTCATGTGGCACTGTCTTAGTAAGGAAGCTGCTTCCATTCCTAATGAGGTGGAGTTCATCTACGCTCACTCGCAGGCGATCTGCTTATTAAGGCTAAATACAGTACAGTAAGCACATTTCTGGAGACAGTGTGCATGAAATCTCCAGAGTTGGAGAAAATGAAATAACAAGTGCGTTGTTCCAAGCACAGATTGAATACTCTTTTGGTATTTGGTTTCTGTTTTTGAGTAATCCCGCTAAACATTGGTGACTTGTATTGTTTTAGTATATATTATGCTGGTATTGATTTTAGCTCATGCGTATGCAATGTTCAGTGCTATGCTTGACGGAGCAGTGTGCTAGACGCACAATGTGCCAAGGGTACCTTCACATAAAACAAGAATCCTGGAGTTTGGTGGCTTCCGGACTTGGGTTCTCTTAGGTCACACAGTAATGCGGTCTCAATTGAAACACACGTTGGTTTCTGAGGAATCGACGCACTGACCTGCTGACTCGTTCGTCGCCTCAGATGCTGATGAAATGTGAGAAAATGGACTCTGTGCTTTCACAAATGCCTAAAGTGATGAACATCACTTATGCTTGTTTAACCTTCGCTTGTTCTCAAGGAGTAGGTTGCAGCTCTCGGCGCCGATGCTCTGTTGCTTTCTACAAGTCATCAATTACATGTTTATTATGTTTTTCCCAATATTCTGACACCACTTAATGTTTACAGATAAAGAGAAAACCTTGGGATGCACCACTTTATTCTGGAATGGTGATCATAGGCACAAATTAGTTCACTTAGTTAATTTTTTACTGTACTTAAGTACATAAAATTCTTCCACCTCAACTCTGTGATGGTGTGCCTAGAGTGACCTATCAGGTGGCTTCGTCATCCAGTTGCTGCTGCCGGATGCTCAAAATGGACAGAACACCAGGATTACTGATGCTGCCATACTATAGATGTAGCATTGCTGCCACCTAGTCATTGCACTAGAGCACAGGAAATGGAAGATGAATAGAACAGGAAGTGTATCAAAACGTTTTTCGTTTTTTTTTGTTCCGCTCCTTTCAGGCATAAATGAGCAGATATGTTTTTTAAATAATTCATGACTGGTATTGGTTAACCACTTCATGGCATAATGTTTTTTGAACCTTAGTGACCACACGTGGTCTTACGCAGGGAGTCTCCAGTGTTTGCCAAGTATACATCTTGATACAGCAGCCTCCGCTGCGCTGAATATTTCACATTTTGGAAAATGCTCCATTCTGTTCCAAAGTTCCTTTTCACTTGCATTCACGATTTCTGAGAGGTTAGAGCAGCTGGTGGAAAAGATTCCATTAAAATGTGATAAAGCTCAGTGGTAAGCAGCCAGCTGTAATGGAAGGGGTGGACAAAACCAAACAACTGAAGCCACAAGAAGCTGCCCAAAGTACCAGTCTCCTGTAATGTCCTATCTTATCTTTGGTTTAAAAGCCATTCACTTCCTAGCAGGTGTCTCCGATGATAGAAGCTGCTGGAGGAACAATAAATTAGAAAATATGTGCTACAGGAACTCCAATGTAAATTGATCTATTTGATCTTAATAAGAGTTTAATTTCTATCTCTTAAGGTTGGTGTTGTTTATTTTAGACTAAACATTACATTTTGTGAGTGATTTTTTTTTTTTTTTTTTCTTTTGGCCTCTGAAACGCATATGAAGAATGTGCATTCCCACAGCTTGAAGAGGAAGTGAGATTCCTTATTGTGAGTCCACTGAAATTAGTTGTTCTCCCCAAAATGACACATTTCCTGTCAGCGTTGGTTAAGTTCTATAATACTCTGCTGAGATTTAAATACTGTTTTCAGCAGCTTATCTAGTTGTAAAATTAGGCTACTTTCACACTAGCGTTTTAAAATTCCGGTATTGAGTTCCGTCATAGGGGCTCAATACCGGAATAAAACGCTTCAGTTTTGTCCCCATTCATTGTCAATGGGGACAAAACTGAACTGAAGACAACGGAATGCTCCTGAAAGCATTCCGTTCCGTCTTCAGACCGGAGAACAAACCGCAGCATGCTACGGTTTGCTCTCCGGTCCAGGGATCCGCACCAAGACGGATCCGGAATGACCCCCAATGCAAGTCAATGGGGACGGATCCGTTTGGTGTGGACACACCAGTAATCCGGATCTGTCCTCCATTGATTTGCAATGGGGGATCATTCCGGATCCGGCTACAGAGCTAGACACATACAGACATACATACATACAGACATACACACTCACATACTCCAGGGACGCCGGCAGCATGTCTTCACGCGCCTCCTGCTCGCAGCTATGACGTTTCCCCACTGCGCCCAGCAGAGGGCGCTGTGGGGAATCGTCATCACTGCGCGCAGGAGGCGCGTGAAGACGTTCTGCTGGCGTCCCTGGAGTATGTGAGTATGTATGTGTGTATGTCTGTGTCTTGTTCCATGTCAACATGTGTGGGGCCGGAGCGCTGCTCTGGCTCCACACATGTATCAGCGTTAGCACGGATCCGTTGGCACCCTTTAGGTGCCGGATCCGTGCTAACGCTAGTGTGAAAGAGGCCTTAGTCTGCGGCATATTACATTTTGCTTACCACAGTAGTTTAAACTATCAGATATCACATTGTGTTACAGTGTGAACAGTCCCCTGCAATAATTAATAAAACAATTTATAATTTCCCCAATACCATTCCGCACTATAAGCGTGGGGTTTAAAAAAGAGGTATGGAGGATGCAAAATATAAGATTAAGTAACCGCTGCTTGCGAAAATGTCTTGTTGCTGATACTTTTTGATATTGTTTTGATCTTTATAGTTTTAATAGATGGATTTTTAATATATGGATTTTTAATATATGGATTGATGTACGATGATTTTAGGTTGAAATAGTAATTATGGGAAGGTATTTATTAAATATGGAGAGAGACTTCCCTCTTGATTGGACTCGGATATATAAGACGCCCAGAAGGGGGCAGGTTAGAAGCCCCTGAAGAAGCGAAGCCTAGGTCCGGTGATACAAGAGGGGGAAACGCTTATACTGTGTTGTGCCTTTTATTTCTGTGAGTGTATTAAAGCGTATAGTGTATCTCTGTGTCAGTGGTGCTTCACTATCGGTGCTGCCTTTCTTGAACAGAAATAGGGGATCTTATTTGGAAGGAGAGAAAAACCTGCTGTAAAGTCGATGTCTGGCTATATCAATTGATTTGCACTCGGTTTGCTGGTGATCTGGATTGCCTCTGGACTAAAGAGCAGCGCGGTCTTCACTTTCTACTTTGTCCCTACAATAAATGCAAACCATGTAAAAACGATGTCTTAATTTTTGTTTGCCCTTTATAATGTTAGAACAAAAAAAAAGACAAAAGTTTAAGGGATACTACACACAATGTAAAGATCTGGTAAATAGTGATAATGCTGAGGTGCTAGATTCTTCTGGAGTTTTTATGTTTTATGATTGGTTGGCTACTGGCTCACATTGAAGAGATCTGTTTAATCTGTTTGAAGAGATATGTTTAATAAGTATATGTTGGGAGGGGTTGAGGATACAAAAGCACTGCACATCACAGTTTAGTTTTCCATTCTTCTAATCCGTCAGAAGAACATAAAAAAAAAATCTGTTATTCTGAGCATCGGTTATGATCAGGTTGTGTCATTTCTGTCAGAGATCAGTTATTTTTGATGGGAGGAAGTTCTGCTTGGAGTAATTTATATTTATTTATTTTTCCTGTCAAAAATAACTGAAGTGACGCAAACTGATTATTACTGATTCTCAAAATAACAGATTTTTTATTTTTTTTTAAATTTCTCTATCCTTCTGTCAGATCAGAAGAAAGGAAAGCTGAACGGTGATGTGAACCTAGCCCTATTTGCCAATAGCAACCAATAGATTGATCCTTTACAACATGTGGTAATTTTAGTCCGGCCACCTCTCGGCATGCCTGCCGTACTGCTGCCCCGCAGAACGAAAAATAGGCATTTCTATCATGGGGCCGGCCATGTGCGAAGCGCAAAACACTTACGGACGTGTGAATGGACCCTAAATTTGTGCCGATCTGTCGATCTGTTGAAGGTTTCTTCCATTAGGACCCTCCCAGGGAGCATCACTATGGCGATAGTCACCCACTAGACAGCAAATAGCTGCTGTGAATATTAGGGATTTGCTGTATGTGCTGAGCATGCTGCTGATTATTTTATGGTGTTGATAATCTGAAAGAAGTGATCTGTGGCAATAACTGGCCAGTGTAAGTGTCTCTGGAGAAAGCAGTGGGGCTGTCTCTATTAGATGGTTAATTGCAGTGAGCTCTTGTGTAGCTTTTTAATATGTGAAATGTCTGTGCTCTGCGCACAGCATGTCCTGCCCCATAGCTGTAAAGCTCTTTAATTGCAGAGTTTTAGGTAGCCGGTCACATGTTCTGCCGTCACTTTCAAAGACCTCTCAGTCAAAGGCTTTTTGTTTGCTGTCTCAGCCTCGTACTTCTCAGTGCTATGAAAAATAACCACAGGCTGGAGAGAAGGGGCCTAAGAAGAAGCAAACAGTAGAGCTTTCTCCCAGGCAATGCTGGGGCTCCGGCTTCTAAATAGGTCATGTGATTGACACGTTTGTCCCAATAGAGGGCTCTTTCAATTCATTCCAGTCTTTCAAGAATGAATGCAGGTCTGAGCTGGCTGGAAGACAAGCTGTGACTGGCCAGCCTAAGCAGTCCGACTTCTAAATGATCTCCGTTCACATTTTTTTATATCTATTGAACCTGGGAACACGTAGCGATGCAGATTTAGGGTTTTTGCTTTTTATACACTTAAGTGTGTTTGTTGGGAAGTGGAGGGTATAGTATGGCATTTTTTTATAACAGTCTTGAATGCTTGATGGATTTTAGGGGGTACATTGTGTATGTATGGTAGTACCTTGTTGAATGGAAAGCTAATATTCTCATTGATGAAATGTGCTCTATGAGAGTGATCCACGCAGGACAGGAATGCTGTAGCTTTTCTGCCCCGATTTGCCTACTGAATAAAGTAGCAGCAAAGTGGGTAAGATTTGATCAAAGTTCAGCCCGCAGCAGGTCGATTTCTTCTGCAGATTTTCACCGCAGATTTAACCTCTTTCATTGAAGGGTGAAATCTGCAGTAAAATAAATGTTACACGTGCGGATTTTGCTGTAGGTTTACCTGAGGTTTGCATTAAAATCCGCTGTAATATTTTTCCGCGGTGTGTGCAAATATCCTAGGACTGTTTCACACGAACAAGTCCGTTGTGGATGTCACGTTTTGTGTGTGAGCGTGTTCCACTGTTACAGCAGCGCACAGCATTGTCATGATGTTTTATAATGCTATGCGCCTCTGCTTGACCTCACAGATACAGAATCATAGCGACAAAAACTCAGTATGATCTTGTAGAAGTAAAGTCAGAGGCACACAGCATTATAAATCAGTATAATGCCATGCACTCCTGCAAGTCCAGAACTGAGGATCACTCTCACACATGGAGCGTGATTCCTGCAGTGGACTCGCTGGTGTATAAAAGCCCTAAAAATCAAGGCCTTTTGGGCCAACAATCTTATCTAGAAATTAAAATAGAAGGGAAGTAAAAACAGGCTCATAAGAATGTCTGCTCTCACACTATGCTTTGCTGTGACCATGATGTGCAGGTTTTTCCTTCCTCCCTCACACTTCCTATCCTGATGTCAGCTGATACATCCATGTTTGGAAGCTAATCCTACAGTATTCTGTGCTGGGACAGCAACACAGCCAGAAGCAACACAATGTACTGCAATAGACAAGCTGATTCTTGCATCAGAATTCAGCTACTAATTCCCGACAGATTAATAATATTGTTTGGTAGACACTGGTCCATTTTAAAGGAGCGGATTCCCACCTCAGCTGTGTTTCCTCAGAGAGGGACCTTGTTTCGGACCTCCAGTGAAGGGTACTTTTCCTGTAGGACGATTGCATGGTTCACTTTCTTGACATTTCCTCACAATATAAAGCATTTCTATTTTTACATCGAAGATCGTTTTGTTCAATGTTTTTCCCGTTGTCTGACCAAAGTAAAGCAAACACCTGAATGTAAAAACCTGCTACTAGGAGAGTATCATGATTAAATGGGATTATGTTAGATAGGGTGATGGGCAATGTAAAAAGATAATGCCAAGATGTTTCCCCGGTGTGTCTTTAACATTATGACCTACAAATTTGTCAAGTGAAATAGCGGAGTCATCTTTGCATATCATTTGAACCGAGCCTGTACTTTGAAGAAGATAAGCAGGCTATGTTGCTCCAGAGAAATAATGATGCTAATTTATCTTTGCCAGTCCACCTAGGAAAGGAAAAGGCACGGCAAGGCATTCGGAGAGGAAATTGAGAAATAACTGAGCCATGCTGTGCAATTTCTTTCAGTTTATTTTTCTGCCATGGTTTTCAAAACTCTAAAATGGCTGTCAGCTGGGACTTTATCCTGCTTTTGGGGCTTTTCATTAATACTTTTATTTAGGGCCTCTGTGAATGTATGCATTGGACAAGCTGCCTGCAAGGCCTCAACTTGTTGAGGTCTCAGCCTTTTAACAAAAAGGTGGTTGTTGTAGGTCCGTTAAAGAAACACCTAATGTCTAACTCCAGCGGGCAAGTCTAGCAGGTTGCTCATCATTTTTGGTTCCATAAATCTGTATGCAGGTTATTTGTTTCTGTGTTAGTCATTCTGCCGAAAAACCTTCTGAACGGTCATGTGAAACAGTCACAGGAATGAGAACATTTCCTGTTTCTAGGCTTGGTCAGTGGATGATCTCCTCTATAAATCATGTGTATATGTAATTCACAGTTTAATACTGGACCAAAACCCCAAACACCTGCAAATGTTTAACATTAACATTAGGGGGATGATGACCTGTTAACACACCAGAATGAGAGCAGATGATAGGAGGGACCTCTTTGCCCTCGTGTGTGTGTGTGTGTGTGTGTGTGTGTATGTATGTGTGTGTATATATGTATATATATGTATGTATGTGTGTGTGTATATATATATATATATATATATATATATATATATATATATAAACACAAGGAGGCAGCACTCTCTTTAAAAGTAAACACACACAAGAAAAAAGTCCTTTTATTTACCCATAATGTGGGACCGCGACGTTTCGGCTCTGCTCAGGCTCCAGAGCAGAGCCGAAACGTCACGGTCCAACATTATGGGTAAATAAAAGGACTTTTTTTTTTGTGTTTACTTTTAAAGAGAGTGCTGCCTCCTTGTGTTTTTTGTATTTTGGCCTTTGTCGGGTCTAAAGCTGTGCACCTCTATCATTGTTCATAGTGCTGCCAAGATTTTGGTGTATAATATCTCTCTCTCTCTCTCTCTCTCTCTCTCTCTCTCTCTCTCTCTCTCTCTCTCTATATATATATATATATATATATATATATATATATATATATATATATATATATATATATATATATCATTTTCAATGCTTTTAGTCTTTGAAGCGGTTAGGGCCAAGTGGTGACCTGTTCTTGGGGTTTCTAAATCCACATTCCACATAGTTTCTTTCAACCCTTGAGATGAAGTTATGTCTAGCATTCTGCCTTTGGATGTTTCCTGGAAATCTCTTGTAGATCACTATACATATATTGTTGGCTTGTAGGCATACATACCATTCTATAGATGTTTGAGGATGATTTAGTTGTCTTCTTGCAGGTCATGTCCTGTATGCAGCATGGAGTGTAACATAAAGGGGTTTTCATGTAGGTGAATGGAAATATTTAGGTGGATATGTACTTCTATTAGTGTAAGAAGAAAATGCCAGTTGTTACTTGTTCATATGTCACAGACTGGCCTGCCTTTGGAAAACCAGCACTTTGTTTAGAGATGGGGCTTGGTGACACCATGTCTTGCCACCTGCCTGGCTGGCAGTATAATGAGTTCAGCCTTAAAAAGTGCAGTCTTTATAAGGTTCTCAGTGCAGAGTGGTATGATCCATCTAGCAATCTGTGTGCACAGTGAGGCCATTGCTCTATTAATGGAAGGGGCTCCACAGTGAATAGGGACATTCATGTGTAAAGGATATTTGACTGGGGCATGGGATATCAGGAATGAGCACTGAATTGCAGGGCAAGGTTTCTCTTTGTCAGCAGGATAAAAGCATTCCACAGCATGCTCTGTCAGAAATGAGTTTCACAGGGCAGGGCTTGGAGGTTGCAGCTGTTACCATGCATGACAACCTTTAGGGGCCCTACTATGAGGAAGAAAAGACAGCCTTGCCCAGAACGTGCAGTCCTGTAGATCCCTCGGGGCCATTATGCCTGGCTAGTGCACATTGAAAGGAACCCTGTCAGCAGCGTGTTTTTCAGCTACTGTTCAAGTCGAGCTAGTTCCTCTTTGGAAAGCCAAGCATTGCTTTTTCTACAATTGAATTATTAGTGTTATGTGCATAAATACTTACACAACTCATTTCCTGCAAGACCATGTGGGCCACAGTATACGTACCATTAGTCTAAACCGTTACTGCAATACAGGTGACACTTTTTCTTGTTTAATTTTTATTTTTTTTATAGTATACATAAAGAATACAAGGGGGAATGTTGAAGAATTAAGAGGATGAAAAGCTTGAGTCAATCGCTTGGGCTTAAACTAAGCAATGCAAATCCGGCTTTAAGTGACCTTATTGATGTTTGCTTAAAGCGGCTTCCTCCTCGTACAAATGACCGAGCTTTGTTGTAGTTACTTCCCGGTAGTACTGTGTCCCGTTGCAGATTGTCTGCATCCCATGTGCATCCTCACTGTGCTTGCAGCAAGAGCCTCCAGAAATGCCTGCAGCTAGGATAGATTGTCTGAACGGAGCTTGTTTCATCTGCTGTCAAATGGCTAAAGGACATGGTCAGATAACAAAAATACCCTGTTTTAGCGGCTGCCAAGTTGTAGGTGGAAATAAGAGGGAAATGGCTTCCTAAATGGTACAGTGTAATGTATGACGACTATTTGTGTTTTTATATTGGCGGCTCGGAAAAAAAGACAAAGTGCTGCACAGCAAATTTCTGTTTTCTCCATTCTCCAAGGTTGAGATGACTTCTTGTTATAATAAATGGCGCCATCTTCTGGCAAGAAATGAAATCAAACCCTGCCATGCACTGCTCTCCTGCACACATGAATTCTCAAGCACTTCTCTTGTGTCTGAACATCAGGGTGAAACAATGCACTTTTCAATAGTTTGATAATAAGTATATGTCTTTCAAGGGCTGAGAATGAAAGGATTTTTTTTTTTTTTTTATTTGGCGTGAATATTCCGGAATACATTCTTTCGGAGTGTTTTTCTACTTTGCTGCTTTAGGGGTCTGCTTTGCAACTGATAGCTAAGTGCATCGAAGAGTGCCAATTACTGAACACCAGCAGCACTCTTATTAAAGGACCACTCCATGGCATCAACCTATCATACGGGATCCTATGCTCGGCAGAGCTAGCAATTTCCTCAGATGAAAAATACCACACTGAGGAGTCTATAGGACAGGGGATTATTATATTTCAGAGCACAATCTTAGTTGCTAGGTTACTTTTCAAATCCATCCTACCGCCTCCTAAACAATAAAGTAAAGCTCTATGAGCAATAATTACACATTTATCATGTGGAAATGTAACACTCTCCTTAAGCTTTGTGTCACTTTATGAACGTGATTTAGCTTTGACCACTTTTTTTATTAGTATTGTAACACCTAATCTCGGCTCCCTTTACAATTGATCTCTTTGTCCTCTAGCCATTGAATGCTGCCAGTGGTTGCATTCTTCCACATGCCCTAAAACCAACCACAGTCTTGTTTCTCAGTTCACTATTTCAAATAAATAATAACCATACAGTTACCGATTAGAAATGATAGAAAGTCACTTATAACTGGTTGCTTGTGGTCTGCCGAACCCTGACGGCAATCTACTTTCCTCATGACTGGTCATATACAAAATGTGTGGATTGACCTAGTAAGGTTTATTGGGACATATCCAGTGTTTAATATACACATGGAACAGTATTTGTCGTGTTGTTCCTTTCTAGATGCCTATTTTTGTATCTTGGTACAGCCCTATTTTCTCTGCCATTAGCAAACTTCAGGATGTTTAGTTGCTTTTATTTATAACAGAAGAGGACAGTACACTGCTACAGATGGATCTGGATAGATTGGAGGCTTGGGCAGAGAAGTCGCAGATGAGGTTTAACACTGACAAATGTAAGGTTATGCACATGGGAAGGAATAATGCAAGTCACCAGTACATACTAAATGGTAAAATATTGGGTAACTCTGACATGGAAAAGGACCTAGGAATTTTAGTGAACAGCAAACTAAGCTGTAGAAACCAGTGTCAGACAGCTGCTGCCAAGGCCAATAAGATAATGGGTTGCATCAAAAGAGGCATAAATGCCTGTGATGAGAACATAGTCCTGCCACTTTACAAATCACTAGTCCGACCACACATGGAGTACTGTGTACAGTTCTGGGCTCCTGTGAACAAGGCAGACATAGCAGAGCTGGAGAGGGTTCAGAGGAGGGCAACTAAAGTAATAACTGGAATGGTGGACTACAGTACCCAGAAAGATTATCAAAATTAGGGTTATTCACTTTAGAAAAAAGACGACTGAGGGGAGATCTAATAACTATGTATAAATATATCAGAGGTCAGTACAGAGATCTCTCCCATCAACTATTTATCCCCAGGACTGTGACTGTGACGAGGGGACATCCTCTGCGTCTGGAGGAAAGAAGGTTTGTACATAAACATAGAAGAGGATTCTTTACGGTAAGAGCAGTGAGACTATGGAACTCTCTGCCTGAGGAGGTGGTGATGGTAAGTTCACTAAAAGAGTTCAAGACGGGCCTGGATGTATTTCTGGAGTGTAACAATATTACAGGTTATAATTACTATAACCATTTCTCTGATGTAATAAATGATATCAGTATCCTGATTTTGAATATATTAATGGCACGCTCCTATGTTGCTGTGAATGTGCCCTGGTTACTGGTAATAAAAATGAACCTGTTACCTGGATACTGTTTTCAGGGGCTCCCCATGTGACTTATGTACTAATGAATCAATTAGCTCTAGGCTGGCAAACTTGTGCGTAGGCTTGTCTAGTTCATTAGCCATCTTTTCAAGTTGCGCTTAAAAGGTTAATAAACTGCTGCACAGCTAATGAAAAACGGGAGCATTACATAAAGTAAAGCCGCACAGTCTTACTTTTGGGTGTCATGTACATACTGTCATCTTGAGGCAAAGATTTTTACGTACTTGGCATACGTCTCATTACTTTCTGGGACTTGACTGCAATTGATTAAAATAATGAAAAGGGTGTTAAGACTACTGCATAGAAAAAACCACAAGTGAAGGACTGGTCCAGGCACTGTATTAACTTAAATGATTTATAGCTGCAGTACAGCACTCTGTGCTGCATTTAGGAGAATAATAGTGCACTCCAAGTAAGCCATCTGCTTACCATTTTCCGTTCCCTGAAGGGAAATAGCTGCACTTTTTAGAAATTATATCCATTTCATATTCTTGTTGCTTCTGTGAGATAATTGTCATTTTATTGTGGCAACTCCTAAGCCTTCTAATTTGTGTACTTGTTTGTTGGGAATATGTTTTTTTATTTCCTCCATTGTTCTTTTAATTAAAAATGCCTGCTCAATATTGTCTCAACTTTCTCAAGAACTCGATTAGCGAGTTGTAAAGGGGTATTATGCAGGATGGTATGTTTAGTATTTGCTGTTATTATCAAGGGGATTTCACTTTTATCAATTTTTACAAAATAGGAATTACCAATAATACAAGTTCTGTTGTCAGAATTAAGTTGCTGGAAAACAAAGGTACACATGAAGAAAGATCAGATGGGAGAGTGCAGTTCTAGTCACCTGACAGGACAACCCCTTTCCATATAGGTATCTAGGGCAGGGGTGCACAACCTGCGGCCCTCAATCATCTGGTAACAGACATGTATGTCTATGTCTTGTAGCTGCTCAAGTGTATTTTTCATGTATTCTTCCAATAGATGGGAGTCCTGGAATTGTAACCAGACATTAATGGTGCCATGCCTGAGTATTTTAGTTGTTAATAATCCCTTAAAATGTTTATTTTTGGCCCTTGACATTGGTCCAGTCTGACAACGTTTTGCACCCCTGATCTAGGACCATAGATGTGTGTAATCAGCCTTCTATTAGTTACTCTGCAGCAGAGGGCAGCAGTGCAGTCTGTGCAACCATGTATTTGAAAGCACAATTCTGTAGGGTTGTTGCAAGGAGACTGCCCCCCCCCCCATCCTACAATGTCAACTGTCTTGTTTAAAAGTGTATTAGGCCAGACACACGCAAGCAAGTTAAAGTGTGAGTTCCCATTCTGACCGCTACTCCTCTGACAATATCACACAACATTATAATGATTTATTAGGATATTTGACCCTGAGAGTCCTGGAATCTACTGAATTACACTGACAATACTGTTTATGTAGTGTACTTTTGTAGGTTCCAGGTCTCTTAGGGTCACACTGCATTATAAATCATTATAATGCTGTGTGTGATCCTTTTAGATGAGCAGAGTTCATAACTGGACCGCACACTGAGAGTTTATCGCATTGAACTTGATTGTGTGTGTCTGGCCTTAAACATGGATATGCTGTTGTTTGTGATCAATGGAAATGAAGGGGCTGCACCCAGTTCAGCTTTCTCCTTCATAGTAGTGTTCCCAGTCATCCGCCCTCCAGAAAGCTGCAACACTGTCCTGTTCTGGT
Source organism: Rhinella marina (assembly GCA_900303285.1). Taxonomy (NCBI): domain Eukaryota; kingdom Metazoa; phylum Chordata; class Amphibia; order Anura; family Bufonidae; genus Rhinella; species Rhinella marina. The sequence continues at coordinate 45,375 of ONZH01012186.1, read as the reverse complement.
AGATTCACTGCAGGTGGTTGAGAGCGTCCTTGTGTAGGGAACGACTGTGGAGAAGCCACAATACTTTGGCCCTTGGAAGTCAGTCCCAAGCTGTATATCTCTTACTTTGGTAGAAAACCTCTTTACGTTTGCGTTTTTGTATGTCTTCTGTAAAATACACCTTAGAGCAATTGCTTTTTTTCATCAATCAGTGTACATGTCATTTCAATAATTTTGCTTTTATCTTGTAGGCTGAAGGAGAAGACAGTTTAAAAAAAATGCAGTTGATGGAACTGGCCATACTGAATGGCACTTACAGAGACGCCAACTTAAAATCACGTAAGCTTTTCTTTGTATTTTAGACAAAAATATACCCTTCTATTAGAATTTAGGCTACTTTCACACCAGTATTTTTGCAGGATCCGTCATGGATCTCCAAAAACACTTCCAAGACTGATTAGTTTTGTCCTAATGCATTCTGAATGGAAAAGGATCCATTCAGAATGCGTCCGTTTGCTTCAGTTCAGTCAGCATTCCGCTTTGGAGGCAGACAATAAAACACTGCTTGCTGCTCCATGACGGATCCTGCCAAAGCGTTGGTGTGAAAGTAGCCTTACATGATTCATTCATGAAGTGGAACCATTTTTTATCATTTCTACACAATGTCATTATTGCTCATATCACCGGTTGTACATCTCACCCCACTTGTAGTCACTGGGTCTCCCCAAATGTTCTGACATTTCTTTAATATATTATAAGCGTTACTGTATTTTTTGAACTATAAGATGCACCTTGACTAGAAGACACCCCAGTTTTAGACAACAGAAAATAAATTCTCTGCCACCTACACACCCCGTTCTGCTAAATGCACACCTCTCATTGATCCAGCAGAGCACTGTATGATTGCACTGCTGGATCATCAAGGACACTGGCACTTTTCAGTAAGATTTTTTTTTTTTCTTTCTAAAAAAAAAAGTGTGTCTTACAGTCCAGAAAATACGGATTATATCAGTTCCCCAGTCTTGGGCCCCTCCCCTCAGGTCAGGTCCAGTATAAAAGAAAAAACAACAAAATGACCCAGTGTTATGAGCCTAGCCATTGCTCCTAAGTGTAGAAATCCAACGTGTCACCTGCTTTACACAATAGACTGTTAAGAGGACTACAAACTGATTAATTACAAATAAATTATTACTAACATTTTCTCTTAAAGGGACTGTCCCATCTCGCTGTCTTCACGGGGAGATGGGACTAAGCATCAACCCCTGGTGGCCACACTTAAGCAGCCAAGCAGGCCAGCGCTCCACTGTTTCCATAACTGCCATTGTAGTGATTGGGAGATACGCAAACAGCATAACAGAACCAGCTACTCCCGGTTACAGAAGCAGCATAACTTGTTCTGCTATGCTGTTTGCGTATCTCCCGTTCACTAAAATGGGGTTAGGGAAACAGCAGAGCACTGGCCCACTCTTTTTTGTCTGGAGCTGGAGCTTAGAGGCAATGGCGAGATGGGACATCCCCTTTAACTTTCCAGATCTTGGCAGAGATTCCTAGCTCATGTAAAGTGAAATGTTTTGGTAGATCATGTGCTAATTATGAAGTTCATCCTTTTTATTTCGCTCATGATGCTGTTCCTCCATCTTTTTGTTGCACCTCTATGCATGCTTTATGTATATTGCTTATATAGACAAAATCGTATTGAAGATCCAGTCACTCTTGATCACTTTGTGCATGCCTACTTTTATACAACTGTTCCATTCTACCTACCGTTCATCATGTCCTGACAATTATATGTATCTAGAAACCTGCTGCACATTCAGTGCTTTCCTAATGGAAGCCAAAAATTGACTCATGCTTGTCACTTTCCTTTGTTATGGCCCTTGCACTTATAGGTGTATTTTCCTTCATTACATTCTAAATTTTAAATGTCTTCACACGCATACATTAGAAGCACTCATATTTTAAAATAACCCCCCCCTTCATTTCCATCAACTTGTATAACTGCAGAGTTTCTATAGCCGTTCTCTGTCCCTTTAGATTGATCCCTGAGAATGGCCAATGACCCAGAGGAGTGCAGTGTGAGTTCAGATCGAAATCATTGCCTGGCTAGATAGAGGAGGTGTTAAATACTGTTTATCCTCTTAGGCTACTTTCACACTAGCGGTTTATAATTCCGGTATTGAGTTCCGTCATAGGGGCTCAATACCGGAATAAAACGCTTCAGTTTTGTCCCCATTCATTGTCAATGGGGACAAAACTGAACTGAAGACAACGGAATGCTCCTAAAAGCATTCCGTTCCATCTTCAGACCGGAGAGCAAACCGCAGAAGTCAATGGGGACGGATCCGTTTGGTGTGATAATGGTGAACGGATCCATCCTCCATTGACTTTCAATGGAGTTCATGACGGATCCGTCAGCTGCACACATACATACACACATACAGACATACACATAAACATACACAGACACATACAAATACACATACCTACTTACATGCTCCCGGCAGGTCTCCACAGCGCAGGAGGAGCAGGACGGCGCGCACATAGGACAATTCCCCACAGCGCCCAGCAGAGGGCGCTGTGGGGAATCGTCCTATGTGCATGCCGTCCTGCTCCTCCTGCGCTGTGGAGACCTGCCGGGAGCATGTAAGTAGGTATGTGTATGTATGTATGTGTGTGTGTGTGTGTATGTACTGTGTGACGTGTGGGGCCGGAGCGCGGTTCCGGCCCCACACAAGTCCCTGCGGCAGCACGGATCCGGCCCACCCTTCACCTGCCGGATCCGTGCTGCCCCTAATGTGAAAGAGGCCTTAGTGTGCTCACATCGTAATGCTATCACATAGTTAACTACCTTTATGCTTGTTCACTCTTTTTATGACAATTTAAAAAATATGCTTTGTCCTGTCCTCATGCATTTTGAATATTTCTTTTGGAAATTCACTGGCTATGCTAACATTTATTTTTCATTGTGAATCTTGCCAACAATGTTCTTTCTGATTTATGCAATGTATTCACTTCTGATGTGCCCTTTTCTTAGGGTATTTGATTTTAGCATGTTGCCGTTTAATCACACTAGTAATTGGGGTAGCTTGTACGCATCTGAGTGGTGTGCTTTGGCACTTTGTGTGATCAGCGCATGAACTAATGATTCTCCTTTTTTCCCCTTTTCCTTCCTTCCTGCTTTTTTTCTACTCCTCCATCCTTTCCTTTTATCTATTCCTTATCCTATTTTCCATACTGCCGCCTCCACACTTTTTTCTAATTTTTCTTTGCTTACTGTAGCAGCCCTTGCCTTTTCTCTTGCAGCGACAGCTCAGGCCCCACGGATTATAACTGGGCCTGCGCCTGTACTGCCCCAAGCTGCTCTGCGTACACCTACGCCAGCTGGCCCTACCTTAATGCCTTTGATCAGACAAATACAGACAGCTGTCATGCCAAATGGAACCCCTCATCCAACTGCTACACTAGTCCAACAGGCACCGGAAGCTGGCTTGATCTACACACCGTATGAATACCCTTATACACTGCACCCAGCAACATCAATCCTTGAGTATCCTATTGAAACAAGCGGGGTATTAGGTAAGCTTTGAGCAAACATTGGTTCACGCAACTGTTGCAGTTTCTTCAAATGTGCTTTGTTACAAAGGAAGGTGGTCTAGTGTGCTAAATGTACTATGTAAACAGTTGGGGTGCAATATGTTCCAACTTAACAGGATAACCGATGCAAAATTAGATGTGTCATACAAAGCACTGTCTGGATGTGATTTTTAATTGTTTTCTTGGCCTTCTCTTAGTAAATCATTTATACATCTAATAAATCTAAAGAAGCTTTCCACTTTGCACTTAGATTGTAGATTTCCTTTAAAGGGATTGTCTAGTACTTTTATATTGATGGCCTATTTTCAATATTTGATCACCTGGGGGTCAACACCACACACCCCTACTGATCAGGTGCTCGCAGCATCTTTGGCGCTGGAACTACACAGCTGATTACTGCAGTGCTTCTCCATTTCACCCCTAGGGAAGCAACACTGCAGAGACCTGCTCCGACCAATACACAATGGACGGATCTCTGTAGTTGTGGTGCCAGAGCTTCTCCAGAACACCTGATCAGCCATCAATATAAAAGTCCTGGACCACCCCTTTAAATGCATCTTTGGAGACATTTTTATTGCTCCATTTTAATCATTTTTACAAATTTTCAACAGTTTTTCTTTCATCTTAAATGTATTAGCAGACTGGCAGAATTTCTGATTTACATTGAATCCGTCAGAGAGCTGCTCTGACTGCTCGATCTGTAGCCTTGATTTCTGATTTCTTAAACACTCATTTACACTAACATCTTATCCCAAAATGAATGAAATGCAATGATAGAAAAAAAAATCCATAGCCTTTAAGGGGTTCTGCAGTGGCATAATATTGATGATCCGTCCAGTGGCACCCCTACTGATTAGCAATTTGAAGGGGTCTTGCTGCTTCCTCTTGGGAGTTTACCTATGCATCGTCTCCTTTGTTGTGGCAATGCCGTAAATTTACAGCTGCTTATGCCATTTACTACAAAGGAGATGACTAGGGATAAGTGAATCGACTTTGAATGAGTTCCAAGGTACCACTTGGAACCGAACCCGAGTTCGGGAAATGTTTTTTTACAGTAGAAATTAATTTATGACGTTATGTGAAGTCTCACGAGACTTCGCAAAGTAATAACTTTGGTGTTGGACCCGTACCATTTTGACATTGATGACCTGTTCTGAGAGTAAGTAATCAGTATTATGCCACTGCACAACCCATTTAAGTTTGCCGTGCACACGTCATGTGAGTTCTACACCATCCCACATGGTGCCCGCATTTGTGTTCATATTCACAATTCTCCTTGATTTAATTCTGAAATTATAATCTATTAACATAAGTTTTAGCAAGTGGAATCTGTCATTAGTTTTATGCTGCTCTCATTTGTAAATCCTAAGATTTCTGAGTGTGGTAGCGTGAAGTCCCGTTCTGAACTCTGCTCCTCTGACAGGCTCACACAGCATTATAATGATTTATAAGGCTGTGTGTCCTAGCGATATACCCCCAATGCCTGAGATGGGAATAACCCTTTAAAACAAGAGTACAAGAGTCATCAGCTGTATGAGGAGAGCGTGCGGAGTGCGCTTGTGCAGTATCCTGGATCTCTTCCTGCTGCTGCTGTCTATGGCAAACCAGCAGCGAGCAGGAAGAGAGGAGACAGCACGTGTACATTGCAAGCTCCCTCTCCTCATACAACTGATCGGCAGGGGTGCTGGGTGTCAGGCCCCAGCTAATTTGATATTGAGGAGAGGTCATCAATATTAAATGCCCAGGGAGCCCCTTTAAATCATAACTATGTTTTAAGGTGGTATCCACTCTCCAGGGTCACTGGTAATGTAAATCACTGGAATTAAAATTTATGTTCGACTATTTCTTTGCATTCAAAGAAATTCTAATCTGCTTAAAGGGAATCTGTCACCATGTTATAGAGCAGGAGGAGCTGAGCAGATTAATATATAGTTTTATTTGAAAAGATACAGTATAAAATGTATTTGTTCAAGTTCCTGCTTATTTGTAGGCTTTGAAGTCAAGGTGATTTGACAGCCTTGGTGATTGACAGCCTATATGCACAGTCATAGAGGAAAAAGCAGTCAATCTCTGATGGGACCGCCTCCTTGACATCAAAGCCCAGAATGAGAAGTAATTTAAATGAATAAAATACAGGTTATATTGCATCTTTCCCCACAAAACTATATCGATCTGCTCAGCTCCTTCTGCTCTATGGCATGATGCCTGCACCTGCCTCAGACCCCATGTTTAAAGTGACAGGTTTTCACGTAGGGCAGCATTCATATCTCTAGATACCATACTACACCACTAATAGGGCCTGATAATTGTTGCTTGCATAGACAATCATTAACCTTAATAAGCCTTTCAAATGAGAGACTGCTTTTAACATCTGAGCATATGATGGCTATAAGAAGCCTAAAAACTAGTAGTTTCTCCAAAACTTTATATTAAAGGGGTTATCCCACAAATAATGTAAAAAATGAAAATCAGACATCATATAGTACATGACAACCTCTTTTTAACAAAGCTAGAACCAGCCCTGTACTTCACATGGATCCAGAGATCTCCCCATTCATTGCTCTGCTAGATTCATATCAAGCTGACAGCTCGGGGAGTGTCTTTTCTGCTGCAGCTCAGGGGGTGTGTCCATGCTCTGCCTATCACAGCTTAGGAGGCAGTTAAAAGTTGAAACTGAGCATGTGCGGCCTGCTCAGTGACCAGGTCAAAGAAATAAGAAATTAAGTGGCACTATACAGATACATTTTATTGAATAACTCAGTAGCTGTACAAAATTTTTAATGACATGCAATTACAAAAGTATTCAGATCCAGGTGCTGGTTTAAAAACTGTAGAATATTTTTCGTGAGACAACCCCTTTAAAATAAACAAAAAATGCCATCCCTTCTCCTTTTCAGTAGTGATCTCCAAACCACCTTGAAGGATAGAAGTAAATGGAGAAAAATTGTTGAACCTTCATTAGTCTCTCTTAAAGAGATGTTGGATATTTTGAATGTAGTAAATGTCATTAGGCATTACTATTTAAAGCAACCCTCTGATTCAAGAAAAAAATCACATTTTCTGAAGAACAAACAGAACACATACATGGTCACCTCCTTTTATCTTTTCAGCTGCAGTTATGCCAATTCCTGGATTCCCCTTCTGCAATCCAAGATGGGTGCACTGCTTCTCAGTCTAGTTGATTCTTACTGTGCATTTGGTAGTCATGACGATTCCTGCCTGTCCCGTCCTTTTTGCTTCAGAGGACAGAAGGAAGTATCTTGAACTTCCAAATGCACAGTATGTATTAGGCAGTCTACCAGGCGGTAGGTGCGGCCATCTTAACTGTTCCCCAGTTAATGTAATTTTTTTTTCTTGAACTAGAAGGCCTCTTTAATGGAAATATACTCTTAAATGGAAGCAATTTAAAAAACAAAAAGCTCTAGAAAATGAATCATAGCCTTTAGTTGCTTCAGAAATCAAGGCACTTGTAGCTCTACTAACTTAAAGTGGATCTGACATCATTCTGCACTCTTCTGTTTAAAGGGACATGTCATGTCAAAATGGTCCGTTTGTCAGAGATATATATATATATATATATATATATATATATATATATATATATATATATATATAGACACACACACACAGTGCCTTGCGAAAGTATTCGGCCCCCTGGAACTTTTCAACCTTTTGCCACATTTCAGGATTCAAACAAAAAGATATAACATTTAAATTTTTAGGTGAAGAATCAACAACAAGTGGGTCACAATTGTGAAGTGGAACGAAATTTATTGGATCATTTAAACTTTTTTTGTAATAATAAAACTGAAAAGTGGGGCGTGCAAAATTATCCCCTTGCATTAATACTTTGTTGCGCCACCTTTTGCTGCGATTACAGCTGCAAGTCGCTTGGGGTATGTCTCTATCAGTTTTGTACATCTAGAGACTGAAATTCTTGCCCATTCTTCCTTGTAAAACAGCTCGAGCTCGTGGAGGTTGGATGGAGAGCGTTTGTGAACAGCATTTTTCAGCTCTTTCCACATATTCTTAATTGGATTCAGGTCTGGACTTTGACTTGGCCATTCTAAGACCTGGATACGTTTATTTTTGAACCATTCCATTGTAGATTTTGCTTTATGTTTGGGATCATTGTCTTGTTGGAAGATAAATCTCCGTCCTAGTCTCAGGTCTTTTGCAGACTGCAACAGGTTTTCATCCAGGATGGTCCTGTATTTGGCTCCATCCATCTTTCCATCAATTTTAACCATCTTCCCTGTCCCTGCTGATGAAAAGTAGGCCCAAACCATGATGCTGCCACCACCATGTTTGACAGTGGGGATGTTGTGTTCAGGGTGATGAGCTGTGTTGCTTTTACGCCAAACATATCGTTTTGCATTGTTTCCAAAAAGTTTAATTTTGGTTTCATCTGACCAGAGCACCTTCTTCCACATGTTTGGTGTGTCTCCCAGGTGGCTTGTGGCAAACTGTAAACAAGACTTTTTATGGATATCTTTGAGAAATGGCTTTCTTCTTGCCACTCTTTCATAAAGGCCTGATTTGTGAAGTGTTCGACTGATTATTGTCCTATGGACAGACTCTCCCACCTCAGCTGTAGATCTCTGCAGTTCATCCAGAGTGGTCATGGGCCTCTTGACTGCATCTCTGATCAGTGTTGTTTTTGTTTGAGATGAAAGTTTAGAGGGACAGCCGGGTCTTGGTAGATTTGCAGTGGTCTGATACTCCTTCCATTTCAATATGATCACTTGCACAGTGCTCCTTGGGATGTTTAAAGCTTGGGAAATCTTTTAGTATCCAAATCCGGATTTAAACTTCTCCACAACAGTATCACGGACCTGCCTGGTGTGTTCCTTTGTCTTCATGATGCTCTCTGTGCTTTAACCCCTTGGAGCATTTGGACGTAACTGTACATCCAAAATGCAAGTAAGTTGCGGCATTTGGACGTACAGTGACGTCCAAACTGCTTACCGGGACTGTGACACTATAAAGTGTCACAGCCCCGGAGTCTCCGCTCTCCTGGAGAGCAGAGACCTCGGGGAAGCCGGCAAGGGACCAATCAGAGTGGTCCCTTGCCGGCAAGCGCTCCAATTGGTTAGTCTCTGCCGACTAACCAATCGGTGCGCTCCATATTAGAAAAAAAGCCGGTTTCAGGCTGTGATCTCCATGCTGGAGATCACAACCTGAAAACTGGCCTGAATACTGTGCCCCACAGAGGTAAGTGAGCCCCCCCCTTGCCGTCCCCTTGCCTCTGTTGCCCCCCCTCATGCCTCCGTTGCCTTCCCTGCTGCGCTTGTATTTTATGATGGCAGCGGCTCACGATCTGAGCCACTGCCATCAGCAGAGTGTGTGAGCTGTAATTACAGCTCACACTCTCCTGCTATAGCTGAAATCGGTGCTGGCACCGATTTCAGCCGTTTAACCCCATAGATGCTGCTGTCAGTAGCCACCCACAGCATCCATGGGGTTAAGAGGGAGGGAGCTCCCTCTCTCTGCCATCGGGCCGCTGCTGCAGTGGCAGCGGCCTAATGGTTACCGTGGCAACCGGAAGCTTTACAAAAGCATCCTGGCTGCCATGTACCTCAGGCTGATTAGACCCTCAGGGTTTGATCAGCCTTAGGCTCCATTCACACGTCCTGTTTTTCTTTCCTGATTCGATCCTGATTTTTTCAGGACCCATTGAAATGAATGGATCCAGATCAGGATCGAATCAGGAAAAAAAACAGGACGTGTGAATGGAGCCTTAGTGTAGCACTGATACAGTGCATTGCAATAAATGACTATTGCAATGCACTGTATAGCCATCAAGCCCACTGGATCTTCAAGATCCAAATGGGTCTTGATAAATAAAAAAAAAAAGTAAAAAGAAAGTTAAAAAAAGTTTAAAAAGAAAGTAAAAAAAGTGTAAAAAAGTAAAAAAACAACAAAAAAAAAAAACACTTTTTCCCCAAATGAAGTAAAAAAAAAAAAAAAAAGTACACATATTAGGTATCGCCGCGTCCGTATCATCCGGCTCTATAAAAGCATCACATGGTCCACCCTGCCAGGTGTATGCAAAAAATTTTTCTTTAAAAAAAAAGCTATACCAAAACAGCCATTTTTTTGTCACCTTGCCTCACAAAAAGTGTAATAGCAGGCGATCAAAAAGGCGTATTTACCCCAAAATGGTACCAATCAAACTGTCATCTCGTCCCGCAAAATATGAGCCCCTACATTATTGTGTAAAACTTAAATAAATAAAAATAAGTATACATGTTAGGTATCGCCACGTCCGTAACAACCTGCTCTACAAAAATATCGCATGATCTCTCCCCTCAGGTGAACACCGTAAAAAATAAAAACTGTCTTAAAAAAGCCATTTTTTTTGTCGCATTTCATCACAAAAAAATGTAATACCAAGCGATCAAAAAAGCGTATGCCCCCAAAAATAGTACCAATCTAACCGTCGTCTCATCCCGCAAAAAGTGAGCCCCTACCTGAGACAATCGTCCAAAAAATAAAAAAAACTACAGCTCTCTGAGTATGGAGACACTAAAACATGATTATTTTTTTTTTTTTTTTGTGCTTCAAAAATATTGTGTAAAACTTAAAGCGGCTCTGTCACTAGGTTTTAACCTATGTATTTAAATACATAGGTTAAAACCCCTTAACTTGTACAGTTAGAACATACCTGTATTGCAGAGTACAGCGCAGCAGTTGTGCTGAAAAAAGACCTTTAAACTTTATGTTAATGAGCCTTCGGAGCACCGGGGGGCGGGCTCTCCCCCCCCGATGCCGACGTCCACGCCCCTCTGAAAATTGATTGACAGCTGAAATCCCGCCGGCGCATGCGCAGAAGCGCTTGCAGTGCCGAACACCGCAAGCGCTTCCATCCTTGTGCGCACGCGCCGTCACTTCCGGGTTCAGCGAAGTGACGGCGCGTGCGCACAAGGATGGAAGCGCTTGCGGTGTTTGGCACTGCAAGCGCTTCTGCGCATGCGCCGGCGGGATTTCAGCGCTAGGCCAAACGGCCTAGCGCTGTCAATCAATTTTCAGAGGGGCGTGGACGTCGGCATCGGAGAGAGCCTCGGGACCCGGGGGGCGGTGAAGAAGCGGTGCTCAGGAAGAAAGAGCCCGCCCCCCGGTGCTCCGAAGGCTCATTAACATAAAGATTAAAGGTCTTTTTTCAGCACAACCGCTGCGCTGTACTCTGCAATAAAGGTATGTTCTAACTGTAGAAGTCAAGGGGTTTTAACCTATGTATTTAAATACATAGGTTAAAACCTAGTGACAGAGCCTCTTTAAATAAATAAAAAAAGTATACATATTAGATATTGCCGCGTCCATAATGACCTGCTCTATAAAAATATCGCACGATCTAACCTGTCAGATGAATTTTGTAAATAACAAAAAATAAAAACAATGCCGAAACTGCTAGTTTTTGTTACCTTGCCTCACAAAAAGTGTAATATAAAGCTACCAAAAATCGTATGTACCCTAAAATAGTACTAACAAAACTGCCAACTTATCCCGTAGTTTCCAAAATGGGGTCAGTTTTTTTGGAGTTTCCTACTCTAGGGGTGCATCAAATGTGACATGGCAAATTAAAATTTTTCCGGTGAAATCTGCCCTGGTGTTCCTTTCCTTCTGCGCCCTGCCGTGTGCCTGTACAGCAGTTTACGATCACAAATGGGGCATTTCTGTAAACTACAGAATCAGGGTAATAATTATTGAGTTTTGTTTGGCAGTTAACCCTTGTTTTATTCTCTGAATAAAATGATTTATGTGGAAAATCTGCCAAAAAAGTGAAATTCGGAAATTTTGGCTACATTTTCCTTTAATTCTTGTGGAACACCTAAAGGGTTAATAACATTTGTAAAATCAGTTTTGAATACCTTGAGGGGTGTAGTTTCTAAAATGGGGTGGTTTCTATGATGGAAGCCTCACAAAGTGACTTCAGACCTGAACTGGTCCTTAAAAAGTGGGTTTTGGAAATTGTGAAAAATTTCAAGATTTGCTTCTAAATTTCTAAGCCTTCTAACGTCCCAAAAAAATAAAATGTAATTTTCAAAATGATCCAAACCTGAAGTAGACACATAAGGAATGTAAATTAAAAACTATTTTTGGAGGTATTACTATGTATTTTAAAAGTAGAGAAATTGACATTTGGAAATTTGCAAATTTTTCTAAATTTTTGGTAAATTTGGTATTTTTTTTGTAAATAAGAATGAAATATTTTGACTCAAATTTGCCACTGTCATGAAGTACAATAAGTGACGAGAAAACATTACTTATCCAGGCCATTATCAGAATGGCCTGGATAAGTAAAAGCGTTTTAAAGTTATCACCACATAAAGTGAGACATGTCAGATTTGCTAAAAATGGCCTGGTCCTTAAGGCCAAAACAACCTGCAGCGTCAAGGGGTTAAACAGAGCAGGTGCATTTATACGGAGACTTGATTACACACAGGTGGATTGGATTCTATTTATCTTCATCAGTCATTTAGGACAACATTGGATCATTCAGAGATCCTCAATGAACTTCTGGAGTGAGTTTTCTGAACTGAAAGTAAATGGGCCGAATAATTTTGCACGCCCAACTTTTCAGTTTTATTATGACAAAAAAAAGTTTAAATGATCCAATAAATTTCATTCCACTTCACAATTGTGACCCACTTGATTCTTCACCAAAAATTTAAAATGTTATATCTTTTTGTTTGAAGCCTGAAATGTGGCAAAAGGTTGAAAAGTTCCAGGGGGCCGAATACTTTCGCAAGGCACTGTGTATGTGTGTATATATATATATATATATATATATATATATATATATATATATATATATTTTTTTTTTTTATATATAAATTATTTTTGTTTAATCCTAAAATCCTGCAATTTTCGCACTAGCTACCTAATGTTAAGACTTCCTGTTGTGGTAGGCATCACTTCTCAGCAGTTATCTCATTATCATCACAGCCAGGATTACAGTGACCTACATACAGATAACACAGAATCTACCATTCACAATAGGTGATGGTCACAGTTTATCTACCCTCCAGACTGTTGTGTCTAAGGCCCCTTTCACACAACAGTATTTTTTGCGGGCTCTAATCCGCATTTTTCACATGAAAAAATGCGGACCCATTCATTTCTATGGGTCCGCAAAATATACTGAGAGCATACGGTGTGCTGTCTGCATCCGTATGCCCATTCATTAGACCCGCAAAAAAAATAGAACCTGTCCTATTCTTGTCCGCAAAACGGACAAGGATAGGCATTGTTACAATGGATCCGCAAAAAAAAAATGGATGCCATACGGACGACATCCATTTTTTTTTTTTTTTTTGCGGATCCGCAATTTGCGGACCACAAAACGCAACGTTCGTGTGAAAGAGGCCCAAAGCAATTTTCTTAATTCTTTCTAAATGCTCTTAAGAACAGCTCAGACAAGATGGCAGCCCCATAATCACATTCAGGAAATAGAATTTAAAAAATCTGCAATCTGAAAATAAAAATGTATTAGAAAAAAAACTGTTTTTGCCATCTGGTTTAACTGGTAGAAACATAATTTGGTGACACATTAACTTTAACAGCTCAGGTAAGATGGCAGCCCTCATAATCATGTTCAGGAAACTGAATATAACAAAAAAAACAATGAGAAAATCAACACATTAAAACAAAACTGTATTTCAGTATCAGGTTTTAATTGGCAGAAAATTATAGGTGGCACACTCGGCTTGCATAAACTATTGTGTAGTTTAGCTAATTGCAGCTAACAAGAAGTACAGCAAACTCCTCGTTACAGGTCTACCATATTAATGAGTGGAGTACTGTGCTGACTAATGAGCTGCAGTGTATACATGCAGATGCATGGCAGCCATAAATCACTGCTTAAAGTAGTGGGCTGAACACTCCCTTCGAAAATAGTGGATCAATAACGATGTATACTTTTTTTTCCTTTGATGCTATTGGTTAAACACACCATATAAATACCAATACTGTACTACCTTTAAACAGAAAATAGTTGTATGAGGACAGATCCCCTTTAAGCTCTGCCTTCAGTTATTTATTGGCTATAGAATAGTTTTCCAAGATGATTATGCAACCCAGTGGAATGTTGGTATTTTATTCGTTTTATACAGAATGTTTTCATTGTGGATATTAGAGGCATATGACTAGACCACAACTGTGTAACTGCTACCAAGTACTGGACCAAAATGGCAGCGGCACTCAGAAAGCACCATGCCACTTAGTTTCCTTTCGACTCTTGGTGTCTGTGTCAATGAGCATTGACTATTGTCTGAAAAAAACTGAATGGAGGTGAAAGTCTTTCCAAGTGCCACTGTCCCTTCATTCTGTCACTCACAGTGATTGCACCCCTGCCATTCAGACATTTATTGGCTGCCTTAATATATAAGGCCTTATACTGTGATATGTAGTCAAACTGTAGATGGCACTTTTGTTATTTAACTACTTTTCAATTCCCTTCCTTTTGTCTTCAGGTATGGCTTTCCCCACGAAAGGCTAAGAACTCAAGAAAATATTAAATGACCCTTCAATGATCATCAGATTTGAAATTTAGCATTTGCCTAGTTTCAGCAGTCTTGAACAAAAAAGCTACATAAGGAAACTTTGCCTAGCAGTCAGTGACTTACTTGCACTTATTTTTTATTTTGCACATAGATAAAATAAACCTTTTTATGTTGATCAATATTTGATTTAGACTATAAGTAGCCGTGAGTGTGTAGTAGAATGCTGACTGCTAAGTTACCTACTTTGTGCGCTTTACTAATCACTTAATTCATGTGGTTTCTACTTATTGAATACTCAAATCCTTGAAAATATACAAGTGGAATATTAATACAACTGATGTCAGTATTAAAGGAAAACCATGTCATATTGCTGAAAGTTAAGCACTTCACTGATTATGTGACTAGTAAAGCTTCATTATTCTTGGGTCTAACAGATTTCAAGATGTACTGCTATTCGGTGGCATGTAAATGCATTATGATGCCCTTCAGTGTCACAGGTGCTTGCAGACACCAAACCTCACAGGGCTGAGCAGGTTAAGGCCAGATGTGTGATATTAAATGCAATATTAATCTGCACATGTATCTTTTATATAGCAATGACTCCAAACTACTGTGCCTTAACATCTTGCTTTCTTAAATCTTTTTTTTGTAGCAAAATATCACGTAAACTCCAGTTTTGATGAACCCTGTTTTTAATGTATAGTGTGTACTTTTTAAATGACTGTTGTGTTTCTAACGTTGTTTTGGTAATTGCAATTTAACTAGGTGCGGTGGCAACTAAAGTTCGAAGGCATGATATGCGAGTCCATCCTTACCAAAGGATTGTGACCGCAGACAGAGGTTAGTTTAGCTATGTAGTTTGTGTTTTTATTTGTCATTTTTTCCTCTCGTTGCCATAAATGCTACGTATGTTTGTAGTTTACTTTACAACACCACATTTAATATGCACCCCAGCGATTTAGAGCAAATGTTCAGAAAATGCTAAACACCTATTGGTTGGCTGCTTCTGTGTCCAGTAAACTTAAAATAAAAATATATATACACACACACACACACACACACACACACACACACACCAAACCCCTTTTGCATTTTTGCATTTGCTGCTGTGTGTTGGCATGCAGGATTAACTTGGGTGTTGCAAAGCAGGACAGAAAAATGCTTAAATATAAGAGTAGAGAATGAAGGCTTTTGAATCCCTATCCTTGAGAACTTTTTGCAGATGCTGTTTTTGTTTTGGTTTAAGATGAATGAGGATGATTTAATTATGTGTGGCACTGAAGCAAAAGAACAAAAACCTGCACATATATACTGTTTGGATGATATATTATACCCAACATTACGTTCACCATTTATTGTGTGATAGAAAAAGAATGCTATTTCTAAAAGTAAGAATTTACAATATCTGAAGAGTAGTCACTGACGTAGGTCACTTATGAGACTAAGGCAGAAGGGATAAGATTAGGTTTTTTGCAGTATTGGCCATCGTATACTATTCCCGCAGTATGCGATCTTGCATTTTTATTCCCCTGTCTGATTTTCCTTAATATCAGAGTTTAAGGCCCAGCTGATAACAATGAAAAAGTTCTTACACTGGACTGCACGCGGATCTCCGCCACTCCCATTCACCCATTTATTTGAATGAGTGAGTTTTGCAGGAAAAATGGACAAAGATAGGGTGAGCTGCAATATTTCTCTGCACAGACTGGTGGTTTGTTGACAAAGTTGCTCCTGTGAATGCATCCATTCAGTTAAGTAGGCCAATGTTCAGTCCGGGTGCTGTTCATTTAAACTTCGTCGACACCCCGACTGAAACATCTCCGATCTGAAAGCGGCCCTAGAGGACAACCTTAAGAGAGAAAGTTTCTTAGATATCAGTTTTCTCCCTACATTTTGCAAACAACCAGTAAACTCAAATTCAAAAAATACTACAAAGCATTATTAATTAATCATCCTGGCACCTGCAAAAATATTCTCTTTACAAAGTTTAGGCCTCCAGCTTTGACAAGAAGTGAAATGCTGCAGAAGTTCATAATTGTCTTCTCCCCTGTGTTACAAATTGGACTTAAATTCAGTCCTGAAAAGATCCTTCTTTTGTAATTAAGCATTTTTGACTTGAAGGGCAGTCATTTCAATGATTATTCATGACTACATTTGTATCCTATAATATTCAGTTTAATTGTTGTAACAGGCAAACTGAAATAATTGTTATAATCTGTTAATAATGTTGCACAGTTATTAAACCTGTGTGTACTGCATTTGGCCATAGACTTGGCAGAGGATATGTCACAGCTATGCCAGTAAGTTGCACCGACTGATATTACAGTATAACTTTGTAACCACATCTCTTGATTCTATCTTTTAATTCAGTTATACTTAGTGCATTGGGATCAATGTACAGCAAAATATAGAAGTCAATTTGACTACATTTTGCCATTGTGGTAATAATGAGCCACATTCTAAATTCGATTTTTGTTTGCAAGCATCATGGTTCTGATTAAGAACTAAAGAGAACACTGTTATGTTTTCATGTTCCTAAGTAAAACTTAAGATTTTGGAAGGGAAGCTGATTAACTCAAGAGATGTTTTGTTTTTCTGTTTATGTTGACCAACTGATGCATGGTCTTTAAGGCTAAGCTATCTGTGAACCTACTGGATTTCATTTTACGAAATGCCACAAATCTGACTTTGCACTGAAAACATCTAGTCTACATCTCCTCTGCTTTAGTCTTGATGGCAACAGTACAGTATAAGCAAACGGAACCTCATAATATATAGTAAAGCTGTTGAAAGAGTCTTAAAACATACTACTGTTAAGTGGACCAAGTTTAGTGAAGGAGATTGTGGGTTACTGAGGAAGGAAGAGCTCAAGAACACTGGGAATGTTAACTTTCCACTTGAGAACTTTTTTATGTGTTACTGTAATTTTTATTTTATTTTTTTTCAAAAAAAAGAAGAAAATAGTATTTACAGATGGCGTATGAAATATAAAAATATAATGCAGGAATGTATATGAAATGTCAGATTTTATTGTATTTGCAGAGTATTAGCTTTGAAATTAGAGGCCTGTTTGTAGTTATAAAATGCTTAATTAGCATATTAGATTGTGTTTTGGTTTTTTTATGTACTTCAAAATTTTTGAGTCTAGATATAAAAAAGCCAGGACTTTTACAGTGTTTACATACAAATTCATTTTATATGTGTCCTATATTGTGTAAATTAGTATTTTCAACTGGAAATGCTGCCAGTAGCAATAGTGTTAGCCATTCCTGGTTCACATGATGACGCCTGCTGTGCTAGACCAGAGTTTATTATTGCTTTGTATTATGAGGCCAAGATATTTTGTGTCTGTAAATAGAAATGAGCAATAAAATTTATTGAACAAAAACGATCTTGTTTGGCCCATAGTTTATATCAAGACATTGATTTCTTTTCTTCATTTAATTTTTGCTTAAAAAATCTTTAGATCCATTACTCTAATCCAAGTTAATAATCACATCATCATTAATATTAGATGCTTCAATGCTTGCAGAATTGGGGAGCACTAATGCTTAATAGCAGTCAGATACTGATTGTGTGCACTGACTGAAAATTTCTTTCTGAGTTCCGAGCTGATACATTGTCTCAAATTTCCGACTGCTACTAACCATTAGCCCTTAGTCGTGTTTTATTTCCATTTTTTCTACTTGTTAACCAGTTTTATGGGCGTGGGCTCCTCCTTCACACATTCAAATCATGATACTTGGTGTCATGATTTTGTTGCATTCTGTAGATGGTGTCAATCAGTATGTCAGTATTAAACATGCTTGTTTTTTTTATTAGTTGTGATTAGTTTTTCATGTTGTCATTAAGCAGTCACTAGCTGAAACTAATCTCTTCTCTATCTTTTCTTTCTTTTTTTTTTTTTTTTTCATTTTTTTTTTTTTTTTTGTTTCTAACCACCCAGCCGCCACCGGCAACTAACCCATGACCTTCTGACCTCTGAATTCTTCACCCAATGATGACCTGACCATGCCTGCCTGCTGATCAGTTAACTGGTAAACGCCTCTGCTTGCCTGTCTTCAGTGCAGCAAGCTGAGGCACTTGTCCGTTCGTCTTACCATCTAACAAAAGACACAGAAAAATGGTTATCTTCCAACTCTACATTTTTGCATTTGTTTTTCTTTCCCTGATTGGGTGAAAGTGATTATAGTATCTGCACTGAATTGTAGTAAAGCAATAAGGTCCAATTCAACCCTTCGCACTGATAATATTCTAGTGTCCTAACCAAACGAACGGTATAAAGGCTTCACCTACAGTACTGGCAAGACAGCTGATCCTCAACTACCAATGACAGAGGCAGTTACTGTGAGAGACTCCTAGGGAACTCTATTTTGTTTGTTTTTTCTCTCGTATAGTGAAGTATAAAGCTGAATGTACTGTGTTGTGATGATGCATCATGCATGAACCTGATTGGTCAGGGATTTCACTGGTGAAGTGATTTTATATATTTAAAAAAATATTAAAATTATCAATTACTCTAGTTGCTACAGTACCCTCACAGTGTCAACTTTGCAGTTTCTTTTATTTGTGATTATCACTTGCCAAATTTATTAAACTTATAAGGGTGCCATGACATTAAGTCAAAAACTTTTTACCCTGCTATAAAAATTAATACTGCAGCATTATGTGCACACAAATTTGTGATGCAATTAGTAAAATGTTAGACAGAAAGCCTCAAATATTATAATATTGGAACAAGGTACATGCATTATGTATCACATTACTGGGCAAACTGTTCAAATATGTTTTACACCTCCCTGTATAGAAAAAAAAAACATTTTAAGGATGTAAAAGCCATGCTTGCCTATTTGCTGTATAATTGTATTGAAATTGTAGATACAAGTGTAGTGCGTTGAAAACATGAACAAAAAGTAGATACTTTTACTATACAAGGGTGCTGGTGCAGAAAAAAAATATATTTTTGGAAATGTAGCATTTTATACTTTCAAGTGTTATAAAAAAAAAAGGAAAAACAAAAAAAATCAAAAAACAACCCTTTATTGCATTGAATGCTTTTGTTTTGGTGGTAGTCAAGAAATAAGACCAAAAAAGAGCCTTTTTTGTCTGTTTTTCTCCTTCACCTTTTTTCCTCATTCTTTAGTTTCAATATCTGTGTAAGTCTAAAGAAAAGAAAGTGCCTTATTTTTCTCCATGGTCATTTAGTCCCGTGGTTTTGTATAGGTGTATTCCTTTTTATTTACGTCAAGGTCAATTGGCCTTTAGCATGTTGCCAAGCAAGTTTGGATAGGCCTCAAGCAGTATGAGAAATTCTAAAATTCCATTGAGCTGTATGATTCAGTCGCCCAGTACAATATTGAATTAAAAACTTAACTGGTTGCCACAAAAAGCTTTTCATAAGTCATAACTTTCTTGCCTGTACCTTATGCCAACTACATTTTAGTATTGCCAATCTCCTGTGTCTATTGAACAGGTTTTTTTTTTAATGTTGCTGCATATGTAACATTCTTAAGTAATTTTGTTCTGTTACAAATGTAGCAATTTTCTGAGGTATTTGTTCCCAGTATTGTCAGCCCTGCGTGTAGTGTATTATGCAGTCCCAATTGAAGGTCAGCACTAAAGCCTAGAGCTTTTAGATTTCAAGCACCTTTGTGGTGACCTAGTCTGCCATCCCATCTCACTGGAACAAATTCTCAGTTGATTTACTATGCAACAGACATTCATGCTTTCCTTGTCAACATCTACCTTTTTTAATCCCCATGCCACCAGCTTTGTCTTCCTGGTCAATATATACAGTATAGCAGTTTATTTTTATTTGTTCCCTTTCCAGGGAATGGTTTTAAACACTTTTTTGCATTTAGAGAGATCAAACCGTTTAAAAATCAGTATTTGATCCAGATTCATCTCAGTTGTGATAAACCTGGACCTTTTATTCTTAGATGACTTTTGAATTTTTTTGGGAGTGGTGGATGGTGTGAAAGTCTATTGAATAGACACATGTAAGTCATAATTGCTATGAACAAACTTAGGAACAAATGGGTCAACTTTAATCTAAAAGCATGACTATTGAAATCTCTGAATGCCTTTGATCTCAGTATTATGATTTTTATGTTTTCATTATAATTAGGTTTTTTCAGCCTTTATTTTGTTTGACAGTATTATATATTTTATTTTTAGAGTGTTTAGATGGGGAGTGTTGCTGATACAGTATGTAACCGTATAGATGAAACGTATTTGTCTATTCTTTATAACCTTAGTAGTTTCATGCTATGTATGTATCATAACCAACCTTTGCCTAAAATGTAAAATAATGTATTTACAGCCATTGTTACAAGTTTATAATGTATTTTTCTATCTTGTTTTATATGTATGTTATATAACATTCAAATGGAACTTTTCCTGATTGAGAAAAAGGATACAAAATTCAAACCCCACAATTTTGATAACTAAAATTGCCAATTGTTTTGCAGTACTTTATTATATTGGGAGTGTTGTCTTTCTTGGCTTCTAGTTAGCGACTGGATGACATTAGACATACTGGGTTTTAGTTGGGTTTTTACATGGCTTGCATTTTAATTCTTTGGTTCTTTGCTGTTTCTTATTAACCCCATAGCATTATTTTAATAAATGTTATAATACCAAGATACTAACTCTGGACTTTGTCTATTTATTAACATTGTATGTTTTATTAAGGTATGATCTAGAAAGACAACAAGAATGTAAAGTCTTGAGTTACACACTAACACTAAAGAGCGTGACCACAGATAACACTGCATTACTTGTTTTAATATTGTTTGTCGGCTGACCTTCTGCACATTACTTTTAAATATAGCTTGATCAACCTGGCCTTATGTCTTGCCAGTATGTGCCAGTAGAGATGGGAACAAAATGTTTTTCACTGGGCATAGTATCTTGCCACTTGCCTTTCCAGCCTTTGCATTACTAATGCCACAATCCTTCCTTGTTCTCTACATCAGCTCTCTGCAAGTCAAGTGAGCATTTTTGTCTCCTCTGAAATAACATACTCACAGAAGTGCTAAAAGGTCCTCAAACTAGTTTGACTCAACTTTTTAATATTAAATGATACCTGACAATGAAATAATTGATTGGTCCTCATATATCGCACACTTTCAGTGACTACACACTGCACTCTTCAGAAAAACAAACTGCACTCTTTGTGGGTTTTTTTGCATATCGCTTCGTGAATAATATTAGGACATATTGATCGGAAATGTCCTATGACATAGGACATATTAAAGAAAAACTGGTCCTTAGAAGGCTTTAAAATTGGGTAAATACAACCCCTGACAACAGATCCCATCGTATCATTACTTATTCAACAAAAATTAAAAAGCCATGTGAGAAATGACTTGCATTGTTCTGGAGGATTTTTTGACCTCTCTTCTGTATAACATTGCCTCAGTTCATTAAGGACTGTGAGAATTTGTTTATGCATATCTCTCATTGTCACGCCACAGCATTTCAATTGGATTGAGGTCTGGACTTTGCTGCATTGCAGCAGCTCAGTTCTTTTTCAGCCATTCTGTTGTAGGTTGGCTGATGTTGTTGAGATCATTGTCCTGTTGCATGACTCCACCAGGCTTAAGCAGTTGGTTAGATGACCTAACATTTCACTACTTTGGTATGCAGAGGTGTTCATGGTTGATTTATGGTGCCCTGGCTTTTTGGCTGCAACCCAAACATCACCCTTCCACCACCAAGCTTTTCAGTTGGCATGCAATGTTTCTTCTGATATGTTGTATTTGGTTTTCTCCAAAGGTGGCACTTTCTTCTTATCTGTTCCAGAAGTTTGATTGTTCAGATGCAGCTTTTGCAAACTTATGCTGTGCTTCCATGTCCTTTTTGAAAGAGGCTTTCTCCTGACAACCCTACCAAACAAGCCATACTTCCAAACAAGCCATACTTGTTTAGTCTCTTTCTAATTGTACTGTCATAAACTTGCATAGAGTCTTTGGTGTAGCTCTTGGGGATTTTTTTTTTTTTTGCAGTTTCTCTGAGCTTTGCACAGTCTGACTCTGGGGTGAATTTTCTGGGACATTCATGCCTGGGAAGATTGTCAATTGTCTTAAATCTTTTCCACTTGTGAATACTCTCTCACTGTAGAATGATGGACTTCAAGTAGTTTTGGAATGTCCTCCTTACTCCCAGATTGATGAGCAGCAACAATTGGATCTCTAAGATCATTGCTGATGTCTTTCCTCCTTGGCATTGTGTTAGAAAAATGCTGAAATGCTCCAGGCCAGCAAACTACCAAAACATCTGCTTTTATAGAAATGCTCATGGTCAGATAATAAAGGGCATTTGATTAGCAGCACCTGTCTGCTACTAACTCTCTTAAGCAGTAAGGCTAGGGCTACACATCGGCATGCATTGCATGACAAAAAGGGTACAACTACATTGTGACATGTCACGGGGCATCAAAGTCACGCAACATTTTATATAATGATAGTCAATGGTGTTTCACTGCAATATGCGACAAGTTGGATGGATTTTTTGTGACTGTTGTGTCGCAGTCAAAGCATGTCTCTGTGTGCCACTATTAACTATCATTATAAAAATTGTTGCGCAACTTTTCTGTGACAACTAAAAAGGTGAACTTAAATTTTTACAAATAGAGTAGCTTTTGATAAATAATTATTGACTGATTAATTTGTCTTGTGGTGTTCTTCTGTGGTTGTATTCACCTAATTTTAAGACCTAAGGACCGGATGTTTTTTTTTTTTTTTTTATGTCTTGACAAGTAAAACCATAAGTCAAATAGGATGTACTTTGTTTTTCTCTTGGCTGTACCTTTCCTTAGATATTTATTAATGTGAAATGATTATTGTGCTACTTGACTTAATTACCTTTACAAACTGGAATCTTTAACTGTGTTTAGCCATTTGTCACAGTAAAAAACGCCTCTAGGCCTTGTTTCTTAAACACACACAGCAATTTCTGAAAAAATGACACCTTTTTCATAGCTGTTTTTTAGGGTTCATTGGTTACCAGACATTACATTAAAGGGAGTGGCTTACTTAAGCAAATGGCATTTATCATGTAGACAAAGTCACTTACTAATGTATTGTCCATATTTCTTCCTTTGCTGGCTTAATTCACACTTCATTTTACATGATGAATGCAATTTGCTGAAGTAAGACAACCCCTTTAAAGTTCATAGTACAACATGAAATGCACTACATACTCTGCGTCTTGTGGCTTTTGGTGACTTTTTAGTGGTTTGTTGGATTTTTTTTTTATATGCAATGTGCTGTAGGTGACACATTTTCTGAATTTGTTTTCCATAGTTTTCTCTATAGACGTTGAAAAACACCAGTAAACATTTTACAATTCTGACAAAATAAACAATAAACCACCAAAATGCTTTTTTAAAAAAAAAAACACAATGAAAATGCATGCAATTTGAGTTAGGAAAAAAACTGAAAAGTGTGCTAAACTGTTCTAATGCTTAAAACAAATTTCACTGATCATGAAAGTTAAGGGCGTCCCATAAGTTAAAAAAATATGGATTTTCCACAAAGAAAAGCGCCACACCTGTTCAGAGCATTTGTGTAAAAGTGTGCTAGTATTTCTGGAAGTAAACCTATGTTTCCAAATCCTGGATAATCCCTTTAAGTTATTATAATGTAGAACTGTACACTACAGCTACAATAATTCTTAATACAAAATCCTGACAATGATCTGTACACCTGGTGGTCAACCATTACATAAGTTTTTGATTTTGTGGCATGTATGCAATTATATTTGTACATTAGTAATAGTTTACATGGTACTGTATGTCCTTGGATATTCTTACCGCATTTGAGGACAAGTAGGAAATTGTACACTGATGCATCATCTGCACATGTAATGAGAATTTTTATGTACAACCGATTGTCTATATCTGGAAAATACAAAATGGCATTGTGTTTTACAAGTGAAGATTTGCTCAGGTTAGTTTTTTCTTTTTTAAATTATTGGAGTTAACTGGAAAATGTTTGTGGCTATAGTCAATATTACATATTAAAAATTTGACAAACTTAAGTCTCTTGCCCGTACTAGGGTAAGTTCGGTAGTTGAAGGTATTACAGTGCAAATGTAAAAACACTTACATGATTGCTCATTGAAGATGATGTCCAGGGGTTGTGTCTAGTATTGTAGCTCTAGCCCAGTTCACTTGAATGCCATCACACATGGGTTATGGGTTTTTTTCATAGGATGACCATCACAGATATATAGAAGTGAAGTTTTCCAGCATTTAAATGGTATATTCATAATACATGCACGATTATCTCTGCTTAAATTATCACACAAGTCTTTGCAGCGGTCGGCACCAGAGCCCTCGTTCAGCGCTGCTACGGGAAGTAGTACCGCTCCACAACTGTATATAAAAGAATCCCGGCAGACGCTTGTGCTTAATTAATGCTTCTTTTTATTGAATAGCGTAGTCAAGAACGCGTTTCGGCATATAGCCTTTATCAACTCATGAGTTGATAAAGGCTATACGCCAAAACGCGTTCTTGACTACGCTATGCAATAAAAAGAAGCATTAATTAAGCACAAGCGTCTGCCTGGATTCTTCTATATAAATTATCACACAGTCACTTGGACATATTGTGTTATCTGTTATGAGCTGGGAGAACATTACTAGAAGATCAGTATCCATCTTCTAGCATCAGTATGTGGTTAAACCAATGGAATAAAGTACAGCCATGTGAATGAGCAGCCTTAAAGGGGTTATCTCATCTCGCTGTTACTAAGGTGAGATGAGACACAGTTCTGAACACCTCCCGGCAGGGAAACAGCAGAATGCTCCGGCACTCTGATGTTTCAGTTGCTCTTTGCCATGCACGAGAGCTACTGAAACAGCATAGCAGTGTAAGCTATGCTGTTTCCCTAACTAAGAAACAGCATAGCTTGTTGTGCTACACTATTTCAGTAGCTCTAATGCAATGAGAGCTACTGAAACAGCAGAGCGCTCTGCGGTTTCCCTGCCAGGAGGTGGTCAGGACCATGTCTCATTTTGCCTTAGTAACAGTGAGATGAAACAACACCTTTAATAAGACAATGAAGTCCAATTTACTTACAGTGCTATCTCCCTCCTCTATCCAATTTTTAATTCTGAATTTCCCTCCTCAAATGTTAGTTCATTTGAAGCACGAAGTAAGGGTTTAGACTATTTTGGCCTCCTCAATTGTTCATTTAATGAAGACAGGATACCAGGAGGATGTGGGCCCTTTGTCTTTCGTTGCTAGGTTTTAGGTAACTGCCTGATAAATTATTTTTGCATTTGCATCTATTTTTTCCGGATGACTCATTTAAAAATGCAATACCAGTGTGTTATCTCCCATAAACACTGCCTTCTTTACTCCTGTTTGTTCACAGCCTCATCACATCAAACTGCATTGTGGCAAACACTCGCCACCTGTTCTGTCATACAGTGAGGCAGCCTACTTCTTCCTACCACTCACCACTTTTCCCTGTAATTTGTCTTCAGTTCTTACTTTCTTCATGCAGTTGCTCAAATTGGGTATTTTCAGGCACTGCAGCCTGTTGTGTGACATCTGGAAAAAGGTTGCAGCTGCTTTTACTGAACCACCCTACAGATGAGGTTATTTGTAGTCAGTACCCACCAAGGATTGAATCTGGACTAAGGATACAAGCTATAAGACAAACTTGTATAGTTTTATATCCGTTAAATGTGTGGGGAATAAAAAAAAGGTAAGAATTTAATTGTAATTCTTTTCAAATTCTTTTATGCTCTCACGTTGTTCAATTTCTGTATATGTAATGGTCAACGCTAATGATTGCTACACTTTACAAATTTCTGTCCCCAGACACCAAGAATATAATATTTTTGTAACTTTTCTCGAAGTTAATTCTTGAAACTTGTCAGGCTACTTTCACACGTGCAACATAGCCATCCAAAAGACTGTCCTTTGCTAAACAAAAACCGTTACGTGCGGCAATGTTTGACCGGCCAAATCCCAGCATCAATGGGGTCCAGCAGGCAAGCAGCACTATTATGCGAGTTCCAAGAAACTCCAACAGGCTCTTCTCTGCTGGGACAGCCTGCCAGATTGCCATGTCACGTGTGAAACTACTAAGTTACTTTTTAAAATTTAACCCTAACACACACTACGACTTAACTGTACATTGTGGTACAATGGAAAGTATATTGAGCGTACTACAGGCTCACTATACACATGTGCAATACAGTAGACCCCTATCCACAATGATTGGGATTGGCGACAACATCAATCTCAGTCACTTAAAATTTCAGATGGTGCAGTCAATAGCATTCCCAGCATCTTAGGGGTTAGACAGAAGGCGGGTGCTCCCTCTGATGGGAGCCCATATGGTGAAATAGCAGGGCTCCAGTCGGTAGCCTTGACGGCCTGCAGCCTTTTGAAGGTTCCCAGGCCTGTCATGTCTAACTGCCTGAAAGGCAACACCTCAGGCAAGCTGTCAGAATCCCCATAGATTGCAATAGTATTCTATTGCAGTCTATGGGACAAGCAATCAGAAGATCACATGTTCAAGTCCCCTAAGGGGACTAGAAATTACAGTAAAATATTTGATAGAAATAAAAAACAAATGCCAAAATATTACAAATTCAAATCACCCGCATTCCTAATTTTACATATAATATTAAAAAAAAATAAACACAGCTGTTGTCAAAATTTGTGTAGTTTGGACATTTTTATATTTTTCCTGCGCAGTGTATGCCATTTTTTGGTCACATTGTCTCCCCCAAAAAACTGAATAAAAAGTGATCAAAAAAGGTATAGGTACTAGAGATGAGCGAGCATGCTCAGGAGCAATTTTCGAGTAGTAGCGTACGCATCTTCAAATAATGCGTACGCATCTTGTAATTAGTACGCATTAGCGTACAAATTTATGAGATGCGTACGCATTAGTGTACAGATTAGAAGATGCGTATGTATTAGCGTACAGATTATAAAATGCATATGCTACTACTCAAAAATTGCTCCCGAGCATGCTCGCTCATCTCGAATAGGTACCAAAATGGCACAATTTGAAAAAATATGGCACCATTTAAAAAAGTTCTCCCTGCAAAGAAACAAGCCGTCATATAGCAATATAAAAAGTTATAGCTGTCAGAATATGGAAATTCATTAAAAAAATAATTGAAATGTTTTTTTGTTTTTTTTTTAAGTAGTAAGACTATGTAAAAACTACGTAAATCACCGTACACTGAATTTAGTCAGGCATTTATAGGGTTAGGTACTCTCTCCTCAATGTAAGTATCCGATAAAGAGGTCATGGTAAAATCTTGCAAGTATCTCCTTTTCTTGATTAATTTTCATATCGAGAGTATGCCTTATTGTTATGTGGGGCTTTTTTTATTTTATGGCACACACAAAACATATGTCGAAAATGAACAGTAAAACAACCCTTTTAAAACTCACCTAACCCAGGAAGAGTGGAGACAGAGAAATCATACAAATCTGGTCCACAGGAGAATAACAATAGTATTATTAGAGCTGTTATTGTTATAAGGGGCTTAGCTTTAATTTAAACCACTGGTTTCACTGATTTAAGCCATTTTAGACCAGTCAGTTTACCCCTAGAGATCCAATTTCTAAAAATCATTAGGATGACATGAAAAAAGTGTTGCTATAGATTTAGTACACTCCAGGGTTGAAATTATAACCCTAGTTATGTCTTCCAATGTACAAATGATTAGTATAGTGCAGTCTATGTAAAAGTATACATGATGTCATTTTTTAATCAAAGTTGGATGAAGAATTCTGAGCAGATAGTTTACTTATTTTAGGCATATTTTAACTGGACAGCATTATTGAAGTTAAAGGTACTTCCTACGCTTTTTTTTTTGCAGATAACCTAAAATCAACACGTTTTGAGAGACAAAAAAACATGTATCCCCATCTAGGGGATAAGTCAGGG
Source organism: Rhinella marina (assembly GCA_900303285.1). NCBI lineage: Eukaryota > Metazoa > Chordata > Amphibia > Anura > Bufonidae > Rhinella > Rhinella marina. The sequence continues at coordinate 17,365 of ONZH01012186.1, read as the reverse complement.
GCGTAGCTATAGGGGATGCAGAGGTAGCAGTTGCTACCGGGGCCTGTGGGGGCCCAAAGACCCTTGTGCCACATAAGAAGACACTGGTATTATAGAAAGTGCTTGCTGGTCAAGTTACACCTTTGGCTGGAGGGAAGGGTTTAGGTCAAGAATTTGGCATTGGGGGGCATTTGCCGTTTCAATTTTAGCTTTAGGCAGCACGAAGCCTATGTTCTTTCCTGCTCCTAGCCACAAAGCACAGAGGGAAGGGGGCCCAAGCTGAACTCTTGCACCAGGGCCCATGAGCCCTTTGCTACGCCCCTGGGATAAGTGTCTGACAGGGGCCCTAATAGTCAAACTGCTGCCAAATCAATCACAAGAATAAGGGCAACATGTTCCCCCATTTTAATGACGCGGCGGTCACACATGCACATTGCTGCCCCATTCAATTCTTTGACAGCTGGAGATAGCTGATTGGCCAGGATCCCACTGATGAAACGTATTCCCAGTGTTTGCTGTGGGACAGCCTCTTTACACATGTACATTTAGCAATAAAGCCATACTAAACAAATCACTATCCTCAGTTGACATGTACAACACGTGAGTATTTGGTCATTGCAGTTTAACCTCTACATAGTGGCTGTACTGTAAAATTGGTCACTGAGAAAGTGTTGACAGCTCGTGTCTCAAACTAATGGATTTTTAGTCCATCAGTTGTGCATTTTATGGCTGGGTTCAGACAGATGCCTTTTTCTGCCAAGCCTAATACTGAATCCTAACAAGGGGAATCACAAAGGTATGTTCAAATATAGCGGATTTGTTGGAGAAATTTCTGAGGATGTTTAAAAAATCTTTACCTGCAGAAGCATCATCATCATCCAGACGTGTGTAGTAGATTTAAAAGTTGTAGAAATTTCTGGGACCAATCTGCTGCTTGTGAATTTACCTTTGATTTTTCCTCTCATTAAGGTGCTAACCAAACTGCATTCTCTGTACCCAGCCCAATATTGATAAATGGCTAATAAACAAAATTAAGCGTATGCTCAATAAGGAATTAGAAAATGCTTTGTTCTGTGTTTTGTTTTTTATTAGAAACGTGGACAGAGTAAGTCAATTTTCACTGCATGTTTGTCCATTAAGCAGTTTCTCATGCCAGTATGTTTTATTTATTCATATTTATTACTGTACTTGTAAGAAAAGAAGGTAACTCACCTGTACATACTATTTGAAGTAATAAAATGATGAATGCTGTGGTTTTCTATTGCATATTGTATGGTTTTTCTCTTCATAATTATTTTGGATGGAGGAGCTCGAAAGAAAAATGAGATGTTTGACCTGTAAATACAAATTAATAAACCTAAAACAGGGTCTGATCTTTAATTACGTTAATATTTTTAATTTGAAAGACTTGCAATAAAAGGATCACTAAACCCAGAATTAAAAAAAAAGGTAACAAACCCCTTGTGTCTTTATTTGGTCATGTTTCATAAGAATTGCAGAGACCATGAAAAATAAACTAGAAAAAAAACGCATTTTCTCTTGGACTGCAGCTATGTCTTCTCCCTCCTTTCTCGGTAGCGTGCGTCCGCCAAATCTAGGTTAGTTTCAGATGTGCGGTAAGAAATCTGGCAGGATATTCTCTGGAGCTCTCTGGATCCAGTGTTGCAAAACAGTAGCGGAATGCCTGCTGGCCTCAATAACTATATACGGCCACTACCCGACAGATGGGGCCTTCGGACATTCCAGTACTGTCTGGCAATGCCAGATCTCTTACGATCTTTTAGTGCATATGTGAAACTAACCTAAGACTAGGGGGCTGTTTTTGTCTACACAGCGAACGTGACCATTTTGTTGAAAAGAATCTCCTAGTTACTTATATTGCAAAATAGATTTTGTATCGGCACCAGCCATAGTAATCATCTGTAATATATACATAGTACGACCCATAGTACATACATCTGAATAGCTAATCTGCGCAGTTATGCAGTGATAATTCCTTTGCTGTATAACTGAAGATTTACCTGTTAGAAAGCTGAGTAGCATGTGGCGATATACTGGAGACCAAACAACATACATAATATACTCATAATATAATCTTCAGTTTCTTGGCAATTTCTCGCATGGAATAGCTTTCATTTCTAAGAACAAAAATAGTTTCACATGAAAGTTCTCTTTTTCTGGCCATTTTCAGAGTTTAATTGAACCGACGAATGTAATGCTCCAGACTCTCAACTACCTCAAAAGAAGGTCAGTTTTATAGCTTCTCTAACCAGCAAAACTATTTTCAGCTGTGCTAACATACTTGCACAAGGGTTTTCTAAACATCCATTAGCCTTCTTACACAGTTAGCAAACACAATGTACCATTAGAACACTGGAGTGATGGTTGCTGGAAATGGGCCTCTATACACCTATGTAGATATTGCATTAAAAACCAGACGTTTGCAGCTAGAATAGTCATTTACTACATTAACAATGTATAGAGTGTATTTCTAATTAATTTAAAAAAAACTGCTTTTCTTTCAAAAATAAGGACATTTCTAAGTGACCCTAAACTTTTGAACGGTAGTGTACCAAGAGTGTAGGATTGCTAAAAATAGCAGAGAATCAATTTATGTGGCCCATTTAAAAGGGGACAAAACAGAGAAGCAGATTTCCTGAGCAGAGATTTTCTGAATTCAGGGGTATGGAGTATCAGCATGACTATTTTCCAGCAGATCACAAGGAAATGGGGTCTTCCTCAAATAGACCTATTTGCATCAGCCCAGAACAAGACACTTCCAAGGCTTTACCCCCTTCACTATGGAGGGGGGGGGTGTATTGGCCCACTCCTGGAATTTCCAACTGGCTTATGTGTTTCCACCTCTCCTGGCCAGAGTTTTGAGGAAAATAATGGAAAAACAAATTCAGGTTATCTTGATGGCTCCAGTTTGGCCCAAAAAGTACTGGTTCCCTTTTCTAAAATTAATGTCAATCAAAGCTTCTAGGGTACTGCGTTGGGAGAAAGACCTTCTGTTTCAAGGTCCAATCCTACATCCATGAGTAGACAACTTCAGCTAGCAGTGTTAAAAATGAAAGGTCTCTCTGATCAAGTCATAGATACTATATCAGCTAGTAGGAAAATGCTGACCTCTAAAATATACGTTAAGATCTGGAATAGTTATTGTACCAGGTGTAAAGAAAATTATTTACTACCCAGAAACTTATCAATTCTTGAACTCCGACAGTCAGGATTTAATAAAGGACTGCGTCCTAGTATGCTAAAAGTGCATATTTCAGCTTTGAGTGCATCATTGGATGAAAAAATAGCTGAAAACCCCTGGATAATTTGTTTCCTTAAAGGGGCATTTAGACTCAGGCCATTTGTCAGACCAAGTGTTGTCCCTTGGGACCTAAATTCTGTAATGATGGCATTAACATCTACTCCATTTCAGCCTTTCTCTGATCTCTTTAAAATTTATCACTCAAAAAAAAATCATGTTTTTAGTCGCAATTGCATCAGCTCTTTGTTTTGACAGAATTTCAGGCAGGAAGAAATTATTCTTCCCTCTTTTATGAAAACCCTAAATCTGAGGAGAAAAAAATTTCATTGTTTAGATGTATGTCGTTTATTAGCTTAATTGGAAATCATTAGTAGCTTAGTAGACTACCTTTTTCTGCAATTTTTAAGGAGTAAATAAAGGACTAAAAGCCTCAAAAGATTCTCTTGCCCGTTGCATAAAAATGACGATTTGTGAGGCATACAAAATGAAAGGTAAAGATCCCCCAGAGAATCTGAGAGCCCACTCTGAGAGCTGTCTCGGTCTCCTGGGCGGAAAAAGCCGAAAGTTGTATAAATGAAATATGCAAGACTGCAACATGGTCCAATCCACATCGTTTTGTCAAACATTATAGGGTGGATGTTAGAAACACTAGGAATTTAGCGTTTGGCAGAAAAGTCCTGCAAGCTAAAACCTATCTGGTATGTCTCATAGTAACACAGTCATGGAGGATGAATAGGAAAAACGTAATTTCGTGGAAATGTTTTTTTTTTTTTTTTTTGAGTCCTCCACGACTGCACGATAATCACCCCCCCCCCCAAAAAAAAAAAAAAAAAATGTATATTGAGAGAGAGAGAGAGAGAGAGTTTTGTATAAGGTGAAGAGAGCACAGCATTAGGAGTGGTATGAATGTGTGATTAGACTCTCTAGGCTGTCAGTCCCGTAAAACACTGAGAAGCAGTCAAGTGGAGAGTCAAATCTATTTTTCTTTCTGTCCCCACCTGGTTGGAGAAAGGTCTCTTATAGTAACGTCGTCGTGGAGGCCTCAAGAAAAGGAAATTTCCAGTAAGCAAAACTAAATTTTTTAAAAAGGTGTGATCTGGTTACTCAGAACTAGAGATGAGCAAGACGAAGTGGAATTCTATCTGAATAGCAGGAAAAATTCGATTCACACCGAAGTCGAATTTCCTCATGCTTCGTGGTAACAAATCACATTTTTTCCTAAAATTGCTGCTGCACATGTTAGAACATGGAGCTAAGAACTCTGGGAACGAGGGATCACCCACAATGCCATGCATGCATGCAGCCAGCCATCCAGCCCCTGTGATGTCACAACCCTATAAATAGCCACAGCCATCTTGTGCAGGGACAGACGTGACAGGCATTTGGGACAGTGTTAGGAAAGACTTTGTTCTGCAAAAAAATAAATAAATAAATTAGAAGTTCAGGGAACGATCATTCGTAGGGAATGGATAGGGAGGCATTAACCACAATATAGGGAGAAAGCAAGGACCAATAGGAGAGGGTAATAGGAGCGATTACTATTACACCTTGCTGCACGAATTGGGGATCCAAATTGCACTATATGATACCTCAGTAATTCTTGCAAACCTTGCTAGTTATTGGGGTGAAAGTGCTGTGTGATACAGCACTTGGGGTTTATTAATAGAGAATCTAGTAAGTAATTAGCCATTCTGCGTTGAACTATCATTGTGATACAGCCATTTTTGGGGTGTAGTTATAGGAAATATAAAAGTATGTCCATTCGCCATTTTGTGGTGACTAGAGATGAGCGAGTAGTATTCGACCGAGCCGGTATTCGATCGAATACTACGCTATTCGTCATACTCGATTTCGATCGAGTATAACGGCGATGACACACTTAAAATTCGTTTCCCCTCCCACCTTCCCTGGCGCTTTTTTTTACACCAATCACTATGCAGGGGGGGTATGACAGGTCCTCGGAGCACGCTGGCATCGCGAGAACGGCGTCTACATGCATTGGCTGGAAAAACCATGTGACCTCGAATCATAAAAACTCAGCTCTTCCTGCTCGTTCGCATATGCTGCATAAACGTAGTCCGGGACAGAGGCCTGAGCAGGGAGAGACAGGCTTTAGCTGTATGAAAGTCAGGCAGGACCCCAAAAGTATATAACAGAAGCTCAGAATATCGCATTTACCACCATATATACCAGCTACCAGCGGACAGGAGAGTGATTGACAGCCCTTATCAGGGCTACTATACTGCACGGTATATAGCTTATTCTAACTATATACACTCTGCACAGAACGGCTGCTTTATTGAGGGATAGCTGCTGGAGTAGGGACAGAGAGAGGCATTAGTGGTGTATTAGCACCTATATACAAAACTATATTTGGCACTACTGTTGTGCGTTCTGTGTGCCAACAAAACCCTGTTATATACCTGGTGTGTATACGCACCATTTGACCTTCTGGCAGTATACGGCTGTATACGCCAAGTATTTTTCTAAAAAATAAAGTATATTTGGCACCACTGTTGTGCGTTCTGTGTGCCAGCAAAACCCTGTTATATACCTGGTGTGTATACGCACCATTTGACCTTCTGGCAGTATACGGCTGTATACGCCAAGTATTTTTCTAAAAAATAAAGTATATTTGGCACCACTGTTGTGCGTTCTGTGTGCCAGCAAAACCCTGTTAATATATCTGGTGTGTATAGGCATCTATTGACCTTCTGGCAGTATACGGCTGTATAGCCAAGTGTTCTTCTAAAAAATAAAGTATATTTGGCACCACTGTTGTGCGTTCTGTGTGCCATCAAAACCCTGTTAATATACCTGGTGCGTATAGGCATCTATTGACCTTCTGGCAGTATACGGCTGTATAGCCAAGTGTTCTCCTAAAAAAATATATATTTTGCAGAACGCGTGGCAAAAAAAAGTTAAACGCCTGAAATGCGGAGGGCTAGCGCAAAGGGACGAGGACGGGGGCGCGGAAATGCTGGTGGGGGCACAAACCGCGTTGAAGCCAGTGGGGATACAATGCGTGCTGGTGAGGGGCAGCCAGCATTCCGCTCATCCAGCATCCCTGCCTTTATGGGACAGTTAAGCGGGGGGCGGGTTACACTGCTGTTGAGGCCAAAAGTGAAGTGCCATCTGTATGAAGTTCCATTTCCTCCTCCTCATCCTCCTCCTCCTCCTTAACCGCCGTAGAAATGCTCCATTAAAAAAAAAAAGAAAAAATTATTATGGCTCAGCTCTTGGGCCTTAATACAATTTTTAAGAGGTCTCAGCTTTTGGGCCTTAATACCATTTTTAAGAGGTCTCAGCTCTTGGGCCTTAATACAATTTTTAAGAGGTCTCAGCTCTTGGGCCTTAATACAATTTTTAAGAGGTCTCAGCTCTCGGGCCTTAATACAATTTTTAAGAGGTCTCAGCTCTTGGGCCTCCACATAATTTTTTCGAGGGCTCACCTCAAGGGCCTCCATATAATTTTTTCAAGGTCTCACCTCAAGCTAACTTTGCGCACTCATTAAAATATCTTCACAACAAGGACCTAAGAGCCCTCGATGGGAGAGCTTTGTGTGGGGGCCTGTTATAGGGAAGAGATGCGGCCCTGCGGGCTCTAGCCTGCCTTCTCCATAAGCCTCTGGCCACCCCACGGCCTCTTCCTGCCTTCTGCGGTCCTACGCATCCCTCAACATCCCCACTGCTTTACCTGCTAGACATGACACTGGGCCAGGTCAGGTCACTGACTTCGTCATACTCAACCACCTCCTCTTACACTGCCTCACTTTGCTCCTCCTCCGGCCCACCCGACATACCAACAGCCTCCCTTGCTGGCAACTGTGTCTCATCATCGTCCCTAATCATTTTACACTTTAGTGCCCGTTCCACACCACCATCAGCTAGAGATGGAGCTTGCTCCAGTGTTTGGGCATCAGAACAAACAAAATCCTCAGATAGCTCCTGCGATTCTTGCAGGACTGGCGAGGAGTCAAAATCAGGTAAGGGACCTGAGAAGAGCTCCTGGGAGTGGGCATGGGTGGGAACACTCGGTTGATAACATTGGGCAGGGTGGGAGGAAGGAGGGTCAGAGTGAGGTCCCTGCAGTTTCTGCAGGCTATCGACGAGACTGGACTTTGTGGACTTGACTGGGTGGTGGACAGATTTAACAAATCTAGAAGGAGAAGGAGGGGTTTGCCGAGCTGTCTGTAAGGGTTGCGGAAATCCTGACAGAACCAAGGCCCAAAACTTGGGTGGGGGTAGCAGGTTTGCCCGTCCCCGCCTCCACAACATTCACCCAGTGTGCTGTCAGGGAGATGTAGCATCCCCGGCCTCAAACGCTTGTCCAAGTGTTGGTGGTCAAATGGCCTTTTGCAGTAACCGTGTTACTCGGGCGTGGATGATGTTTTGGGACATGTGCTAGGGCAAGGCAGGGATGGCACAGAGGGAAAAATAGTGATGGCTAGGGACAGGATACTGATGGATGGCAGCCCCCATCAGGTTGCAGAAAGCTTTCATTTCTACAAGCCTAAATGGCAACATCTCAAGCGCCAACAATTTGGGCATTTTAAGGCTTCTGCATGTGTTTGAGTTGTTTTTACATTTTAAAGAAGACATGTCTGACCACATCTCACACACACACACAATGACAATTAGGAGTGGGGTCTATTTGCTTTCCCCCTTGCCTATGCCATCTGTGGTTGTCATAGGCGCGTGATTTTAAGGGGTGCAGAATTTTTTTTCTTTTTTGTACAGTTTGGCTTGGGGTCCATGGCAATGTAGAGGAAAGAAGGTTTCCTTGTATTGTCTCACTTTACATAGAAGTTATATTGTGTTTGGAGTGTATTGTTGAGAGGCTGTGATAGTGGCGTAATAGTGCGACTTGGGCGTGTTATATGCACCCAGACATGCTGTCCCAGTTGCATTACAGCAGTGTTGGCATCATTTTCTGAGGTTTCAGGGTGGACTTGGTGACCTCCAAGTGGTCGAATTGAGATTTCCAAGTGGCGAGCATTTTTTTCCCATAGACTATAATGGGATTCGATATTCGGTCGAATAGTCGAATAACGCGGTCTATTCGAATCGAAATTCGAACTTTCGAATATTTCACTACTCGCTCATCTCTAGTGGTGACCTTTTTTTGGGGATAAAGTCCGTTTTGCGCAGGGGCTGGCTGGCTGCATGCATGGCATTGTGGGTGATCCCTTGTTCCCAGTGTTCTTAGCTCCATGTTCTAACATGTGCAGCAGCCATTTTAGGAAAAAATGTGATTTGTTACCACGAAGCATGAGGAAATTCAACTTAGGTGTGAATCGAATTTTTCCTGCAATTCAGATAGAATTCCACTTCATCAACTTCGATTTGCTCATCTCTAGTACGGAAATGCTGAGTTTCTTCCGTAGGGACTGCCAAATCGTCTATTAGCCATTCTTTGGTGAAATTTTTTAGGAATGCAGCCTGTTTTGGGGTGTATTAATATGAAATATAAGTACATCTAGTAGCTGCTCTAGTAGCCATCAGTGACGTGCAGACAGTAGTGGATAATAATGGAGCCGGGTGAAGAAGGGGCATTCATTATCAAAAGAAAAGGGTGGAAGCTTGCACATGAGGCAGAACTCTCCTTTCCACCCAAAATGTGGAGAAACTGACCTTTTGTGTAGATGAATGAGGAGTGGATCAGCCAGGATTTCCACATACCAGTGCCTGATGCATCAGAATAGATCATCCATAGTGCCACACCCAAACTTTGTCAAAAAGAGACCTATTTCTTCTAGATATCTGCTTCAGCTACAATTCTGATGCCACACACCTGCTTCCAGGTGATCCTACTCCCACCCAACATCTTGTGCTGGTACTGGCTAGCCTTTTCCCCCCCACATCCCCACTCTGTGGTCTCATCATGCTGCCTACTGCCACCTCACCACTCTGTGGTCTCATGCTGCTGCCACCTCACCACTCTCTCACCAAGCCACTCTGTGGTCTCCTCATACTGCTGCCACTTCACCACTCTGTCACTGGGCCACTCTGTGGTCTCATGTCCCTGGGACTCATGTGATTCCTCATTCAATTCTTATTCTCACCCCTCTGTAACTGGGCAGCAGTGTTGACAACTCATGCAATTCCCATCCTCATCACTCTGTCACTGGGCCACTGTGTTGCCACACTCGGCAGTGTGGGAATTTTTCATCAAGCCCCCGGAGGACCATCAGCATGGCCCACTCTGTGAATAGGCCACTGTGTTGACGACCAGCAATCCCCACCCTCACCATTCTGTGAATGGGCCACTGTGTTGACAACTCATGCTGTTGCCACCTCACTACTCGGTCATGGTACTTGTTTCACCGTGTAACAATAGATTCTGTGGAAATCTATCAGCGGACGACGTTTAAAAGGAGTGCACTTCTTGACTCTAACACTGACCTTTAAGGCTAAGTTCACACTTGAGTTATTTGGTTAGTTTTGGCCCCGTAACTGACCAAATAAGTGAAGTGTGAAATGATTCTAATAATAACGCATATCATATGCGTGTCATACTGACTCAGAGTATTGTTTCACTACCACTACAGACTCCCTATGCTTGTTTCTGCAAGGCACAGTGTTCTAAACCACTATACAAGCCCTCTGCAGCCAGGAAATAGCTGTTTTTAACACTGTTGGTGTTAAAAACAGTTAAAATTGAATCCTTTTGGAATTGGTGAACCGACCGAATTGAATTTTTGAGAAATTTGCTCATTTCTACTCAGAACCTTTGGTGTGTCACTGCAAATTCCAACCAACAAAATGTATAAATCTAAAAAGCTTGCACCGCATTTTCCATTTAAATTGTGCTTTATCTTGTCTTTTGAGAAGTTTGCAAGTGCAATATTTTTTCGTAACTTTTGAGTTGTACGCAATCATGACCTCAGTCCCATTGCATTTTACTCAGCTTGCTTAAAAGGAATTACCTAATTTTTAAATCATGTTATGTTAAATATTTTTATTTTTATTTCTCTATATAAAAAAATACTAATATCATGCAGTTTTTACCCTGGTCACGAGGCCTAAAATACACCAGAAAATGAAGAAAACACCTGGAAAACTTAAAGGGGTTGTATCACTTAAAGTAATAGCATTTATTATGTAGAGAAAGCTAATACAAGGCACTTACTAATGTATTGTCATTGCTTTGTTTGCTGGCTGGAATCATTTTTACATCACGTTATATACATATAAGTGTGATTTGCCGTTTGTTCATCACAAAACAAAATTATCTCCCAAAAAATTTTAACAAAAAGTCATCTATACAGAAAAAAAAAAGCTACAGATCTTCACGCAAAAAATGAGCCTTGATCTTCTTGTAAAGGTGTTATCCAATGAAAAGCATTTGTTTCATGAATATAAATCACAGAGAGACCTACTACTGGGACTCCAATGATCACTAGAGCAGGTGTCCCAAGCACCCACAATGCAGATAAGTTTGAATTGAATAATGGTCATGCATGTACTATATCACTCCATGAATGTAATTCTGTAGTGTCTGATTTTGTATAGGTAATCTCTGATTTGTATAGTTCTGGGGAATATGTTCCACTATAATAAGGATTATTTATGGGGCTGACTGTGATAGTGAGTACAAACCCCTCTGGATTTGGCCTCTTGGGACACCCATTCTAGGTCCTCTGGATTGGTGATAAATCTTTATCATAGGATAAGCTTTTTTAAACATGACCTGTGAAATAAGTCAGGAGCATCTTTTCATGTAACTATGTTGTGCCATTCCTCTATTTCTATTTTGTGAAGAATTGGCAGCAGTCCTCAATAAAGGTTCATCAGGGTGTCAGTAGTTGATGGTTTGCAACTATCCAGTCCATGCTGCCAATATCAGACTGTGCAGGCCCACACCTCAACTGGTGAAACCTAGTTAGATATTTATTTCAGACCGCTAGCAGTTCTAGTAGGAATACTAGTGGAATGGTATAACATAATCAGCAGAAAATGCTCAAGAATTTTTACATGGGAAATGCAACTCTAAAACTGGCATGTCAGCAGTGGTGAAAGATTCTCTTTAACCCATTAAGGACCTTGTATGAGAATGCGCATCCTATACTACTGGTAGTTGGCGCTCCAGGACAAGCATTCTCGTCCTGCAGTCCTTCCCCTACCCTAGAAGCGCGGCTGCGATTAACAATAGAGACTCGGCTGCATCCTCCAGCATTGGTGACAACACCGATGCCAGCGGATTAACCCCTCATATGCCGCAGTCAGCGCTGACCGTGGCATATGGGAGGTTCGCATTCCCTCCTGATCCATTGGGTCACTGCGCTGCGGTGATGGGGAACCAATGGTTCCCATAGCAGCCCCGAGCTTTTCAAAGGCCTTGGGGCCCAGCAGCTACAGCGACCTATGGAGGCCAGTCATCACGATGGGTCTCATAGGCAAACTGTCAGCATATTACACTCTGTAATACACTGATAGTCAATGTAGTAACATAGTTTAAAAAGCTGAAAAAAATCTGTCTCAACTGCAATCAGGCAATCGGAACAACTCCCTGGATCAATTACCCATCTCTAGTAGCTATAGCCTGTAATGTTATTTCACTTCAGAAATACATCCAGGCCCCTCTTGAACTTATAGTGAACTCGCCATCATCACCTCAGGCAGAGAGTTCCACAGTCTCACTGCTCTTACCGTAAAGAATCCTCTTCTATGTTTGTGTACAAACCTTTTTTCCTCCAGACGCAGAGGTTTTCCCCTTGTCATAGTCCTGGGGATAAGTAGATCATGGGAGAGATCTCTGTACTGACCCCTGATTTATACATTGTTTTTAGATGACCCCTCAGTCTTCTTTTTTCTAAGGTCAATAACCCTAATTTTGATAATCTTTCAGGGTACTGCAGTTGCCCTCCTCTGAACCCTCTCTAGCTCTATGTCTGCCTTGTTCACAGGAGCCCAGAACTGTTCACAGTACTTCATGTATGGTCTGACTAGTGATTTGTAAAGTGGCAGGACTATGTTCTCATCATGGGCCTCTATGCCCCTTTTGATGCAACCTATTATTGGCCTTGACAGCAGCTGCCTGACACTGGTTTCTACAGTTTATCCAGATCCATCTGTAGCAGTATACTGTCGGTGTTAATTGCTTTACACAGTTCACTGTCATCTGCAAAAAATATTTTACTGTGCAAGACTTCTACAAGATCATTAATAAATATATTGAAGAGAATAGGACCCAATACTGACCCTTGTGGTACCCTGCTAGTGACAGTGACCCAATCTGAGTGTGTACCATTAATAACCACCCTCTGTTTTTTATCAATGAGCCAGTTACCCACATACAGGCATTTTCCCCCTGTCCAAGCATTCTCATTTTATATACTAAACTTTTATGTGATACAGTATCAAATGCTTGGGAGAAGTCGATATACAACATCCATTGACTTGCTGTGATCAAGTCTAGAACTTATTTCCTCATAAAAACGAATTAAACCAGTTTGACATGACCAATCCCTCAAAGCCGTGCTGATATGGCATTATTTGCATATTTTCAGTTTTACCCATGACAGATGTTAAACTTTACCTGCCTATAGTTTCCAGGTTCTGTTTTTGGATCCTTTTTTTGAATACTGTAATTCACAGGAATGCTATAGGTACATAAGGTATACGTCAGAAAAAAGGAATTCTACTAATCACTGCCAATGTCTAACGTTAAGAACAAAACAAAAAAATCTTTATTGATAAATAATGAAGTAAAAGGCGAAGCAAGACATAAAGCCGGCAGTGAAAGACTCCTCTAGTCCAAATTGTATCCAGCTAAAGCCCAAAGTTGAGATCAAATTATAACCTCTAGGCAGCTGGAGCGCTAGAGAAGACCTATAGGGGTCACAGTATGTGTGAACCCAATGAGATGGCATACAGTCTAAAGCCAGTCGCCCCAGACAGTCCAAAGCAGGGACTGTACTGACATAAGGGCAGGCTGCACCACTGTATCGACCTAGTGGGAAGGAGGCACAGATTGTAAGGTGTGAATACCCAAAGTGCTGTGCAGAGGGCAATCCTGTTTGAGGATGCCCACCCTGCTGTACTGGGTATGTCAAACTGAAGCACCTTGCCTACCTATAACCCAGTAATGTGCACACAACCCCCTGTGACGTAGACATGTACATTCAACTAAGGGAGGCTGTTCCTCCAGACATCAAACTGCCCCCTAAAACGCTCGACGCGTTTCCATTTAGGTAAATTTCATCAGGAGCAATACGGGCATTAAACAAAGAACACGAGGACCGCGCACGAGTGGTGTGCCACGGTGTCCGGCGCTAGTATGGCCGTGACATGCGTGAACCACACCCGTGCCTTTTAACTGCATGATCTCCGCCTGTAGGCAGGGCCAGCTCCTGGGGCGGCAAGCTGATGGGCGGAGTGAGGACAAGCCTCCCGTATGACTCCGCACCCCTCTCCCCCGCCCAGAACGCACGTCGAACAGTGTAAGGGAGCCGGACATCGTGACAGCAAGTGTCACCAGGTAAGAAGGGGAGGATAACGCGGCCATAGAAGAAAGGGGAAAAGCGACCCAACATAAAAGGACAAAGGTAGCCAGCGGGGTCCCCCCCCACCAAAGAAACATATTAAAGAAGTACAATAGACTCCCCAATAAGGAATGGGAGCTATAGAGATATGACACAAAACTGGAAGGGGGAAAGAACAAAAATACGTGATGACAAATAAATAATGAATACTCTAAGTTATTAGGCAATTGTGTCACTCCTTTAAAGCATAGCAAGTGCTACCTGACCTCAAAGCGAATAATGAATGACCCAAATATATGACTGCGGTATGCAAACACTTGTAATGACCTGGTAATATGAAATCAGCGAGACGAAAACATTAGTGTACAGAGAATGGTATAGAGGGGAGAACTCAAATGAAGCAGGTGTAGCTTATTTGCTCATTCAGTCCCCTGGGCTGTACTGTGCCCAGGCGGAATATCCACCGTGCTTCTTTTTGAAGAACGAACCTATCATGGCCCCCACCTCTATTAGGTCTCCGAACTAGCTCTATTCCCTGGAAACATAATGCACTGGGATCGCCTCCGTGATTACTGTGGATATGCCTGGCGACAGGGGTGTCCCTGTTATTCCGGACGTCGCCCACATGTTCCCCAATTCGCCGCCTCAGCTCCCGGATAGTTTTGCCTACATATTTCAATCCACATAGGCAGGTGATAAGATAAATAACCCCGGAGCTTTTACAATTGATTCAGGAACGTATGGTGAATGTCCGGGAATTGGTGGAATCTGAGAAAGTTTTGTCCATGTTGATGAATTCACAGGCCACACACCCTGCACACCAAAACCTGCCAGTAGATCGATTGGGTAACCATGTCCGTTGTATTTGGGGTTCCAGGAAGCTATGGACCAAACGGTCCCGTAGGCTCCTACCCGCCTGTAAGTGATCTGCAGGGCTTTCCCCACCAAGTGCCCAATATCCGGGTCCGCACGGAATATCCCCCAAAAATTGCAGAGCATTTTTCTGACTTGGCTGTGCGCAGAATCGAAGGTCCCGATAATGCGCACTGTGTCAGTGGTCTCCACTTGAGGTTTGGGGTTAAGTAGGGTCGTCCTGTTGGCATTTAAGGAATTCTGATAGGCCGATTTTAAAACGGATTCTGGGTACCCTCTGCTCCTAAATCTCTCCTGCAGATTATTTGGTGCTTTTTGGTAACAATAATAAAATACTAATAGGACTTTATCATAAACCACCTAATATACCAGAGTCCACAGAAAATCTACTTCTTAGGCTACATTCACACGTCCGTTTAAAACATCCGCAATCTATCCGCATCCGTTCCGCAATTGCGGACGGTTTTTGCGGATATTTTGCGGATCCATTCATTTCAATTGGTCCTGATAATCTGCGGATATTGCACCATATGTTGTCCGCATCCGTTAATCTGTTCCGTTCCGTTTTGCAGATCCGCAAACAGAAATCCTCCTGTCCTACTTTTTTCCCGAATTGCGGTCCGTAGCACAATGAAAGTCTATGGATCCGCAAAAAATGTGGAAGACATGCGGAAAGGCATCCGCATGTCATCCGTATTTGCGGATTCCGTTCCAGGAGGGGTGAAAAAAAAAGATGTTGTTCATCCTTCCGTTTTTTGCGGATCCGCAAAAAAAACGGATGACATATGGATACATCCTTTCCGTTTTTTACGGACAGACGGAACGGATGTCCTGGAAAAACTGAGTTTTTTGCGGAACAACGGATCCGCAAAAAACTGACCGTTTTCCAGGATGTGCATACATAAGGACGTGTGAATGTAGCCTAAATGAAATAGACGAGGCGGCAAAACATAATGAGGTCGTTGTTATGGGGGATTTCAACTACCCAGATATAGACTGGGAAACTGAAACCTGTATATCTCTATCTATATATAAGGAAACAGAACCCGACTAGAGGGACGGCCATACTGGACTTAGTATTAACCAATAGACCTGACAGAACAACAGATGTGCAGGTCGGGGGACACCTGGGAAATAGTGACCATAATATAATAACCTTCCAACTGTCATTCAAAAGAGCGTTTCTTCAGGGAGGAACAAAAATACCAAACTTCAAAAAAACTAAATTTAGCCAACTAAGAGAGGCCATAGGCCTAACTAACTGGGACAAAAAAAAAATACAGCCACAAAATGGGATATTTTTAAAAGCATGCTAATTAGAGAGGAGCGAGCATACTCGTCCGAGCTTGTTACTCGTTCGAGTATTAGGGTACTCGTAAGTGCTCGCTACTCGGACGAGTATCTCGCCATGCTCGAGGAAATGGCATCTCCCGCCTTTTGAATTTTTGGCGGCTATAAACTCAGCCAATCACAAGCCAGGAGACTCTGCGGTACACCCAGCATCACGTGGTGCCCTTACACATCGATAGCAGGGGTTGGCTGGCCTGATCAGGTGACCCTGGAATATGCTAGTGACTGCCCGCGGTGCTCGGCTCAGTCGCTGCCTGGATGCCGTTAGGGACAGATCTGCAGTGTGATACAGGGAGAGTGTTCTACTAGATTTGTGTTAGGCAGGAGTGATTCTAAAAGAACCCAACAGCCCTTGTTAGGGCTACAAGACCCTTTTTTTATCTGCTTGTGGCTGGGCTTGCTGGCACTAGTAGTGCAGCTACCGCCATATTTGCAGCATTTTGCAGGGAGACTGGAAAAAGTTTATTTTTTGGCTCTCAGTGACACACATCCATTCCAAACAGCTAAGTGGGACAATTTTTTTGTGTTTCATTGAAATAAACACAGTCTGCAGAAGATTTTTTTCTGTCTAACAGATAGTGGAAGTCACAGTACAAAATCCTTTTGTTTGCTCTCAGTGATATAAATCCATTTCATACAGCTGTGTGGAACCATTCTGTGTGTCACAGTTCAGCTGGCCAGTCACCACAAACCACAATCCGTATTTTCTGTCCAGGTGACCCATACTGTACGTCACGTAAGTAAAATACGGTCTTTTGCTCTCACTGATACAGCTACATTAGAAACATCTCGGTGCGACATTTGTCTGGGTTGCACTTAAGCAGACCAAGTCTGCCTAATCTAATAGTTTCAGTGTAATTGCTCCATACTGCACGGTACGTAATAAAATACGTAATTTTGCTCTAACTTATCCACCTATATATTAACTTGTTCAGATTGAACAGGTTTGTGGGTTTCAGTACAGCAGGCCCATTTTTTTTTTTTTGGTATATATAATACACTTATATACAGAAAATGTTGAACCCCAGGGCTAAGGGTCGAGGGCGTGGGCATTCAATTACTGCAGGGGGCAGAGGCCGTGGTCCTGGGCAGGGTGAGACAGCACCTGCTGATGAGGGAGCAGGGGATCGCTGCAGAACTACACTCCCTCGCTTCATGTCTGAACTTACAGGGACACGTGGTAGAGCACTGTTGAAACCACAACAGTGCGAACAGGTGATGTCATGGATTGCGGAAAATGCTTCAAGTAATTTGTCCACCAGTCAGTCTTCCACGCAGTCCACCCACATTACCCAAGGGAGCACTCCTCTGGCTCCTCCACCTCAACCTCCTTTCCCCCAGTCTGCCCCCTCCCAGGAAAATTTGGAATGCGATCCGGCATACTCTGAGGAACTGTTTTCTGGACCCTTCCTAG